>JAJEJO010002528.1:45928-114176 GCA_020662805.1 Glaucomys volans
CTGAGGGAGGAGGCTGGGCCTGGACCCCTAGGTCTGAGGGAAGAGGGCTGGGTCTGGACCTCTGGGTCTGAGGCAGGAAGGCTAGGGCCTGGTCCTCTGGGTCTGAGGCAGGAGGGCTTGGCCTGGACCCCTGGGTCTGAGGGAAGAGGGCTGGGTCTGGACCCCTGGGTCTGAGGGAAGAGGGCTGGGTCTGGACCTCTGGGTCTGAGGCAGGAGAACTGGGCCTGGACTCCGGACTCCTGGGTGAGAAGGGCAGAGCTGGATGCAGGCTTACCTTGCAGCCATGGGCTGAGATGATTCGCAGGTCAGCTGGGACTCGGTCTCCACCCTTGATCTCTACCAAGTCCCCAACCACCACCTCCTCAGCGTTCACCTGCATCTTCTCACCTTCCCGGATCACTAGTGCTTGCTGTAGGGTGGAACACAGAAGAGTCACCTCCCAGACTCCCTCTGCTTGGAGGTCACTCTGCATGACTCTCTGCCCATCTATCCACACCCTCTGTCCCTTTCTGGGCATTCCTCACCTGGGGAACCATGTTCTTGAAGGACTCCATGATCTTGGAGCTCTTGGCCTCCTGGTAGTAGGAGAAGCAGCCAGTGATGATCACTACGGCCGCCAGCACGATACCCAGGTACAGCTGCAGGGAGAGGCAGGGGCATGGGGTCACGGCCACCAGAGCCACTCCCCAGCAGTGCCCACCCATGTTTGTGGGGTGTCTGGAAAGGCAGCTTTGTGTCAATGGGTTTTTATTTGTTAATTTGAGAATCTGTGTGTCTGAGTCTGTGTGTCTGTCTGTCTGAGTCCCTCTTCCTGTATTTGGCTGTGTTTCAGTCTCTAGGACTGACTCTCTCTCTCTCTCTCTCTCTCTCTCTCTCTCTCTCTCTCTCGTGTGTGTGTGTCTGGCTGGCTGGCTGTCTTCTTGCCTATATTTAAGAATCTGAGTATATGCTACTGTCTGTCCATGTGTCCATAGGTCTGTCTGTCTGCACTGGAAGTACATTTATGGAACGCTGAGTCTCTGTGCATCTCTATCTCTCGGTCTCTCTCTTTCTCAGCCTCTGTCTCTGTTGGTCTGCTCTGACAGTCTGTGCTCATGTGTCTGAACTGTGTGGCTGTGTTTGAATTTGTGCCTTAATGTGCCAGTCCGTGTTCATTCTGCATGCATATGTAGGCACCTGTGCGGGACCTCTGTGTAGCTGTGTTGGCTCTGTCTACAGGCATGGCAACTGTGGAGATCATGTCCCATGGGTGTCCCTGGTGGGGCAGATGGGTTCTGACCCATCAGCAAGTACCTGGGTCTTTACCTGAGTACACGCACTAATTTTCTGGGTATTTATCAGGCTGTGGCTAGCTGGTGGTGATCATCCCCAAGGTTGCTGTGGTGACACAGCCTGGGGACAGAACCTCAGCTCGCACCTGTGTGATCTTGGACAAGTTACTTGGCCTTTCTGAGCCTCTGTTTTCCTGGCACCTCTTCTAGTTCTCTCTCATTGGTGATTGTGAAAGTCAGAGGAGGGAAGTAGGCTTTGGAAAGTCTAAAGAGACAGAAGACTAGAGGGATGGGTGAGTTGTGTCCCTAAATGTGTGAGGTCCTGCAGAAGGCAGAGGGGAGAACACTCACATTGTCACCAGAGGGGTCGTCTTCGGTGCCTGCCTGGATGCCATAGGCCAGGAAACAGAGGATGGCCCCGATCCACAGCAGAATGGAGAAGCCCCCAAAGAGCTGGCGGCAGAACTTGACCCACTCTGGGGTGGTAGGCGGTGGCGTGAGTGCGTTCGGCCCATCCCGGGCCAGGATCTCCTGGGCTTTGCTGTGCGTCAGACCCTAGGGGACACAGAACTCTCAAAGTACCCTCCCTGAGCAGCCCTGGCATCCCAACCCCTCCCTGGTACCCAGGTGCCCAGGACACCAGGCCCGGCCTTCCTCCCTCAGACCCGGGTCCAAGCCCAGGTGCTGGCCCGGTGGCCTCACCTGCACGCAGTCCGTGTTGTACTTCCGGCAGACTTCTTCCACCGACATCTTGTGCTCTGTCTGAGGGTGGGAGAGGGGAGGAGTGAGCCGGGCCTGCCAGGGGCCAGGGGGGGGGGGGTGAAAGCAGGGGTGGGACTTACCATAGCCACCTCCTTCTTGAGGTCGTCCAGGTCCCGGCGCTCCTTGCCCTTGCTTTTCTTGGGCGAGCCCTTGTCATCTTTTTTGTCCTGCGAGGTGGCGACACGATAGCTGTCAGAGCCACCAGACTGCGGGCGAGAAGGGGTTCCAGAGCGACACCGGCCCTGCGAGCCCTGCCTCTCCTGCTGGCCTGTGTCTCTCCACCTCTGGGTGTGGGGCTATCTCTGGGCATCTCCATCGGTCACCCTGTCTCTGCCTGGTGGCAGGGCATCTCTCAGAATCCCTTAGTCTAGCCATCCAACTGTCCTCACAGTCTCTGGCTCCAAGTGTCTCTGGGACTGTGTCTCTGAGGGTCTCTGCCTTCTGTCTTTGTCTCCCTGTGCCCATGGGTCTCTATCTTTCTGTCTCCGTCTTTTTGTCTCTGCATGTCTCTTCCTGTCTCTCTATCCCTTTGGGTCCATCGAACCTTCCTGTGCTGTCTCTTTCGAGGTCTGTCTCTGGTTTTGTGCCTAACATTCTGTCCCTCTGTCTGTCTCTTTGATCCATCTCGCCAGATCTATTTCTGCGTCTCTGGCTTGTTGCTGTCTTAGTCTCCATCTCTTTCTCTCTCCTCTCATGTCCTTATCCCTCCAAGGCTGTCTCTCTCCCTTGGTCTTTCTCCCATCACGGTAGTTGTCTCTCTCTCTCTCTGTCCTTGGGTCTCTCTGTGAATCTGTTTCTGTCTGTCTCTCTCTCTTGCATGATATCTGTCTCCATCTCCGGTGGTCTCTCCCACGGTCTGCTATTTCTGTCTCTGGTTCTCTTTAGGTTCCTCTCTCTCCAAGGTGCTGCCTGTTGGTGTCTCACTGTCTCTGAGGACCAGTGTTTCTGGTCTCTCTGTACCTTTCTCCATCCTTTTCTCCATCTCACTCTGTCATTGCATCTCAATCTTCTCTCCATCTGTCTCCTTCATGATGCTCCCTGTGTCCCCACCTGGTTCCCTCCTCATTTCACCTGTCTTCTCTCCCCCTCCTTCCCTCCATCTCTCATCTCTCTCTCTCTCTATGTGAGTGTGAGTGTGTGTGTGTGTGTGTGTGTGTGTGTGTGTGTGCCTGTCTCTTTCATCACCTGGGAGATCTCTCTCTCTCTTTCTTCTTCTCTCTTGCCTCTTTCCTCTCTGGGTCCATCTTGCCTCTCCATTCTTCCTGCTCTAGGTCTCCCATAGATCACTTCCTCTTTCTTCTTTTCTTTTTTTGAACCGGGGATTGAACTCAGGGGCACTTGGCCACTGAGCCACATCCCCAGTCCTATTGTATTTGTATTGTATTTAGAGACAGGGTCTCACTGAGTTGCTTAGGGCCTCGCTAAGTTGCTGAGGCTGGCTTTGAATTCTCGATCCTCCTGCCTCAACCTCCCAAGTTGCTGGGATTACAGGCATGTGCCACCATGCCTGGCCCTCTGTCTTCTTGGCCTGGCTTTATTTTCTGGGCCTTTCTCTGGTTCTATGCACATCTCAGGTGAAGGACACAGAAAACCTTGGGAGATCCCACAGGCCTGGCACAGAGGGAGAGGAAAGGGCACTCCAGGTGTTGGTCACAGCTGAGACAGGGGCTAGGGTTGGGGGGTGGAGCCTGCTATGCACAATCAGCCAGTCCTGAGGGCCTTGACAGACAAGACAAGGACCATAGCTTCTCTCCTGGGGGCAGGTGGGAGCCAGAGATAATCTTGAATGGAAGTGGGCACAGCCAGGCTCTGGAGGACTGAGTAGGGGCTGAGTGGTATTTGGGGTACAGAGGAACAAGAGGCAGAAGACTCAGGACTGGCTTGAACTAGATGTGGTGTGAGGGAAAGGGAATGAACTTTCAGTTTGGGGGCCTGGGCAGATGGGAATGGCAGTGTCCCATGCAGGCAGGAGGGGTGGGCTGAAGCCGGGTGCCTGCAGAGGGCTGCTGACAGATCCTACGGGCCCTCAGCCAAGCTGGGATCCGAGGCTCAGCGCAGCTCAGCGCTAATCTCCTCATGACCTTGTAGAGGCCTGAACTGCCTTCTGTCTGCCCCCAGACCTGCAGGCTGAGTCCAGGGGTGCAGGGAGGGCTGCAGTGTGGGGGGAGCCCCAAGGAGGGGCGCAGAGGTGGGACGGAGGCTTGGCCCCTGGCCAGCCCTGCAGTAGCACTGCGTCTCAGAGGCACAGAGGCTTGTAGGATAAGGAGGTGGCAGAACCTCCATCCTGAGCTCTGTTCCAGGGAGTGGGGTCTCAGCTTCCCCATATGCGACAGACACACGGATGGTAGGATGAGGAGATAATAAGTCATGAGGTCAACCTGGAGAAGTGAGCAGGGAGGTGGGAGCAGGGATAGATGGGGGTCTGGTAGAAATGGGCAGGAAATCTGCTGCCCATCCCTGAAGTCTTAGGGAAGGTTAGGGGGCTGTTGCTTGGGTCCCTGTGAGAGTGGGGTTGGGCCTGATGTCTGGGTCTGAGGGATAAGGGCTGGGCCTGGACCCCTGGGTCTGAGGGAGGAGGGGCTAGGGTCTTGACTCCTGGGACAGAGGGAAGAGGACTAGAGGTCAGGACTCCTGGGTCTGCAGGAGGAGGGCTGGGGCCTGGGCCCCTGGATCTGAAGGAGGAGGGGTTGGGTACCTGGATTCTTGAGTCTGAAGGAGGAGGGTCTGTGGAGGTGGATTCCTGGGTTCGAGGAAGGGGGGATGGGATCTGGACTCCTGTGTCAGGGAGGAAAGCTGGGACTCCCAGGTCCCTTGTAGGTGAGTCTGGGTTCCCTTTTGCCCTTGACATGACCAGGCTGCCCTGGGGGCAACTTCCATCTGTTGCAGTGGGGAACTGAGTCTTTCCCAGTCAAAGCAGGAGGCCCAGATGGGCGCACTGTGGGGAGGGAGCACCTCTGAGAGTGGGGACACTCCTGTCCCCCTGTAGATGGCATCTGTGGTTCCTCACCAGTTTCCACGTGGTCTCCCACCCTGATGCCAGCACAGCTACTTGGCCTCTGCACCTCTCCAGTCCCCACCTCAGGTGCCTGTGGCCATGTCTCTGAGTGCCTCTCCCTGACGCCCCTCTGCCCTCTCCTCTTTCTGTCATTCCAGCTGACTTTGCTGTCTCTGGATGGGAAACATCTGTCTTTGTGTCTCCCCCTCAGCCTTCGTTCTCCTTGTCTCTGTCTTTCTCCAGGTCCCACCTTACCTCTCCATGTCTCTCTGCCTATGTCTCCATGTCTGTTTCTATGTCTATCTCTCTTTCTGTCTCTTTTGGAGTCTCATCTTCTCTGTGTCTCTCCTTCCATGTGTCTCTGTCTCTCCCTCTCATGTTTAAATCCTTTAGTTCCCCTCCTGTCCCCATTTTTCCCTAAGATCCCCCCTCCCCTACCTTCTCTAAGGCATCTTGGCATCAGTCCTCTCCCCCAATCCTCCCATGCTCCCCTCCTCCAGTTCACTTACCTGAAAGTCATCACTAATTCCCACCTCCCTGCTTCTCTCCCTGTGTCCTCCCCACCACCCAATTCTCATCCCCATCCCCCCTCACCACCCCAACCCACAGATCTGCAGCCCCATCCCCCACCTTCATCCCTAGGCCCATCAGTCTCCATCCGCCATCTTTCTCCCCATCTCTCATGAAAGGTTCTTATCAACCTTTCCCATCCCAACCCTCTCTTCATCCTCAACCCACCCACCTCCTTCCCTGACTCCCCACCCCAGCCCCCCACCCAGACACACAGGGAGGAATCCAGGGCTGCAGCAGGGGTCAGGTGTTCAGCCAGGGAAGGAGGCGGCATCTGCTGGAGAGACTCACAGACAGAGAAGGACACACGGACAAGGAGGCAAGGGCATGGCAGGCACGCACACTCCCCAGCACACATATGCACTCTCACACCCTCTGCCAGGGGCTGGAACTCTCAGCCATGGTCCCTCTTGCTCCTCCCCCTCCTCCCAGCCCCTCGTGCCTGCTCCCCCAGATTAGGGGCTGCACACACACTCTGCAGCCCCTGGCGGGTTCACTGCAGAGTGCCCCTAACCAGGCCTGGAAGGAGAAAGAGAGGTCATCTGGTGTCCATCTCCCAGCCTGGACCTATCTCCACCCAACCAGGGGATCAGGGGGCTTCGACACACCCAGACACACTAACACAGCTCTCACACACGCCCAGACACCACTGGGGCCACAGATGACCTGCAGACGGTGCCGCCGGGGCCTGACAGTCAGGAGCTCCCACGGCACTCATGCCGCACGCAATCCTGCATACATGCATCCGCACAAGGTCAGGCGGAAATGCCAAAGGCCAGCCCACCACCCTGCGGATCCCCTCACACAAAGCCAAGCCAACATGCGCCACAGACCCCTTCTGACCCGGCGCCCCTCAACCCCAGCCACAGCTGCACAGCCGAGACCCGCTGGGTCAGCAGGGTCACAGGTCCCTGAAAACCTGGCCCCAGAGCGCAGGGATCTCAGAGCCCCAGGCCCCAGCATACACCCAATGTCATTAGACCCACAATGTCACACACACACACACACACACACACACACACACGCAGCGCCCTGCGGGCCCCAGCACCTACCCCCATCTTGGCGGCTCCGTGGGGAGAGGCGCGGGTGGGCGGGCGGCGGCCTCAGGGCGGGCTCAGGCGCGGGCTCGGGCTGGGGGCCTCTGCAGCACCCGCGCCTTGGTCGGAGCGTGCAGCCGTCGGTCCGTCGGTCCCACCGCACAGAGGCTGCGGCGGCTGCCGCCTCCGCCTCCTCATATGCCCGCGCCCGCGGGGGGAGGCGGCGCCAGCCAATCCCCGGCGCCACTGCGCTGATGGACGGCCCGCGGCCCCGCCCCCGGTACTGCAGCTGTCCTCCCCCACCCCCCACCCCGTCTCCGCAAAAGTGGCGGCGCCACCAAGAAGGGGGGAGTGCTTCGTGGGGGCGGGGGAGGGATCCCGGAGACCCCCTCAATGTAGGGTGGGGCCTCCGAGAAGAGGAAGTGCTGCAGAAATCCCCTCATTGTGGGGTGTGCCCCCAGGGAGAGGGACCTGCTGAAGGGGGTGGGTGCCAGGTAGGGGGGAAAGCCCAAGAGAACCACCGCAATAAGGCAGGGGCCCCAGAGCACCCCCTATGCAGTGTGGCAGGGTGTGGCTGGAGTCTGAGTGGGGTGTTATTCAGGGGGAGGGTGCTGCAGGAGGGGAAACTGGAGGACACAAGAAAGCAAGGAAGAGCACCTATTGAAGAGGGGTGCTGTAGATGGGGAGGAAGAGCCCTGAGACCCCCTTTCCCCGTGTGTGTTTCCTCACTGCTGAGATATAGGAGATAAAACCACAGAGTACACAAGAGACACAACACAGCCAGGACACACCAGGAGGCCCAGGAAATGCCCAGCACCAGTTATGCACCACAGTCACATTCCATCACACACCAGCCTGTACCCTCACCCACAGCACTACCCATCAAACAAACAGAGGCTCACATGGGAAGGAAACACAGGTAGAGCACACACCTCGCAAAACCATCAAAGCACAAAAGAGTCGTCATCACAGTTGAAAAGCGCCATGTACGTCCACACACCCTCAGAACGCTACATCACAGACCCATGCACTGCACTTGACCTTGCACCATCTCAGAGACCCACACTGTGCAACCCATGAACAAGATACATCTTTACATCACACATACTCAGGCCTCCAGACACATCACAGGACACAGGAGCTTTTGTGGACAATGGCTCCATCATGCAGCATCACACACTTTATCATACACATTGCTCCCCCATATGTCTGGGCATGAGCAAAGGTCCACAGCACAAAATTGCCAAATTGTTGCTGTGAATGACAGACAAAAAGATGCATACACTCACATGCAGCACAACAGTTCATGGAAATAAGTCACACAACATCATCCCACACACCTCTCACATATCATGTGTTACAGCACTATCACGTACACCTTTGTGACACCTCCAAACACAGCCTAACACTCCCGCCCACATGCCACACCCCCATCACAGAAAGTGTGTGCACACACAGAGACACACAGCCGACACCCACGCCCCAGGCCTGCCACACACATGCAACACCCATCAGCCACCCCATGGGGCTTGAGGAGTCATAACCTCCCACTCCCACTTCCAACACCACTTTGCTTCATGAGGAACATCCTAGACTCTCCCTGGGGATAGAAGTGGGGGATGTGGAGAGAGAGAACACCTGACCTTGTAGCTTTCTAAGAATGGAAATCCCTCCCATTTCCGAAGTAGAGATATGGGGACATAGGCCAGGGACAGGGAGTGAGCTTGGAGTGTGGGGATGGGTGAAGGTTAAGGACCTGGTCAGGGAAACGGGTAAAAGGTTGAAGGTCAGGGTGAGAGACAGAGAGACAGGGAGAGACAGAGCCCCAGAAAGATGTCCTTGTATAGGTTCAGAAACAGGGTCAGAGAAGGAGGTAAGGAGGCTTCCCTCAGCACTCAGAGACTCATCCCAATCCTTTTCTCTGACCTGTCCCCAGTCCCTCCTGCTGTCCCTTGTTGCCATGGTAACAGGGAGACTGACTCTGCAGCAAAAGGAGGCTGGGCCTGCAGACCAGGCTGTTGCCATGGAGACTAGGAGGGGGGAGGAGCAACATCTTTCAACCCAGGTACATTGCTACCAGACACCCCCTCCCCAACTCTACCCTTTCCCCAGAGAAGAAGAACTTGTTTGTTCACATTCATCCCTTCCCTCTCCTGTCATCTTGGCCTGGAGGTCCAGGCCTAGACCATGTGAGGATAGGACTGGGGAGACAGGGAAGCCTGGGAAGGTGGGGGAGAACAAGATCCCAGGAGATCTATGCCCTCCTTCTGCTCTCCAACTGGGCTGGGGGTGGCCCGCCCCCCAGGCTACCCCAGGCACAGGCTCAGGTCCCACCTCACGGACTTCATTCTCAGACACAAGCCTGGCCAGACTGATGACTGTGCATCGTGCTCCCAGCGCCAGGCTCTGCGGAAGTAGGGGGAGGGAAGACTTAGGAAGGTCACTGGGATGGAGGGGGACACGGAAGCTCAGCATGAGAGATGGAAGGAGAGACCTAAGAGGAGAAACATACCATCCAGAGCCAGAGCAAGATTGATACAGACAGAGAGACTGAAAAAGACATAGAGATCTGCAAAGGCAGAGATGATAAAACAGGGAGACAACAACAGAAATACTCAGTGAAGGTGACAGAGAGACAGGGCAACTAAGCCAGGCAGAGACAGGTTTGGCTAAATGAAGACTCAGAGATAAAGATGGGGAGAGTCTCAGAGCAGAAACTTGGTGGGAGAGGAGGGCTCAGAAATGGGGAGAGATCCCAGAGGAGACCAGTGAGGGAAGAGACCAGAAATGTCTGCAATCATATTCTGGTCCCCTCGACAGAATCCAATCCAAGGGCAGACATTGATTAGAATCTGTAAAAGATGTGGAGGGAACAGAAATGCTGGTGCTGACCCTGAAGGGCACACATACAGCGAGTGTCTGAGACTCAGAAGGGGCCAGGTGGAGACTTGGGGGCACTGTGCGCCCCGCGTGAGGGGACTGTGCCGGTAGGGGGACTGCTACCGAAGACAGGCAGACCCTGGATGCCAGCGTGGGCGCCGCTGTACGCCAGGTTGGCGGCCGGGTGCTGAACGGACAGCTCCCGAGCTCGCGCGGCGGCCGAATGGGCGCGTCCAGGCTCTGTAGTCTCGCGCTCTCGGACCCTCTGGTTTTCCTCACCGCTCTGGTCCCCTCCGGTCTCCATTTAGTTTTCTATGGCTTCCTGTCTTTCACCCAACTCCCCGTTTCATCTCTGAATCGCCTCCTCTGCCCCACCTCTCTCTCCTCCAACCCATCACAGCCTCTGTTCCTCTGTCCTTCCCCTTCCTCGCCCCTCTCTCTCCTACTCACCCCCCTCATGGTCTCTGCTCCATCCCTGCCTCGTCTCTTTCTCTCCCCACCCCTTCAACTCTCCCCTTTCTGCTCGGCCTCGTTTTGGCTCTTGCTGTTTGACCTTCACTCGTCCTTTTTCAGCTGCAGTTTCCACAGAAACCTCCAGCGGGGCGGAGGAGGGCGGGGACAGGAGGCAGACCCACCCTTTTCCCTGCTCAACCAGCCCTTCAGCAACCGCCCCGCCTCCGGGATTCCTCGCTCCCCTCTTCTGGGCGGGAGAGGTACACGTTCAGCAGAAACACCGGGTGGGTCACGGACAGTAAGAGACGACCTCAGTAAAGTACACACACACACACACGATCACGAAGTCGCCGAATCACTCTGGCCTGGGCACACACTCGCCACCATAGGTGCCACCCCAAGGCTTCACACAGGCAACAGCTCATAGGCCCTCCCCTCCCCAAGCCCCATCTGGTTTCTTTCTCTGTCTTCAGTTTTCCGTGTCTCCGCCTCTCCAGATCCCTGCATCTCTCCATCTGTCTCAGGGTCTCTGTCGCAGCCTCCCTCTGTCCTGAGAGAAGGTCAGTAGAGAGGAACTAGTTTCTGGGACCTGGGCTGACCTGCTGGAAGCAGGCGGGGCCAAGAGTGGAGAGTGTGTAAGTGACCATCGAGGCTGTGATTCTCAGCAGACTTCCAGGGACCCTAGCCTCCAATGTCTTCCCACTCCCAGGAAATGAGACCCGGGTATCCCCAGTTTTGGGGTTTTGTTCTTTTTTTTATTCCAACAGGGACTGAGATGTGGCAGGGGGTAGGGATGGGGGCCCAACTGACCCCCTCCCTGGGGGGTCTCATAGAAATTCCGAGGTTTCTCCCCCAAAAAAAGAGAGAAAGAGAAGAGCGGAGGGGTGCCAGGGGACACCCATCTGTCCAGAGGCCTTCCCCATCTCCAAAAGTGTGGAGGGCAGCTTCAAGTCTTGGGGCGCCTGAGCAGTCCCAGGGCGGGATCCTCCCCACCGACTGTTTTCTGCCTCCGGGAATGGCCCCCCACAGTCCCAGGCCCTGGAGTCCTCGGTTCCTGCGCTCCTCTCTCCCGCCGCGGGGGGCGGAGTGCGGGAGTCCATGGCGCCCCTTCGCGAGTCCACGAGGGGGCGCAGGCCGGCTCCGGAGCCCCGCCTCGGACTTCACAGGGAACGGAAGGCAAAATCGCTGCGTCGGGAACATTGGGCCCCAAGTCTTGTATCCCTTCCGCTGCGGAAGCGGGAGAGGCCAGGACTGGGGCAGGCCCGGTCCCTGTGGTCAGTCTGGGCACCCGCCCGGCCCCGCCCGTGGTCACTCGTGCTCGGCCAGATCTCGGGGGCCGGCAGGGCCCGGCCGTGGTCGAGGAGGACTGGTGGCCTCGGTGGGGGCGCCCAGGCCACGCGACGGCGCTCCGGCCCCTGAGGCCCGCAGCGCCTGGATGCGCCTGCACTCCTGGCAGACACGCACGTGCGTGCAGGGAGTTGGGGCAAGGGGTCGGGGTCCGCCTGGGGGCCCCGGGTCGTCCAGGAGGCGCTGCGGGCCTCCATGCGCGCCGCCCGCATCCCCGCCCGCGCCAGCAGAGTAGAGCTTGCCGTTGCTGAGCCGCATCTCACGGACGGCGCGCAGCGACAGCAGGGCCCGGCTCGGGCCGCCTGGGCGTCGGCGCCGGCGGGAACGCGACGTCTTGCGGCAAGACACAGCGTGGCGCAGCTCCTGCAACATCTCCTGGCACACCGACACCTGAGGGCAGTGCAGGGCGGTCACCCTCCAGAGTGCTCGTCACCATCCCTCCCCTGGCATCCTTTCCAGCTCACCTCTCCCTGTATCCCTATTTCTCTTCTCCTTTCCCATCTGTACATCCTCAGCATTCTCTCTGCGCCATCCTTTTCCTCACCTTTCTTTCCTCTTCACTTCCCATTCTCTTCACCCAGTCCTTCATCTCCTATTTCATCTCTTCCTCTCTCACGTCTCCCATCTTCCTTGGGTTTACCCCTGAGCCTGCCCTTCACCTCCTATTCAGGCTCCTGTTATTCCCTTGTCTTTAATATTTCTGATGGCCCCTAGTCCTTCCCTCCTCCTTGTTTCCCATCTTCTCCTGACAGGGCAAGCCATGTTAACTGAGTGCTGCTTTGTGCCAGGCACTGTCCTGGACACAGCAGAGAATAAAACAGAAGTCCCAGTCCTCATGCAGGTTATAGTCAAATAGGCAGAGACAGAAAATAACAAATATGTAAATGTCTGTAGTATGTTAGATGGTGATTAGTGCTTTGGAGAAGAGTTAAATAGGGAAGAGAGGTAGGTAGTGTGGATGGTGAGTGACATAGCTCAGAGTGACTGGAATGGGGGCAAGCAAATAGAAGAGAGGGAGGAGATGAAGTGTGGGCCAGCTCAGTAAAGCCTGTTGGCCATTGTAAGGCTTTTGCCTTCTGACTCTCAAGTTTGAAGCAGAGGACTGCTGGGTTTTCATGGAATCCCTTGAGCTTTGTTAAGAGCAGACCTCAGGAAGGCCAAGTGCAAGAGCAGGGAGCCATTTAGAAGGCTACTGCAATAAGCCAGGCAGGAGGTGGTGTCAGCCAGACCAGAGTGGTGTGAGAGGGCTGGACCCTGGGTATACTGTGACAGCAGTGGGGACAAAAGGATTTTCTGAGATGGTAAAAGAAAGCAAGGAGTAATGGATAGCTTTGTGTACTTTTGCCCTGAGCAACTGGAAGGTTGGCATTGCCTGGTGGGTGTGTAGGAACTCAGTGGTGGGCATGTATCATTATGCATATATTATCAGATGTCCATGTGGAGATGTCAGGTATGGAGCTGAATTTACACACTTTGGGCTCAGGGAAATACACACTTGTGGCTTATGAGAGGCAATCTCTAAGATTCTTTTCCCCCATTCATGCCCTCATGTAATCCTCTCTGTAACTGTATTAGGGTTGGTCTGTGTGACCAACAGAATTTGGTCATCTGACATTTTCACTTCTTGCCCTCTCTTGGATCACTTGCCTTGGGGGATGTCAGCTGCCATGGCATGAGGACCCATGGAGAGGTCATTGTTCAAGAAATTAAGGCATTCTGCCAACTGCCATTGAGTATATTTAACATTTTTTTTTCCCCTGTGTCTTAGAATGTTTTCACATCTTCAAACTCTTGCAGGCTGGGGAGGGACTAACTCTCCCAGAACTAGCCAAATCTTAGATAGCAAAGGACTCCTCCACCTATCAGATGCACAGCAAGCAATATTGAATCTATTTATACCCCCACTCACCCTTTTTACCTAATTTCATACACCATCAATATTTACCCTGCCAGGCCAGGCCAGATACAAGACAACTAGAGACAGCCCCTATAGTCCAGAATCCACTGACATTATTCAAACTAGCCAGTGCTAAACTATATACTCTGCCTGCCTGCCTGCCTTGCCTTGCCCAAGGGAACTGCAGGAAAAGTGATGGCCTAGTCTTTCACCTCCTGGTGGCTTCTACTTCCTGACCAAATCTGGTGCTTCTCTTGTGGCCCTGTGTGATTCCTGTCCCTCTTCTCAGGAAACACAATAAGAATCTTCTCTTTTCTCTCCCCAGCCCCTCAGTTTTGGGGACTGCACCCAGGTGCACTTTCCTATCGAGTTACATCTCCACCCTTTTTAATTTTCTTTTTCTTTCTTTTTCTTTCTTTCTTTCTTTCTTTCTTTCTTTCTTTCTTTCTTTCTTTCTTTCTTTCTTTCTTTCTGGTGCTGGGGATTGAACCCAGGGCCTTGTGTTTGCGAGGCAAACACTCTACCAACTGAGCTATATCCCCAATCCCCGCTTTTAATTTTTTATTTTGAGACAGGGTCTCATCAAGTTGATGAGACTGGTCCCCAACTTGTGATTCTCCTGCATCTGCCTCCGCCTCCCTATTCCCTCAGATCACCACTGCTCCTGGCTAAGAATCTCCTTTTGGTGGCACTGGCCTGTCTGTGTTTTCACTCAGTCCTATCCATAAATGAAAATCATGGATATATTTGAGACACTGAGCATCTTGGAAGTGGACCCTACAGCCCCTATAAGCCTTCAGACTTGAACAGCCCTGGCCACTACCAAGACTGTGACCTCACCAAAGATCCAGGGCAGTAGAACCACCCCACTAAGCTCTTGCCTCCTTCTTGGCCCCAGAAACTGCAAGCTGATAGAAGTGTGCTGTTTTAAGCTGTAAAGGTATTATGGTGGCAATGGATAACTAGTATAGAAGTCATCAGCACAGAGAAAGTTTTAAGAACCATTCCTGGGACCTCCAAGGACTTGGAGAAAACCAGAGAGGATAAGCAGTCTGAGGACCAAGCCCCGGGATTCCCCGGGGGAAAGGGACCCAACAAAGGAGCTTAGGAGAGTGGCCTGAGAGGTAGGAATAAAACAAGGGACCAGCAGAGAGGAAAGGGTGTTGAGGAGAGAGAGTGATGGACTGTGCTGAAGCTGCTGCTGCTCCAGGTAGCTGAGGCCTGAGACTCCAGCACTGAATTTCAGATGAGGAAGTCACTTGTGACAAGAGTGGAGGTGCAGGGACAGAATCTGGGCCTCAGAGTGAATAGGTAGAGAGAAACTGGAAAGGGCAGGGAGATACAATCCTCTCAAGGCTGAAAAGGAAAGGAGAATGATCTGGTGGTGGCTGGGAGGAGAAGTGGGGTCAAGACAGGACTTCTTTAAGGTAGGAGGAATGACAGCACATTTGTATGCTGACTGCTCAATACAATAAAGAGAAGACAGCTGACCATGCAATGCAGGAGGAAAGGCCTGGGGGTAGAGACAGACTCAATAGTGCTTGCCTTGCACTGAAGGGATGTCCTTGGGAAGGCGAGGGGTGATCTGGGCATAGGTGGAGGTTGCCTTCAGAGGAATAGATGGGCCAAGTAGAGAAAGTGGGGGGCTGGATGCAGAGTTGAGGCTCTGGGGAGTACCTGCAAAGTCAGCTGCTGAAAGTGAGGAGTGGAAGAGGATCTGGAGGATCTGCTCCCTGGCAGAGCAAGGGAGAGGGGGGACTAGCAGTTTGGGGTGGGAACATGAATGGGTCTGGAATAGTAGCAGTGTCACCCAGCAGCACCCAGGGCCCTCTGGAAGTAAAGATCCTGACTACAGCATGAGACTGACCAGCAAGTCTGCATTCTCATGGCGTTTCTCCTCTAATTTTTCCTTGCTTTATGGCCTCTGTGGCTCCCCCACTCTTCCCCTCACCTCCTTTCCCTGCATCTTTATCTCTTTCTGGCTCTCCTCCTTCTGTCCTTGCTCACATGCCATGCTCTGTCTCATGGCCTGCTCTCTCACCTCTCCTGAGACCTCCTTAACCTCAGGAGTCTCTCCAGGTCCCTCCTCACCTGCTGCATTCCTCCTCTCCCTTCTCCGGCTCCCCATCACCCACCAGGTGGCTTCCAATGCCACAGCCTTCCCAGGCCCCAGCCTTGGGGTCCCATGCTTCATACCCCACCCGTGGCCAACTTCCTCACCTCCTCAGACTCTGCTGACCTCCTCGTGGACCAGATGAATTCCATGACCGCCACGAAGACAGCAATGATGAGGCCACAGATGAGCACAACAAAAATGCCACCAATGTTCTCCATGCCCAGACCTGGGGTTGGGAGAGAGCCACAGGGTGGGGACTATGTGGGCATGGGGCTGTGAAGAGGTCCGTGGGAAGGACATACTGCACATAGGGGTGGCTGACCTTTAGCTCGATGGTCCTCCTCCTTGGGGCACCGGCCTCCCTCCCACCACTTGCGCTTCAGGATCTCTAGTCGGTTGTTCTCCTGGAGCTGCAGGATTGCCAGCGTGATCTCATCCCGAAATGGGGAGCCTGGGCGGGGCACATGAGAAGGGACTAGCTCTCAAGGCTCTGGGTCCCTGCCTGCCCCAAACCCCAAGCATCTCCTCACTATGGCCTCCTTCAGGCCCTGATGCTGCTCAGGGTCTTCCCTATGGCCTCCACCCACACCTGCACAGATTCCTCCCAACACAGCAGCCAGGAGTCAGTTTAGGAGCCGTCAGATTGGACCTCCCTTGCTGAAACCATTTCCATGGTTTCCTCCACTGCTGCTAGAACAAGGCCCCTTACTCTGCCTACAGAACCCCCATTCTCAGGTAGCTACTTTCAGGTACCCCTGCCCAAGGTTTTCTCAGACCCAGCCACAGTAGCCTCCTGGCAAGTTCCAAATAGGCCTAGCAAAGTCCCACCTTAGGACCTTGACTCTGCCTGGAATGTTCCTTCCTTCACTTCACTCAGGTCTCTGCTCACATGCTGGCTCCTCAGGGTCTACTCTGACTACTTTATTTAAAATGGCACCAAGAACTCCCTCCCCATCAGTCTCTTCCCCTAAATTTTCAGCCAGAACACTTGTCACCATCTGATATCATATGACACAGTGGTTACATGTTTAAGGTCTCTGCTGCCTACTGTCCTAGTGAGAGATAGAAAGGATGGGGTGCTTGGCATCTTCTGTTTCCCAGCATCCAGCACAGGGTCTGGCACCTGTGAGGGCATCAGACCAATTAGCTGACTGAATGGATCCCCATCCTTCCTCCCCTCTGCAGCTTCTCTCTCCTCACCCTCATGTTCTCTCCTTAAGCCATAATTGGGCTCCAAACACCTCACATATCCTGTTCTGTACGCACTCCTTCATTTGCTAAGATACTCAGAACATCTATCATATGCCAGGAAGTAGGGATATGGTGGGTAGAGGTAATTAATGTTTATTAGGCACCTACTATGTGCTAGATCCTGGGTTTGCAGAAATTTATTCAAGCCTTGTAATGATCCTGTGAAGCAGACATTACCACCTGAAGCAGGTGTTTCTGAGTGAGGTGATGCTCTTGCTTGGGTCATGTACTGAGTCAGGGTGGAAAGTGGGATCTAAATCCAGGTTGGTGTGACCCCAAAGCCTGTCTCCAAGGCGCCAGGCTATGCTGCTTCTCTGGCAGTGCACCAACTCTTCTGCAAAAATGCTTAGAACTGGGTAATTTGCTGTACAGTTACAGTAACTAAAGTAGGCACATAGGCTTACATGTGATTTTAAAAGCCAAAATGGCAACATTTGGACATAAATGAGTGGTAGGCTTCCAGCACTGAGCCCTGGAAAAGCATGTCCTGAACTGAAGAATAAATTGGCATGGTAAGTCCCCCTGGAAGGTTCATCCTCCCTCCCTCCCTCGCTGACTCTCTTCCTTCCTCCTTTCTTTCTCTCTCCCCTATTCAGCCATCTATCTTTCTTCTCTTCCTTCCTTTCTTCCATTTACCTACATACCTTCCCTCCTTCCATCCATCCATCCATCCATCCATCCATTTATATTATTTTCTGAGCACCTGCTTGAGCCAAGCTATAGGCTTTGGTGCAGAGAATATCTAGCAAATAAAATCTTCTCCTTCAAGGGCCCCTTAGGCCAGTGAAGAAAGGCAGCAAGCCTCATAGCCCACATGTACTGAGTTGTATAGCAGAACCTCCACTGGATTCTCTCAACAGCCATTGGGGGTTAGAATTGATGCTTCCTGGGCCCCTCTTTGCAGGTTGAGGGTGCAGAGGCACAGGAAGGTGATGACACCTGCCCAACGCCACATAGTCAGAAGAGTATCACAGAACTCTCAGCCAGCCTCAGGGGGCCCTGGCCCAGTCCCAGGCCTGCTTGTGCATCTCGGTTTCAGACACAAAGGGCCCTTGCTCCATTCCACACCCTCGCTGCAGCCATACCCAGCGGCATGCCGATGCCGTAGCCCTTGGTGTCGAGGAGGCCCCCAATCTGGGTGAGGTTGCAGTTGAGGCGGCGGTGGTACTCATTCATGGTGGACTCGAGCAGGAAGGCATAGCGGGAGTTCAGAACGCGGGCGATGCCCTCTTCTGTGCTCTTGACAAACACGCTGGGCTGCTTGGACTGCATGTAGTTCCACATCCGCTGGTACGTCTGGTACCGGGAATTCTGGGCAGAGGAAGCACAAGGGGAAGACAGGTGAGGGTCTCTCTACTCCCTTCCTTTCCCTAGCCTGTACCCTGCCCTCCAGGATGTCCCTCAACCTGACGGAGTGGGGAGATGAGATGAAGGCAGAAAGAGCCAAAGAGAGAGGATGAGACCAGACAAATTGACCAAGGCCAGGTCCAAATAATCCCAATGCCCACTCTCCCAGGAGGCCTCACAGCCCTCATGGCTCAGCAGCCTCCCAGAACTACTCCTGTCTCCAGTCCCCTAACCCTCAGCCAGTGGCCCCAACCCAGCTTCAGCCTCCTCCAGACCACTTGTCTACCCCAACCTGGCCCAAGAGGAATGTCCAATTCTAAACTGTCACCCTTTTCTCCCCACTGCCCATGTGCAGAGTCCAATCTAAGTGCTCTCCCTGACCTTTGAGGTCTTTGAGTCTCTAATGCAAACCTCCTTGTCAGGCTCTATATTTTCTTTTCTTTCACCCCAAATACACAGAGACAAGCCCTTCTCACTTTCACGGCCTTCCTTCCTCTCTGTTGGATGATGGTACCAGTTCTGACTATTCTAGCAACTCCTTGACCCTGCTTGTCTTCTACTGTATGGTACTGATTCAACATTAGATCCCACATCTGCGTCCTTGTCCCCATTCCAGGTCCCCCTCTAGACAGCAGCACTCCCCAGAAGAGCGTGAGTGTGTTCTTTGCTCCCATGACTCCCCAGCTGTCACTGATCATCAGTCCCTTTGATCCAGGAGGTCCTTCCCAGTCCCACTCAGAGATGCTATGCAGGGCAGAGATCCCAACACAAAGCCTGGAGGTTCCGAGTGGCCCCACCTGGAAGAAGGTCATGGTGGAGCCAGCGTGTATAGTGCCGTATTCAATGTTGGTCTGATCTGCCAGGTCATCAGCCGACTCCACAGGCACCTCCATGCGCTGCACGGTGAGGAAGGCGGCCAGGTTGGCCGTGTAGGAGGAGATGATGATCAAGGTGAAGGCCCACCTGAGGGGTGGGAGGGATGAGCTGCAGGCTGGAACCATCCCTGCCACTTTGACCTGTGACCATGTGCTCCATTTGTAGTACCTCCCACCCCAACAGTGACCTCGACATTAATCAAGCTGACTGCTGACTAGTGGACAGGTTAGTAGTGTGGATGTTTTTTTGCAGGGGGTGCTGGGGATTGAACTAAGGGCCTTGTGCATGCAAGGCAAGCCCTCTGCCAGCTGAGCTATATCCCCAGCCCAGGAATGGGGATTTTGAAGCCAGACTACCTGGGTTTAAATATTGATTCCAGAGACTTCTATTTCCAGGTATAAGAGAGTAAGATTGTCTGGGTTGGGGTTGTGGCTCAATGATAAAGCACTTGCCTAGCATTTGTGAGCACTGGGTTCCATCCTCAGCACCACATAAAAATAAATAAATAGAAAAAAAGCTATTGTGTCCACAGAAAACTAAAAATATTAAAAAAAGAGAGTAAGATTGTCTAGAAATACCCTCTCACCATAAACAGCTAGAAAACTATACAATATAGGAAACTATGACAGAGAACAATAGGCATCTCAGAACTGTGATCCCCTAGAAAAGGGAAATGAAGTGAGACATCATCATGCAGGCTGCCCAGTGGACTTAATTTATACACTGCAGCACCTAGAAGGAAAACCCAAATGGTCCAATAATCCTGCAGAGTTGTGGAGATGGAGATAGGAGATGAGGTCAAGGGAGCATAGTGGCTGGAATTTGTGAGACAGAATACTTAAGAGGAGGGAACTGCACAGAGAGAAAGAGTTCCAGAGACCTGGGGTCCCCTTGAGTCTGTGACTGACTATCAATCTGTAAGTGCATGGGATGAAACTCTGTGGAGCCAGACAAGAACAAATTTCAATGGGAAAATAATTCCCAGAGTTCCCACAGTGTCGGGGATTGCTTGAACTTCTTCTAGCCAGAGTAGAGATCTCATTGAATATGTGAGATATTCAGTAGAGAACACAAAGTGTACCATATTGGAAACAGGGTTACATGAGCACTAAAGACAACACAAGGCCTGTCCTAAAAGAGCTTCAGTATAGGCCTGGATGGATCAAAATAATTCACAAGTAATTTAATTGTCTGCCAGAAAAAGTCCAAGACTCTTTTGATGTTTTTGTTTGTTTTTGTGGTGCTAGATATGCACTCCATCACTGAGCTATACAAGACTGTGTGATGTAAACAATGTAAAATTCACGATGTCTGTCATCTAATTTTTAAAAATGATCAGATGTATAAAGGTGCAAGAAATGTGACTCAAAACCAAAAGAAAAATCACTCAACTGAAATAGATTCAGAATGGTCAGAGATGAAGAAAAAGGCAGATGAGGACATTAAAATAGCTATTATAAATACACCCAAAATGCTCAAGAATATAAAAAACATGAACACAATGAGGAGAGAAATGGAAGATATAAGAAAGAGGCAAAGGGAACTTCTAGAGATGAAATACACAACATCTGAAAGGAAAATTTTGCTGGAAGGGATTACACAGATTAGACACGGTAGCAGAAAAGATCAGGGAAATGGAAGACAGCAGTAGAATCCACCCAAAACAAAGCAGAGAGGAAAATAACTGCAAATGAGCAGAGAGCCTCAGTGGCCTGAGGAATGGTATCAAGTGTCCACATAGATATGACTGGCAGCCCAGAAAGACAGGAAAGAAAGGGGTGACAGAAAAAAAAAATATGTGAAGAAGTAATGGTTAAAATTTTTCAGGTTTTACAAAAACTATAATCTTGCAGACCCAAGAAGTTCAATAAACCCCAAGTAGTATAAACATCTTCATATATAAGACACACCAGGGCACAGTGTAATTAATTGTAGGAAACCAGCAATAAAGAAAAAAGTTTAAAAGCTGCCAGAGTAGAGGGGAGTGTGTGTGTGTGTATGTGTGTGTAGGTAACATTACGCATAAAGAAGTAAAGATAATAGCCCCAAGAGACTCCTTGTCAGAGAATATTCAAGCCAAAAGACAAGGCAACAGCATGCTGAAAGAAAAATCAAAACTGTCAACCTAGAATTCCAAATCCAGTAAAAATATCTTCCAAAGATCACACATGAAAACATTCTTCATATAAACAAAGCTGGGAGAGTTAATTACCAGCATACCTGCACTTTTAGAAATGTTAAAAGTTCTTCAAGTAAAAGTAAAACAATACTAGATGGGCATGTGGATGCACAAGAAGGAATGAAAACACCAGAAATGGTAGATGTGTGAATAAATATAAAAGGCATATTCCTCATTTGATTTTTTTTCCCTTTTTGGGGGGTGCTGGGATGAAATCCAGGGTCTCATGCATTCTAGGCAGATGCTGTTCTACTGAGCTATATCCACAAGCCCTAAAAACTTTTAAAAAAGACCTTTACTATTTAAAACACACACATATGCCCCTAGTATAGTGGGGGGTTCATAAGATATGCAAAAGTAACACAAATAATAAAAGTCAGAAGATGGGAGGATGAGATGGATGTATGCTGTTGCAAGGGTCTTACATCTTATGTGAAACAGTATGTTACTTGCTTTTTGTTGGTACTGAGGATTGAACCCAGGGGCACTTAACCACTGAGCCACATGCCCAGCCCTTTTAATTTTTTTATTTTGAGACAGGGTCTTGCCAAGTTGTTCAGGGCCTCGCTCAGTTGCTGAGGCTGGCTTTGAACTTTTGATCCTCCTGCCTCAGCCTCCCAAGTTGCTGGGATTATAAGCATGCACCACTGTACCCAGTTTGAAAAGTTTTTTTTTTTCAGTGCTGGAGATTTGAACCCAGGGCCTTGTACTTACGAAGCAAGCACTCTACCAACTGAACTGTATCCCCAGCCCTGAAAATATTTTTAATTAAAGATGCATATTATAAACCCAGAGCAATCACTAGAAAAATATAGAAGTATGTTTATTTGACAAGTCAAGAGTGAAAATAAACAGAATTCTAAAGAGCTCAATAAATTCAAAAAAGGGTAGGAAATGAGGGGAAAGGGAGCACAGAACAAATGGGACAAATAGCAAGCTTGTAGATGACTGACTTATTTATTTTGCAATACTCGGGGTCAAAACCAGAGGTGGTCTACTACTGAGCTACATCCCCAACCCTTTCTATTTTTACTTTTTATTTTCAGACAGGGTCTCACTAAATTCAAGGCTGGCCTTGAATTCCTGAGCCTCCTGCCCCAGCCTCCACAGTAGCTAGAATTATAGGTATGCACCACTGCCCACAGGTTAAGTCTGGCCCACTGCCTATTTTTGTATAGCTCACAAGCTAAGAATGGTTTTCACATTTTTAAATAACTAAGAAAAAAAATCAAAGGAAAAGCAATACTTTCTGACGCTTAATTTATATAAAATTCAAATTTTAGTGCCTGAAGCTATACAGTTATTTATTTTTATTTATTTACTTTATTTACTGGGGTTACAGTTCAGTTGGTGCTTCCAGTTGGTACTGGATATTGAACCCAGGGACACTCTACCACTGAGTTATACCCCCAGCCCTTTAAAATTAATTATTAATTAATAAGCGCTGGGGTGTAGTTCAGTTTAATTTAAATTTAATTAATAATTTTAATTTTTAATTATTTTTTTGAGCCAGGGTCTTGCTAAGTTCCAAGGTTGACCTTGAATGCAATCCTCCTACCTCTACCTCCCAAGTCACTGGAATTAACAGGTGTGCATGCATGCCTAGCATTATCTACAAAGTTTTACTGGAAAATAGTCACATTCATTCATTTATATTTTATCTATGGCTGCTTTCACACTCCAATGGCAGAGTTGAGTGGTTATGACAAAGGTCATATGACTGGCAAAATAAAAAAATACTATCTGATCCAATATGGAAAAAGTTTGAAACCCCCGTTTCAAGGCCTAAGTACAATCAGCCTTCTGTATCTGTGGTTTCTGTATCTGCAGATTCAACCAACCACAGATGGAAAATATTTTTTGGAAAAAACTGTACTGAGTATGTGCATATTTTTTCTTGTCTTTATTCCCTATACAATATAATAATGATTTAAAGTTGGGCTGGGGTTGTAGCTCAGGGGCAGAGCACTTGCCTAGCATGTGTGAGGCACTGGGTTCGATCCTTAGCACCACATAGAAATAAATAAATTAAATAAAGGTATGGTGTCCATCTACAACTACAAAAAAAATATTAAGTATATGGGAGGATGTATAAAAGTTATACACAAATGCTACACCATTTATGTACAGTAGACTTGAGCATCATGGATTTTTGGTATTTGGGGTGGGTACTGGAACCAATCCCCACAAACACTGAAGGACAATGTATATGCTGTTTACAAAAACACATTTTAAATATAATGATACAAGCAGGTTGAGAAGAAAAGGATGAGGAAAAGACACATCCTGTAAACACTAAGCATCAGAAGACTGGAGTGCCCTTATTAACATTGAATAAAGTTAACTTCATGGTACTGGAGATTGAAACCAGGGGTGCTCGTCACTGCGCTACAGTCTCATCCATTTTCAAATTTTAATTTAATTTTTTACTTTGGGTTATTTACTTATTTTAATTTTGAGGGTTTTGTTTTTAGTTATCTTAAGTTGAACAGGCTGGCCTTGAACTTGCAATTCTCCTGCCTCAAACTCCAAGTTGCTAGGATTGTAGGCATGTGCCACCATGCCCAGCATGTAAAGTTAACTTCAGAAAGAGGAATATCACCAGGAATAAGAGGAGACATGATAGAATGACAAAGCGACCAATTCATCAAGAGGACATAGCAATCCTAAACATTTATGCACCTAATTTCAGAGCTTCAAAATTCAGGACAAAAAACAGAACTGAAAAGAGAAATAGATAATTTCTCCCCAATTACAGGTGGAGATTCCAACACTCTCCTCTCAGTCACTGATAGGACAAGTAGAAAAGCAGACAGGAAGCAGTAAGGACACAGAAGCCTTGACTAACACTATCAACCACTGGCCCTCACTGACATTTACCCACCAACAGGAGAATACACATTCAATGCAAGTACACATAGAACCTCCACCAGGACAGACCATTTACTGAGACAAAACAAGTCTCAGTAATTTTAAAAGGATTCAAGTCCTATAAAGCATGTTCTCTGATCACAATGGAACTAAATTAGAAATCAATAATAGAAAGCTCTTTGGAAAATCCCCAAATCCTGGCTCTAGCTGAATGACCTTGAAATTGTGTTTCAGTTTCCTCACCTGTGAAGTAAGTACAACTGCAAGCCCTTCCTCACAGGGTTTTGGGAAGAGACAGCAAATCTGGCACACAGAATGTGCTATGTAAGCATTTGTTTTTATTGTCTTGGTGATACAAGACTGATTTGGGAAAAGAGGCACCCCTGGGCCTGGCTGCAGGACCCTGAGGCAGCCATTTTTCTTATCCTGACCCCCTTTGTCTGCCCTCTGGGGCCACCCAGATCCAAGGGGCCTGAAAACAGAGAAGGGATGGAGAGGCTGAGAGGGCCTCCCAGGACTCACGCCCACCCCTGGCAGATAACAATGAGAACAGCAGCTGTCCTTTGCGCAAAGCACTGTGTGAGAGACTGGGGTTGGGGTACAGTGGGGCCTTGAAAGAGGGATGAATGACAAGATAGCCTCCTGAAAAATAAAACCCAACCCCAACATACAAGACCCAGGAGCTGACACAACCTCTCCATAAACCAAGTATCTCCAAACCCACCCATGGGTCAATGTTGTCATTCACTTATTTAAAACAAAATTAAGGGGGCTGGGAATGTAGCTCAGTTGGTAGAGTGCCTGCCTCGCAAGCACAAGGCCCTGGGTTCAATCCCCAGCACCCAAAAAAAAAAAACAAAAAAAAACAAAAAACAAAATTAACTAGTGACTAGAGGTACATGCTTGTAATCCCAGCAACTCAGGAGGCTGAGGCAGAAGGATTCCAAGTTAAAGGCCAGCTTCAGCAACTTAGTGAGGCCCTAAGAAACTTAGTGAGAACTGTCTCAAAATAAAAAGTAGAAAGAGCTGGGGATGTAGCTCAATGTTAAAGTGTTCCTGGTTTCAACCTCAGTAAAAAAACCACCGAAACAACAACAAAAACAAAAAACAAAACAGTGCGTGTACACACCAGGCATCACACCAGCCCTTGAGGACACCGCCTGGCTGGGTAATGGGGGTGGAGGGTGATGGGGCCACTCAGAGAGAGCAGAGGGAACACAGATGGTGAGTTGGACTTGGCAGCAAAAACATGAGCTCTGTTTTGAACAATGAGTTTGGGGATTGCCTGTTCAGCACCCAAGAGGAGCTCAAGCTGGGCAGACACATGATGAGGTCTGAGATGAGGATTTCAGAAGTATCTGTATCTGGATAGCAAGAGAAGCCAGGGCATGGGTGAGATGGCTCCTGACCAGGTGTTAAGAGTGGTTGGTCTCTGGCTGAGGATATGCATGGGAAGTGCGTGGGGAAGGTGTTTGGTAAAGTGTTGGGGTACTCTGCTGGTCGGGGTGGTTCCAGGGAGTGGCAAGTGTCTGACCATGCTCAGCTCAGTCTGCACAAGAAAGAAAATCCAGACATGAGCCCCTAAGCCTGCCTCCTCGGTAGAAGAGAACCCACATATTTTTTGCAGTTAGAATATAAACTGAAATCTCCAGGAACACATCTCTTGTTCAGATTGAGAAACAACTGGATGTTGCTTTGTTTGGCACTCTGCCAAGAACTCTTCGCCATTTTGGGAAGTCATGTCTCAGGCAAACTGTTCCATTCGTGTTTGAGTTCCGGAGTCAGGATGCTTGGATCAGTTGCATTACCAAACTAACTTACTCATGGCAATTCATATTTGCCACATTAATACACCAACTATTTCCACATCAAATATCAAGGGTTAACAAAATTCTAATGCACAACCTTACTCCTCATCATTCCAAACTTATTCCTTACAAGTAAGATGCCACCTGATCATGGCATTCTGTACTCTGGTATGGCGACATCCAAGCATTTACAATTGTCATCATATTATTTTATTAGAAATCACTTTCTTTTTTCCTTCATATTGCAATTAGGGTTTTATATTCATTTTTTAAAAAATTATGCCTTTGGCAGACATTTTTACCTTTGAATTTCAAGGTAGAAAAGGAAGGATAGAAAAGGAAGTTTGAAGGAATGGTTGTTATAAAAAGAAGGTAGTAAGTCCTGAAGGACTGAACCATTGCTGGTGTGAGGTAAGAAGCCCATTTGAGGGATGGACAAAGGCAAAGGGAATCCACAGCAAAATGAGGTTAAGTACCAAAGGGACCAGGGGAAACCAAAAAACATGGCAACCCAGAGGCAAAGACAGAGCCACTAGAGGTGGGTGGCTAATAGGGCATACACTGTCTGCAGGGAAGAAAGGGACTGAATGTATGGATAAGCGGGCCGCGTGTGACCTGTGGAACTGGGGTTGTGGGGAGGGGGAGAGGCCAAGTGCAGCTAGCTCTGAGGTTTGGAAGTTTTCTTGCCAGGACAGCTTGAGGAAAGGAGCAGCAGGGGAAGAATAGAGGACAAGGCTAAAGAGGGTACCCAGGAGCCTACCTGGAGATGGATGGACATGAAGGCAGGCAGGGCTCAGAGAACAGGGAGAGGGACCAAGGGAGAGTCTGGGAGGGACAGGGGCTGTAGTCAGAGAGAAGTTTTGGAATGTTGATTTCCAAGGCAGAGCTGTCCTGAATGATGAGTCCTTGGATGTGGCTGCAGGAGGCTGCAGGTCAAATGGATACTAGAGACCAGGGGACAAGAAAACAAGTTCTGGCCAGGCTGCTGCAGGTCAGGCATCAGCTAAAGGCCCCAGGATGATGGCACAAACCCCTACAGGAATGCGAGCCCCATGAGGTCAGGGACCTGGCTTGCTGAATCATCATACTGGGGTCACAGCTGCAGATTAACTAACATTTGTGAAATGAGCAAATGTGTAAATAGACTCAGGATACAGAAAAGATGAGCTGAGGGCCAAAGTCTCCAACGAGAGAGGGAGCATGACCAGGGCTTCTGGTGACAGCGATGGGGGTGGGGGGTAAAGAGTGCCTGGCTGGAGAACATGAACCTCAAAAAGAGGATCCCTGACCAAGGAACAGGGAGCATGGTTTGCAGAGAAGCCACTGATCCCCCTGCCTGACATGCAGACTTAGACTTGTCATGGTGGCTCTCCTCAGTGCCCTCTCAGCTATGTCTCACATACCATGCTTTCTCCTGCCCCTCTGGAATGCTCCTCCCTCTCTTTGGCACGGATGACTCCATTGTAGCCCTTAAGACACTGCATCCCAGGTGCACCTCCTTAGGGGGCCATTCTCTACTGTTCTGTCACTGCACTCTGCAAGTTCCTCAACAGCACTTTTATGTGAATCTAATACATCATTATATTGAAAATATTAACACATTTCACTTGAGCTGTATGGTAGCAGAATAAGCCCTCTCCCACTATCACCACCAAAGATGTCTACATCCTATTCCCTAGAAAACATGACTATGTCAATTTACATGGTAAAAGGGACACTGCAGATGTGATTAACTTAAGGATGTTACAGTTGGAAGATACTCTTGAATTGTTCAGGCAGCCCCAGTGCTTATAAGTAGAAGAAGAAAGAGAGAGAAAAAGAGAGAGAGAGAGAGAGATTGATTGATTTGAAGATGTTACTCTGCTGGCTTTGAAGATGGAGGAAGGAAGCCATGACCAAGGAATGCTGGTGTCTTCTAAAAGTCAATAAAGGCAAAGAAAGGGATCCCCTCCTGGAGCCTCCAGAAGGATCCAGCCTGCCCTGCCAACAACTTGATTTTAGCCCTGTGAGATCCATTTTGGACTCCTGCCCTCCAGAACTGTAAAAGAATACACTTGTGTTGTTTTAAGCCAGTAAATTTGTGGTAAATTTTGCAGCAGCCATTGGAAACAAATACAGGGGCACCATTTGCAATGATGCAAATTCAAAAACTTTTCAAAATCATTAGGACTTGAGCATTTCACTGGAGTGCTCTGTGGTAATAATCAACATGAACAAACGAGACATTGTTCATTCATAAGCCAGCAACCAAGACTCAGATCTCTGATATTCAAGTTCTCCCAGTTCTTCACAGTGTCTTTCAGTTAATACTTTCATGGCCCCAGTTAGCTCCTCCGTAGTGAGTACCAACACAAACTTCTGGAACAACACCACCAAAACAGAAAACAAAAACAGAAAGACTTCAAAGTTTCAAAGACAGTGGACTAAGTGAATTGCAGTTGATTCCACTTAGATGGGAGAGAAAAACCTGCCCCCTTTAAGGTTAGTCTTGATTGAACAAGTTGTATATTTAATAATATCTCTGGGACAGATCCATTAAATAAAATATGAAGCCCAGTGTTTACTGTTTACTTGTTTGCTGTTAACACCTCTGCCTCTGGAGGGCAGGGATGGGGCTGGCACAGGAGGGGCTTGGCAGGCCCCTGTGGAATGGCCAGGGACACATGAATTCTGATGGGGATGAGGGCAGGAGGACATGCCCTAGAAGGCTGTGTGCCTGGGGTTTCCCTGGAGAAGCTACAGAGGGCCTCAGGAACTGGGTTGGCTGGGCAGTTCTGAGGGTTGGCACCGGGAGGGGGCGGAACCTGGCTCTGCATCTAGCCAAATGCATGCTCTTTAGCAACTCACTCCTCTCTAATCCATAAAACAGGGAAACTATTCCTGTCCTAAGCTTTCTCTTCAATTTTCTCTGGTCCTGTTGAGGAGGTAGAAGAGTTGCAGGAACTGCAACTGAACCCAGCTGCTGTATGACAGACCAGGGAGGCAAACGTGAAGCCAGGCCAGAGAACAATGGAAGTGGGGAGTGTGGGCCTGAGGCTGATGCAGGATGGGATGCCAGCTGGGATGCTGGCCAGTGCTGGCAGATCTTCTAGATTTGTGAGTAAATTTATCCTTTTTTTTTGGGGGGGGGCTTAGCTTTGGCGGGGGGTACCAGTAATTGAACCCAGAGGTACCTTACTACTGAGTTACATTCCCAGCTGTTTTTATTTTGTATTTTGAGACAGGGTCTTGCTAAGTCATTGAGGGTCTCTCTAAGTTGCTAAGGCTGAACTTGAACTTGTGATTCCACTGTCTCAGCCTCCTGAGTCACTGGTATTACAGGTGTGTGCCACTATGCCTGGCTGAATTTGCCCACATTTTAAGTATTGGCATCTAATTCCACATTTTTTAGAACTGTGAACCTGAGACCATGAGTTCTCAGTGACTACTCCCTAATATGGAGCTTCCTAGAGCTCGTCTAAGGGGAAAAATAAGTTCTGTCCAGGATACTGGGTCACTATGAGACTTCAAGGACTCTAAGTCTCTGTGACAACCAGGGCAATGTCTGTGACAGCAGACGATGCTCCTCCTGTTGTGACCATAACCCCTCCGTCAGCACAGGCTAACCAACTCACAGGGCACTTTTCCTTGACTGCCTCATTGAATCCTCACAACTTTCAGACATGGGCCTTCTTATCCTCAGTTTTCAGATGAGGAGATTGAGGCATGGAGAGAGGATGGGGCCTACCCAGGGTCACACAGCTAGTGTGTGGCCATGCTGGGGCTTAGGGTGTGACCCCATTCCCTGCCACACAGCTGGAGGTGGAGAATGTGGAATCACCCAGAGGACTGCAGCAGCCTCCCACACCCTCCAGAACTCAGAGGGCCCCTTCCCAGCCCCTGCCGGGAAGATAAAAAGCATCTCACCAGACTCCGCTGACGCAGCGCGTGGACAGTGCCCGTGGCATGATCTCCGAGCCCTGCTGCATGAACCCCCCCACGGGGAACCAGAGGCTGTTGCCCAGTGTGTACTGGTTCTCCAGGATGTGAGGGCGCGCCCGCAGGCATGGGTGTGGATTGTACCATTCGTAGGGGCTCAGCCTGCAGAGAGACATAGGCAGGAGCACAGGCCCAGGTACAGAGGAGAAGGGTAGAAGTGGGGGGAGATGGAGCCACTGTGGTCAGAAGAGGAGAGGTGGGAAGAGAAAGGTGGATGGAGACACACACACAGAGGAAAGGTGGAGAAACAGAGAAAGAGAGGCAGAGTCACAGAGAGGCAGAGACATGGAAAGACACCACTACAGGGAAGTAGAGGAAACAGTGGAGGCAAATGAGGAGAGAGATGGAGAGAAGAGGAAGGAGATGGCCCAGATAGATACCCACAGAGCAAAAGGGGAAAGGGCTCATGCCTCCTGCTCTCCTTCCCAGGCAGCAGTCAGTGCACTCACCTGGCAGCCAGGAACAGGACACAGCTGACAGCTAGGTAGGCAAGAAGCATGAAGAGCCACACAGCAGGGGAGAAGGGGTCCAGGAAGGAGAAGTAGCCAGGTTTGCGGCCCTGTGGGGAGTGAGATCCAGAGCAGTTCCTGACCTGTGTATTCAGCCTGTGTATTCAGCCCGGGCCCTGCCAGGCACCAGAGTCTGATGGGCCAATCTGTGGTCCAGTGGGAGTCCAGCTCCCACTTGCAGTCCCTGTTCCTATCCCCCAGGCCAGGTTGCAGCCCACAGTCCCCAGGGGAAGCTTACCATGTGCACTCGGTAGAGAATGCTGATCCCCAGGGTCATGAAGGGTTTGGAGAAGTCAATGACCTTTTCTCGCTCGGCAGTGATGGTGAATGCAGCCACAGCCAGGTCTGCCTTCTGCTGGAGGGAAAGCAGGGCAGGGCAGAGGGAGAGGAAAGGAAGACAGAGATGGGCAGTCAAAGAGAAATAGGTGAGCCACTGAGGAGGCAGAGAGAAAGGAAGGGATCACAAGGGCCAGGAGCCTGAACAGGCTCTGGGAGGCCACCTTGGCCATCATCAGCCCTCACAGCTCCGTCATGCTGTAAGTCTCCTCCTGCCCCTTTCCTGCCCAGCTGCCAATCCCAACCATTTCCCTGTCCCTTCCCCCATCAAATACGTCATCAGGGTCCTGCTTTATACAACTCACCACATACATCTGTCCCTTACTAACCCAAAGTAACACAGACAGCCTACAACTGGCCTCAAGACACCTGGTCACCAACTTGCTCCAGGACCCTCTCAGTCCTTGGTTTCATGTCTTCTCGCTAACAGTTAGCACTGGGCAACATTTATTAAGCATTAAGTGCCAGGCTAGATGCTGGATAGCACTTCATACAGATTATCTTGTACACTCCTCCCAACAGCTCCCTGGGCCATTTCTGGCCCCATTTTATAGATGGGAAAACTGAGTTTCAGGCAAAGGTACTAGTGAGTAAGAGCAGCAGCTGGGGACTGCAAAGTGGGGATGTGACTCCTGTTTTCTTGCCCCTGGTAGATATAAGTGGCCCAGATGTGTGCCTGACACCTCCCCAGACATATGGGACCAGCATCTGGCTCAGCTGAAATGACCTCAGAGGAGGCTACCTGGGATCCCAAATGGAGGGTGCTGCGGTCTGGGTCTGAGCCAGGTCTGAAGCAGTGAAGGGTGGGACAGAGAGTGGGGTGTAGGCTGGGCCTGCTGGTGTACCTGGAAGCCCTTTTAGAATATGTTGGCTGATCTGAAAGGCCATTTCACTCTGGCTTAGAGGGACAGTAATTAGTCTTTAGCCGAGGGTTGGACATAAGACTGGAAAACTCCCTGCACTTCACACATGCTCCTGCATGCACTGCACAGGTGAGCACTGTACACAGTCATGTCTACACTGCCTCACCCGCACATACCACTACACAGGCTGAAGCAGCAACACACAGGGCATTCCCTAAGGGCTCAGCACATGCCCTCATATACAATGGCATTTGCATTCACATGTATGTGACGAAGCAGGTGGGGTGAGCATGGGGAGGTAGGAGCCCTGGCTATGCCCAGCTTGCTGCATGATCTCAGGCAACTTTCACATCTCTGGGCCTCAGTTTGCTCATCTGTAAACAGGGTGTCAGGCACCTTGTCCTCCACATTTCTGGTCCCAGGGTGGAGACCAGGATTCCAGGATGTCCCTTTTAGAACCCCTGACTCCATCCCCTGGGCCTCAACTGGGTCCCAGCATCAGGGGCCAGGGACGGAGGGGGCTCTCAAACCCAAATTCAAGAACAGAGCTTCCCTTGGGGCTTTAATGAAAGAGCCAAGATCCTGAAGGGGCTGAGAATGGAAGCACATGAGGGAACACAGGCCTGGACATAACCTGAGACAGGGAGAGAGAACACAGTCTCCAGAATGACTGGGGTAAGGAGAAGGGTTCAGCCAGGGGAGAGAACCCACACCTAATCCCATGTGCAGTCAGGGAGAGGCCACAGTTGGAAACAGAACCCATGGCCAGGAGATGACACAGAAACCAAAGCACAACCCTCAGTGGCAGTGAGATAGCCCAGGCCAGGACCTAAAACAGAGGCAGGAACAGGTGGCAGGGACCAAACACAAGCCCAGGTCACTGAGAGATCTACAGGTAGAGTGGCACAGGCAAAAAACCAAACTCAAAAGCAAGGAGAGCATAGATGTGCCAAAGGAAATCCAGGGCCAGGGCCAGAGGAGAGCCCAAAGACAGTGCCTCGAGATTAGGGAGAGCAGACTCAGACCCAAAGGACAAACCAGAGCTGAGATGGCACAGGTTAAACAATGGCTCAGGGCAACAAGAGATACAACTTAAGTACCGAGAGTCAGCTCAGCACCAAGGCATAATGCAGAGGCCCAAACCCCAGCTGATTCTGGGAACATCGGTGGGGGTTCCTGGGTGTTAAGAATGAAGAGCATTATTTCCTCTCTTGTATGTTGGTCACATTTGTGACTAAGATGTGAACTGTTATGGGAACAGTCCAGCTAGCACAGGAATCCTATTCATTTTGTGCAACCACTGGGCACCCATGGTGGCCCAATCCCCAGTTCAGAGAGGAGGAAGCAGTGGCCTTTCAGATGGGTTCAGGGGGGCCCTGGCTGTCCCCAGGCCATGTGCTCAGGACCCAGTTCCTCAGGAACTGCAGGCTGCCCCTGTTCCTTTCCGCCCATCCCTTAGCCCACCAGCCTCCTCACCAGCTGGCCTGCTTCTTCTTTCCAGTAACAAGGGCAGTGGCTCTGCTCCTAAAACACTCCTAGATCTATCCACCTCTCTCCACCACCTCACAGATCCCCTCTGCTGCCACTGATAGGTCCCTGATCCATCCCTCAAATGGATGGTCTCCTGTTTAAAACCAAGCATGGCTTCCCACGGCACTAGGACAAAGCCCTTTCATGGCCCTGAGGCCCTTTGCAGTCTAAGACCTGCCTGCCTAGTTGGCTTCCCCTCATGCCCTTTCTTCCTTATCTGCTCCTCCAGCCACAATGACCTGCTTTTTGTTCTTCAACACAGCAGGCTCACTCCCTACCTCAGGGCCTTTGCACTTGCTCCTCCCTGCTCTTCCTCACCACTAGAGGCTTACAGCACACCTCATCACTTGAGCCCTCCCCAAAGCTGCCTCAGACTCCATCTCACCCCTACCACAGGGCCCTCTTTTTCACATTATCCTTCTACATGCTTCTAAGTATGCAATAGCTCCTCAGTGGCCACTATTTCATGGTTTTCTTCAAAGTAGCTTGCTTGGTCCCCCAAAGAAACCTATACAGAGGGACCACATTCCTACCATACCACATATGAAGAAACTGAGGCACAGAGAGGGTAGGTGCCTTTACCTAACTGTCCCCAGATCTGAAACCACTCCTCTGATGAGGAGACTTTACCTGTCTGCTGCCCACATCCTCCCATGGCTGGGGGCAATCTGAGGTCAAGTGCAGGTATATGACTCTTCCTTGGCTCCCAGGGAACTCAATAAATGAATGAGTCCTTGAACCTCCAAGGAACATTCAGAAACCTCAGCACCCACCCTCTCCCCCAGCACTGTTTGGAATCCCATCTTCCCTGAAGCCACTGCATTTGAAGTCTGGGGGTCATCCTGAACATGTCTGTCTCCCTTGCCTCACTGTAAACACTTTTTTTTCCATGTGGTGATTGAACCTGGGGCCTTGCCCATGCTAGGCAAGCGCTCTATCACTGAACTAAATCCCCAAACCCTGCATCCACTTTTCTTTTCCTTTTTTTTTTTTTTTTTTTTGCGGTACTGGGGATTAAACACAGGGCCTTGTGCTTGTGAGGCAAGCACTCTCCCAACTGAGCTATACCCCACCCCCCTGCATCCACTTTTGAGCCCTCCTGATTCTGCCCCCAAACACAGGCAGAGTTGGGTCACTCATCTCTGCCTCCACTGACTGCTCCAGTCCAGCCTCCATCTCTGACTGGAAAGATCATCTCCACTTCCCAGGCCATTCAGCTGGCAGCCCAAGGGATCCCGATATGCTACAATCTGCTCACACTACTCCCCTGCTTAAATGTCACAATGACGTTCATCCTTTTTCAACTATCAGCCTCAATTCTCACCTGTCCCTACAAGAGGCTCTACCCCATCTGTCCCCTGCAACCCTGCCTGCCTCATCCCCTGCCATCTTGCCCTCTAGCCCTACATTGCAGCCCTCCTGCCTTTCTCATTTGTTCTCTCATTCGCTCATTCACCTGCTCAATACATCTTTGCCAGGCGCCCTCTACTGGCCAAGCACAATACCAGCTTTGGGAATATTGCAAATGCGAACATCAAAGTGACAAGTGCAATGAAGTAAAAATAAAGCAGGGCAAAAGAGACCCATAGAAGACACTGCTTTGGACACTCTCTGCTGTGGGGTCTTATTTGAGTCCCATCTTGAAGAAAATGCAGGGGCAGGGCAGGAGAAGACCTGGGGTGGAAGTTCCCAGCTGTGGGAACAGTGGGTGGTTTTTGAAGTGGGAAGTGATCACGGAGGCTGCTGGAGAACAGGAGGGTAGGAAGTGCGACATGGAGGGACCACATCTCTGCAGGACCTGCGAGAGACATTGTGAGGGGCTAGGTTCTGTTCCAAGGGCAACAGAGGACATCATGTCAGAGGGTTAGAGCAGACCACAGACACTAGAGTGGATGCAGGGAGCAGGGAGCCAACGGAAAATGCCCAGGGAGATGGTGGGGCGGGACTGAGGGTCAGCAGTGCTGGTGAAAAGAAGGGGTTGTATTTGGGTTTTGCTCTGAAGGTAGGACAAAAGGATCCTTAAATGCTGTGAGTTCCTTTTAGGCTCCTGTCAAAGTCTATGGGACCCCCTCCCACCTCCTCCTCACCCTCATTTCCCAGCAGAAACACCTCTTAGAGAAATCTTCCCATCCTAACATGCGCCCCACTCTTCTCCAATGGGATCCTGAAAGTTGTTTAATCTCTAGAATGAAATTGGTATAAATTCAAACTAGGAACTACAAGGGGGAACATCTAAGTGCCCAATTGAAGCATTTGTGACTGTCTCTCAGCTCCAAATTCACCCTCTATATGGAGCTATGTGCAGCCGACATTCCTGCCTTGCCAGACTCTGCCCATAGGATACTAGAGAGAGGCTGCTGGGTAAAGGGAGAGAGAGCTTGCTCCTTCCTGTTGCGCTTCTCATCCTCCTGGCCTGTGTGGGCACCCCCTGGCAGCAGGGGTTCCTTTCCACAATAGCAGATGAAGCCAGTCTTCCCAACACTTGTAGTGTCAGCCCTCTCAGGAACATCAGCGGCAGCAGCAAAAGCTCCTCCTATGACCACTTCCTCCATGACACTAAGGGCAAAGGTGGGCAAGTCATGGACCCCAGGTCAAGCCCAGCCCATCTGCCTGATTCTGTAAATAAAGTTTTATCGATCGGAACCCGGACTGCCTGCTTATTTACATGTTGTCTTATTTCCATACAATAGAACAGCTGAGTGGTTATGGCAGAATGGATGCAGAGCCAGAAATACTCCCTGGCCCTTGACAGAAAGGAGTCAAACCTTCTGATCTTCTGAATTCTTTCATGTTCACATTTACCTAGTGCACAACTTTATACCTACAACAAAATCCTCTTCTTCATTCAAATATCTATGTGGCTTATCTCCTGGTGGGGCCTGACACAGAAATGACACACACAAGTTGTGAAGGGGCCACACAGTCACTCACAGGCATGGGAAGATGTTGGGTTGTTAGCAGGAAGAAGCCAGGAGTAGTCTGTCAAAGGAGAACAGCTACTGCAGAGGGCATGGGATTGTTCCATGAATCGCCTAATGATACCAGTGTGACTCCAAACTGCAACCTATTTGCCAGCAGCTCTCTGCAGATCTGTGGATCTGCTGGACCATCAGTCCCAGGGCCACATCAACTGCCTGCAACTTGCTTACAGAGTTGGCGTGTGCTCCAGACCACACTAGAAATGACAAGATGTATGGTTTTCTTCGAAAACAAGTGGATTGAAGTTGTACAATCCAATGTGATTATAAGTTGTCCCCAAATCCAAAAAATATCACGCACCAAGCAAACAGGGTCCTCTCCTCAGGGCTAATGAGTCTTGGTCTGCAAGGCCTTCTCCTAGGTTTCTAAGTTTTCATCTTTTCAATCTCTTTCCCTTGTCACCTCAGCTCTAAAGGTGGTAGCTGCTACCTGCAGTTAATAACTGCATGACTCTTTGATTTTCTTTTACCTTTTTAATGAGCTGGTTAACAACTTTACATTTAGTTAACAATCTTTTATATTCAATTCTCTCTGTTCAAATAACTGATGGGAATTTAGTCGAGAGCTATCTTCATCTCCAGAGTGGACCTGACAGACATCAGCAGGGGATTTATTGCCAACCTCACTTTCAAAACTACCTCCTGCTCCTCAGATTGGATCAGCATCATGCTGTCAACATGTGGATCAGTGTGATGCTGTGGGGACCCTTGAGATCAAGTTCTCTGCCACCCGTATCATGGCAGAAAATGGGAGAGTTGATATTGCCCTGAGGCAAGGCTGTGAAGATGTGCACTCCTGGTTTCTGGTGGTCTGTGGAAACTGGTATGTGGAAAAAGCATTTGCCAGGTCAGTAGCTCACACCAGCTGCCAAGGGCTGTGTTGATTTGCTCCAGTAAAGATTCTTCATTTGGGACAGCAACTGAAATTGGAGTCATCACCTGATTATAGGGAAAATAATCCACGGTCATTCTCCAAGATCCATCTGCCTTCTGCACAAGCCAAATGGGCCAGCTGAATGAGGGTGGGATCACTACCCCTACTTCTTTCAAGCTGTTAATGGTGGAACTAATCTCTGCAATTTCCCCAAAGGATGTAAAATTGCTTTTGAATTACTATCCTGAGAAAGATGGGGAATTCTACGGGCTTCCACTTGGTTCTTTCTATCATAATGGCCCTGGCTCCACAGGTCAGTGCACCTGTGTGGTATTCTGCTGGCTGCTGTGTATGTCTATTTCAATTATACAGTCAGGAACTGGGAAAACACAAGGTGGGTCCATAGCCGCATGAGGGCCTATTTGGAGTTGAACATGGGTTCCAACTCTGTCTTTTACCTGACCACATAAGTCCCACTGTGGTCCACGTAAGCAGGAATAATAAAAATGATTTGCCATCTACAAAAATGACAGTGGATTGTCTATTGCTGAAAACTAATCAAAACACTCAATGCTGAGGAAGGTGCTGGAAAAACAGCTATATGTAGAAAAATGAAACTAGACCCCTATCTCTCACCCTGCACAAAACTCAAAGTGAAACAGATCAAAGTCTTAGAAATTAGACCAGAAACTTTACAACTGCTAGAAGAAAACTGGGTAAACATCCATCACACAGGTGCTGGCACCAACTTCTTTAACAAGACCTCCCAAAGCACAAGAAATAAATCCAAGAATTAGCAAGGGGGATGCCATCAAACTATAAAGCTTTTGCACAACAAAGGAAGCAGAGTGTGAAGAGAGAGCCTACAGAAAGGGAGAAAATCTTGGCCTACTACTCCTCTGATAAGGGATTAATATCCAGAATATATGAAGAACTCAAAAAACTTCTCTCTCTCTCTCACACACACACACTAAACAATCAATAAATGGGCAAAAGAACTAGACAAAAATTTCTCAAAAGAAGAAACATAAATGGCCACTGAATAAACAAATATATGAAAAATGTTCAACATCTCTTGTAATCAGGGAAATGCAAATCAAAACTACACTAAGATTCCATCTCACTCCAGTCCAAATGGCAATGATCAGGAAAAGGAACAATAAATGCTGGTAAGTTTGTGAGGAAAAGGTCCTCTTGTACATTGTTGGTGGGACTGCAGACCAGTACAACTACTCTGGAAAGCAGTATGGAGAGTCCTCAAAAAACTAGGGATGGAGGGCTGGGGATATAGCTCAGTGGGTAGAGTGCCTGCCTTGCATGCACAAGGCCCTGGGTTCAATTCCTAGCACCGCAAAAAAAAAAAAAAAAACTAGGGATGGAACCACCATATGACCCAATTGTACCACTCCTTGGTATTTTCCCAAAAGATCTAAAATCAGCACACTACAACAACACAGTGATGCAGCCACCTGAATGTTTATAGAAGCACAATTCACAATAGCTGAATTATAGAATCAACCCAGATGCCCATTAAGAAATTGTAGTATACACATACTGAATGGAGTTCTACTCAGCCATAAAAAAATAAAATTATGGCATTTTCCAGTAAATGGATGGAGATGGAGAATATCATGGTAAGTGAAATAAGCCATACTCAGAAACTCATAGGGTGAATGTTTTCTCATATGGGAAAGCTAGAATAAAATAAAGGAAAGGGGGAGGGAAGGATAGGATAACATAAAGAATCAATCAAATATAAATTAACAGACAAGTAAAAGGAAGCCTAGTAGAGGAGGAAGAATGGGAGAGGGGAGGAAGGTGGGAAGGTGAGGGGAGGATTGTGAACAGAAATCAATTCCCAAACATGCATGAGTTTGTTAGGATGAACCCAACTACTATGTATAATTATAAAGCTCCAATAAAGCCAGGCATGGTGGTGCACACCTGTAATGCAAGCAACTCAGGAGGCTGAGTCAGGAGGATCATGAGTTCAAAGCCAGCCTCAGCAACTTAGCAAGGCCCCTAAGCAACTCAGTGAGACCCTGTCTCTAAATACAATACAAAATAGGGCTAGGGATGTGGTTCAGTGGCCGAGTGCCCCTGAGTTCAATCCCCGGTTCAAAAAAAAAAAAAAAAAAAGGCTCCAATAAAAAAACAAAAAGAAACATTAGCTTCAGGGTAGGTAGAGAGCATATCTGTTCTGTAACTACTTCCTTCTAGTTGCATAATAGGTGCTCAATAAATAGCTAATTGATAAATGGCTAAATGTAGCTGCTTTTAAAAAATAAGGTAGATCTATGTAGAAAATTCACTCACAGCCCTCTGATAAGCCTTTTTATTCTCCTTTCCCTCCTCTTCACTCTTACTTTTTTTTTTTTTTTCCAGTACTGAGAACTGACCTCATGCTAGGCAAGCACTCAACTGCTGAACTATATCCCCAGCCAAACCTCTCGATGTGTACCAACAGAAAAATGTGAAGCTAAAAGTGAAAAAAGGCAAATTACAAAATAGTATGTATAACAAGATACCTTTTATTTCTCCTCCTGGTACTAAGAACTGAAAACAGAGGTACTCTACCACTGACCTATATTCCCAATAGCCCCTGCCCTGCCTTTTATTATTTTGAGATAGGGTCTCACTAAGTTGCCGAGGCTGACCTTGAACTTGCAATCTTTCTGCCTCAGTCTCCCAAGTCACTAGAATTATAGGTGTGTGTCACCATGACTGGTTGGATACCAGTTTTGTAAAAAATTTAAAGTTTAAAACTTTAAATACATGTATTAATGAATTTATAGAAAATAAGTTAGAAAAAATCTGCCCCATATTCATTATGGTGGTTGTCTCCAAAATGTGACTATGCATCACTTTGTATTATGTATGTAATCAAGGAACATAAAGGAACTGTTTTTAAATGGCTTAGGACAACTTATGAACCCAGGGCCTTGCACGTGCCAAGCAGGTGCTTTACCACTGAGCTACATCCTAGCCATATGACAACTTTTGATGGCATGCAGAAGCACTTATAATTTTTTGATGTACATATACATTTTGTGTGAAATGGAATTATACTTAACATATATTATTTTATAACCTGAAACACAGTATAATATAAAGCTGTAAAAGAGCTAAAAAATCTATGCATAAAATGAAATAAATTTTAAAAATATAAAGCCGAAGTATCCTGTAGTGATATTCCCTTTCTCCTCTCACCTGTGATCTTCTCAATGCATAAAAATTTTGAAATTGGAAGACAAATGTGATGTGTGATCTGAAAATCACATCTAGGAAACTTTGTGCATCTCTAGGAGACAAGGTTGGATGAGGACTATAAGCAAGAAGGTTGAAATCAGCCAGGCGAGGTGGTGCCCACCTGTAATCCCAGTTACTCAGGAGGTGGTGCAGAAGGATCGCAAGTTTGAGGCCAGTCTGGACGATTTAGTGAGTTCCTGCCTCAAAATAAAAAATAAAAAAGGGCTAAGGTTGTGGCTCAGTGGTAGAGCATTTGCCTAGCATGTATGAGGCACTGGGTTCGATTCTCAGCACCACATATAAATAAATGAATAAAATAAAGGTCTATCAGCATCTAAAAAATTTAAAAAAAAAAAGAGCTAAGGATTCAGCTCAGTAGATGAGCACCCCTGGGTTCAATCCCCAGTGCCTTAAAAAAAAAAAAAAATTGAAATCAGACACTAGATGGAGGGGTTAGGGACAAAAGTTCTACAGTTCTCATAATGTACTTCATGGCCCAGAAGTTTGCTGTCTTCCTACCAACATGAGATCTGGGGCTCAGCAGCAAAGGGACTTGACCCCCACAGTGCTGTAGCAGGTGTCTGTCCCAAGGCCCATGCTTTTTCAAAACCCCCAACAGATGCTTGAAAAGCCAGGAATAATCTAGAAATTCACTATCACTGATCAAGCACTCCTATGCCAGGTTTGACTGTATTCACTCCTTGACTCCTCATGACCACCCAGCAAGGGACTGGGATTAGCCTCATTCACTCACAGTCCTTTGATAAGCCCCTTTAATCTCCTTTCCCCCCTTCACTCTTACTTACCCCATACTCTGTGAGGGAATATCAGCTCCATTTCAGGAAGGGAAAGCGAGGTTCTGGAGATGAAGCAGCCTGCCAGGGAGTCCTGGGACCTCAGGAACCCTGGAGCGGGTGGTCCAGTTCTTCACTGGTGTGCTGGTGCAGTGGATGCTATGGTGCCTCCCTGACCTTCACTCGGTGTCAGAGGACTCACTGCTCCAGCTGCCCGGGGTATTGGTGGCTGATGGCTAAGCTCTGACAATGGGAGACAGGATAGCCCCTCACCCAAGGTGACCCTCCCTGAGGGCAGGCCAAGTCCAATAATGTCTGTGGGGGACATAAAGGCCTGGTCTCTTACCTCAGGAAGGATGTCCTTGATGGCCATCCAACTATGGAGCTGTCCATGGGATGGCGGAGGATGGTAGGAAGGCAGGACTGTATCACAGCTCGAGTCCACCCTCGACCCAAGCCTGCTTCCCACATTCCCTCACAGGGCAGGTTTCCAGGGACACTTCCCACACTCCTGGCCTGCAAACCTCAATCTTGAGTCTGCTTCTTAGGACCCTGATCTAAGACACCTGCTCTACCCTTGGGGACCAGCCCAGAAGGCACAGATTTTATCCTGAGGCCCTGGGGTTCCCTTGAAGTATGAGCGACAGGTCAGACCTAATTGTAGAGAGCTTCTGCTATATGATCAACTGAGGCATGGAGAGACATGAGGCCAGGAGGCCAGGAGGAGGCTAAGGAGCGGAGCCTCAATCACACCACAGCAGTGACAGGGAAGAGAAGGCCAATTCCAGCAGTGGCCACTGGGTGGAATAAAGGGATCATAATTTGACACTGGCCCAAGCCAAGGGTGACTAGGGATGGAGAGATGCCAGTACCCAAGGCTGTCTTCCATCTGGAAGTCACTCTCTAGACTCCAGGCCAGTCCACTGGGGTGCCCACTCTAATTCTCTCAGTCACTTGTTGTAAGGCCTGGACATAGTACCTTGGTGCCTCACCCTGTGCATTTGAGAAGATGGGGCTGATACCAGTCCCTGGTTGGGTGGTCATGAGGAGTCAAGGAGTGAATACAGCCAAACCTGGACAAGGGCCTGGCACAGGAGTGCTTGATCAGTGATAGTGAATTTCTAGATTATTCCTGGCTTTTCAAGTATCTGCTGGGGGTTTTGAAAAGGCATGGGCCTTGGGACAGACACCTGCTACAGCACTGTGTGTGGGGGTCAAGTCCCTTTGCCTCTGAGCCCCAGATCTCATGTTGATAGGAGGACAGCAAACCTCTGTGCTATGAAGGACTGTTATGAGAACAAAGTTAAGTAACACTCGGAACATTCCTGGCACATAGTGCGAAGTCGGCCAACAGCAGCTGCTGCTGTCGTGGTGATGTGGCGGCGATTCCCACACAGCTCTGCAGGCAGCACAGACTCAGCAAGGCAGAGCCCCACCCTGCTTGTCACTGGCAGCCTGCTCCTCCTCCACTGTTCTCTCCATAAATGTCATCGCTGCCAGCTGCCCCAGCCAGACAAGGGAAGAACACCCGCCTGCCTTCTCCTTCCTGCTTCTACTCTGCAGGCAGTTACCAAGACCTGAGCTCCCCAAGTCTCCATCCCTGCTGTGCCTGGGAGCCAGGCACACCATCTCACCCTGAACTTCCTTACTAATCCTGCTGCCACTGTGGCCAGTCCCCTTTACAAGGGAGTCAGAAAAAAGTCTTTGAGGGCATCCCATTAATCTGCTGAGGCCCAAACTCTTTTTAACACACTCAGTAGTAAAGGTTAGGCCAGATCTACCTTGTTTACAACTGAACCCCAGGGTAAAGCACAGGGCCCAGTACACAGTAGGTGCTCAATAAATACTAGCTGGGGGACCAGTGTTAAGAACACGTATGTACTCATGAGCTGGCCATGCCAAGAGGAATAAGAACAGGAGTACAGGACACGGGCACATTTCACCTCCTCCCCACCTGGACCTTTTTAGGCCTCTTATGTAGATTCATTCATTTCATGTTCACATCTATGCCAGGGGCAATTTCTACAATTTTACATTGAATAAACTAAGTGACAGGGAGGTTAAGTAACCTGCTCAAGGTCACACAGCAGGGGCACAGCAGAGCCAAGACTCAGGGTTAAAGTCACGGCAACCAATCACAAAAGCTTGTCCCCCAGCACCAAATCATCTTGCCCACCCCACCGGGAAGGTCCAGAAGCACGAAGGTTAAGACTTGCCCAAGGTCAGGCAGCCGTAAATAAGTACTGTTCTAGAACCTCCTTCCTTTTTGATGAATAAACTGGCATGCAGTTTTAGTTGGGGGAACTACTTCCCCAAAACTTGCTTATTTCTAGGGTCCCTAATGAAAGGAAATTTCTGAGCTCACGTGACTGAGGACCAGACTTTGGAAACAGGTCATGGGAAGCTTGCCAGTCAGGTGGGAGCAGGACCACCATCGCTGGGCCTCTGCTCTCTACCTCATCAGGTACCGCTTTGGGTTTCAGGCTTTAAAACCCTCCCTGGGGCAGAAGCTTTCAAACCAGATGGCCGCCTGAGGCCCTACCTGGGGAGTTGGGTGAGGAAGACCAAGCAGCCAGGACTTAGGGACCCCCCTCTACTGCACCAGAGGAGCTCTCTGTTTGTCCAGGATTCAGAAGAAGCTTTCAATTACAGAAAAAATTCTAGTCAAAATGACTTGAAAATCAGTGCCCTAAGGGATAAATGTCCTTGTCAAAGCAAAGTGTCCTACTCATACCTATCCTGGTGACATTCAGGGGCTTGGATATAGTAAATTCTGGCACAGAAGAGACCAGAGGCTAAGAATCTCTGATGTGCTCAGCCAAGTCCAATGTCAAGGCCACCCTGACTGTTCCTGGGCGCAGTTCCTCGCTCTGTACCCAGCTCTGAGTGTGTGCTAACCAGGGGCCTGTTTGGCACAGTCCTGCCTCTTGGCATGTGCCCACCCAGTTTCTCCACCTGGAATAGAAATAGGAACAACATCTTGGTTCCCACCGTCTGATAAGCAATGTGTGAGAAACTTGTCCCTACAACCTGAAACCCTCACCACAGACCTTTCCCCACCTTAGAGAGGGGAAAATGGCTTTAGAGAAGAGATATAACTCACCCAATGATTCCAGTTCAGGTTGATCTGACTCCAAAATATTCTTTCCACTGTACCCTTGCCTCCCAAGTCCTGCATCTCATCCCTCCTCACCTTCATCCAAGTCCTGCCCAGGTCCAGGCCTCCCCACTCTCTCAGGCCCCTACCTCTGTAGATGCTGCTTCCTCTGCTCCAAATACATTCCCCTCCTGTACCCCATCACCTGCTGATGCCCTTCATGAATCAGTTAGGGTGTCAACTCTTCTGGAAAGCCCTCCCTGGATGTGGAGGCTAGGACAGGTGCCTGCCACGAGACCCTCCTCTGAGATTTTTCCATTATAGACCAAATGGTTCTAGGCTATGGTCATTTGCTTCCTGAATCCTAAAGAAACTTGAAGTTCTTGGGGGTAGGAGCCAGGTCTATGGTGCTCCCCACTTGCTATATCCTGTGCCCAGCAAGGGGCAAGGCACACGATAGGTGCTCCATAAACAACTGACTACATGATGTTTGAGTTTGACAAGCTGCTCTCAAAGCACACAAGATGCCAGTCCTCCCTTGCAATGCTGGGCAGAGCACACAAATGAGGTGAGCTTCACCTCCTATGGGAAACCTGACCTGATCACCTCAGACCTGTGCCCCATCCCCACTCCATGTCATTTCATCTGCTCAACAAATCTTTGAGCACTAATTAAGCCACTTTTTCTGGGGGGTGGGGACATTTGACAAAGCAAGACATAAGGGGTGGTGCACTGTTCAGCCTCATGGGGCTCCCAGGCACAGGTACCCAGGCCCTTATCAGCCAGGCTGGTGGAAGGGCCCATAATGACTCTCTTTTGCCATGTGCCAGGCGAGTCCTGAGGCTCCACTGGCTGCCCTCCCTCCCTTGCCCACTCCAAGGTCTCTTCCCCAGCCCTGGCCCAGCCGTACCCGGTTGATGAGCTCGCCAACCATGCCAGTCCAGGAGCCATTGGGCTCAGGTGCCCCATACAGCCCGTCCTCCACCAACCGCAGGCGGTAGCGGAAGCGCAGCAGCTCAGCCAGCTCCCGCAGCATGTCCACACAGAAGCCCTCAAAGCGTTCGTTCCCCGATAGGGCCTGGAAGTTGGGCCTTCGCATGACATAGGGGTTTTCCTGGGTAAGCAAAAGAAAGCAGGAGTCAAAAGCTGGGTATCTCCAGCTGGACTGGGGATCCCAGAGCTCCGGTGAGCCTGGAGGGCCTGAACCAGGTAGCCAGAGCAGCAATCTGCTTGCAGAGTCAGGAGGACAGATTCACTGCACATGTCCTCACTTACAAATGCTGAGTGGAAAACAGGTCTGAAATCTGAGAGGAAAGCACATGGACCCTGCCAGCCCCAGCAGATCACAGGGAGCCATGTTAATCTCCACAGCCAACCTGAAGCTCCTTGGTCACCAGCTGAAATGCCTGTAAGGGAGGAGGGAGGTTGGTAGAGAACAGGATTGGATAGAGCTTGTGCCAAACTAGAACAGGGCTTTCCATATTTTTTATTATGAACCACAGGAAGAGAGAGTTTACCTTGTAACTCAAGTCACCCCCACACATGCACACACGTAACTAGACCTAATTCCACAAAGCAGTCCTTGCCCTTGGTGACCGCGGGCAGCACACTGACATTTTCTTTTTTGCCCTACTTCATTTTTCATGCTACCAATAGTGACTCAATAAGCTGACTTCATGAGCCACCAATGGGCCAAAGAGTGTGTCCCCTACCTACCAGGATTTAGCTCCAGCCCAGCACTACCACGAGGGAAGCAGGTCTGAGATGCCAGATGGTGCAATTTCAACAGAATTTGGAAACCTAGATTGTTTTGTAAAATCTCCTGATTATAAATGTTAGCAACTAATTCGAATTCTAATACCATTTATTTTAATGCTCTGCAGGCCAAACACATACACCTGCCAGTTTGTAATCCCTGGCCTTTTGCTACACTGATGCTTATTTCTGAGGGTTGTAAGCAAATTTTACTGACCCCATTGTGCCAAAGAAACACAAAAGCAGAGAGAACATCCAAAATGCTAGTAAGGCAAGTAATGAGGAGATAATCATAACAAAAGGGAAACCTATCTTGACAGTGATTGTCTAACTGGTTGTTTGTACAGTGTCTCTTTGGACTAATGAATGAAAAGGACTTAGGAAATAATCAGGGGAGAAAGTTTGGGTAATAACATGCATGATGGTTACTGTGCATTGAACACTGGCCATGTGTGTGTTCTCTCCATTACCTAACTTTAATTCCTCACAGATACCTTACACTAAAACAAGCAATATTAGCTGGGTGTGGTGGCTCATGCCTATAATCCCAGGGACTAAGGAGGCTGAAGCAGAAAGATTGCAAGTTTGAGACCAGCCTGGGTGATTTAGTGAGATTTTGTCTCAAAATAAAGAATAGTAAGGGCTGGGGATGTAGTTCAGTAGTAGACTGCCCTGGATTCAGCATACCTAAATAAATAAATAAGCAATATTAGACTCATCTTTACACATGTGTACACTAAGGTTCATAAAGGGCAAATGACCTCTGTCACCCTGTATCATTACTGAGCTATGTGACAGATGAGAACAAAATATTTTGCTGCCTCTTCCAGGTGGTATCTACCTCCCCACTACTTGTGTCAAGCTGGACTTATGACTTGCTTTGGCCAATGGAACGTGTGAATTCCAGAGCTTCAGCTTTCAGAACAGCTCTCAGGGACACCCACGTAAACAAATCCAGGCCAGCCTGCTGGAAGATGAGTGGACCAAGGTGGGCCAGCCAAGAGCCAGCACCTAGAGTCATTCTGGACCTTCCTGTGCGGCCTGGCCATCAACTGAGTATAGCCACAGTGAGTCTAGGAAAGACCAGTCGAGAGCAGCCCACTTGATCCACGGAATCTCAAGAACAAATAAATCATTATTATTTTAAGTCTTTGGGTTTTGGGGTGGTTTTTTACATAGCAATAGACAGAATCTCCTCCTATGAGGCCTTCTGTCATTGGCCCTGAACTCCAGGATCCCAGAAGCCTACAGCTGAGGGACAACAGGATGAAGGGAAGTCAGTGTTTCTCTTTCTTTACCAGGCTGCCTTTTCAAATCCAAAAGTGTGGAACTGTGAGCAGGAATGTGAGATAATACTAATAATAGCAGCAGCAGCTAGCATTTCTTGTGGGCTTGCTGTGTGACAGCTCTGCTGTCAGTGTGGGAGGTCGGTATTATTACCTCTGTTTTATAGATGAGGACACTGAGGTCCAGAGAAGTGAAGCCATAAGTAGCTCAGAAGGACAAGTCAGTCTGATTCCAAACTCTGCTCCACCTATGCCAGACTGAGCTCAGTTGGACAGAATCATAAAGTGGACATGGGAAAGCCAGACACAGAGATGGGGCATCTGGGTCAGGTATCAAAACTGGAGAATCAGAAATCAAGAATTCTAACAGAAGCACCCATGCTGCAGCTGGAAGGCCTTCATTTAGCCCTCTTGGTATATAGAGGAGGAAAAGGAGGCTCAAGAAGGTAAAGTGATCAGCACAAGGATGCATAGGTAAAGCAAAGCCACGGGAAGCGATATAGGACAGAGCTGAGATTCACAACCCAGGTATCGTGCATTCTGAAGCCCTGGTTCCTTTCACTATGCCAAACTGATCTCCAAAGTCAAGACTGAACGACGTGGGTTCAAGGTCTCAGAATCAGGGTCTGAGCTTACAGAGACAAAAACAGAAGGCCTAAAATAGAATTCAGGGTCAGAAAACAATGATCTAAGATTCAGGGCTGTGGGACCTCACAACCAAAGGACTTTAAAAGGGGCCACTAATTCAGTATCTTCAGGCTTCTTCAAAGAGAATCTAAGGTGGAAGCCCTACATGGCAGGCAGGCAGTGGGGCACTGCAAAGTCTGTTTCTAAGAGCTCACCCTGGAATGATGTGCATCTGTAGCCAGAAACACAGGTCCAGGAAAGTCATTGCAGCAGTGCCTGAGGTGGGAACAATGCCTGAAACAACCTAATTTGGGACAAGATAAAGAGATCATCGATGTCATAAAAGAATCCCAGGCAACTACTAAAATAGCAAAGTCTATAAGATATATTAAGAGGAAAAAAAACAAGCTACAGAACAACGTGTACAATATGCTATTCTTTGTGACAGAAAGAACAAGGATGTGGCTGGAGATGCACAGACATTTTTGGAAGGATGGTAGCCTCTGAGAAAAGAAAAGAAGGAACCAGTGAGGGAAGAGTGCTGATTTTTTACTCCTTACACCCTTTATCCTTTGTATTCTACTTTACCAAGATTTCCATTATCTATGTCCCCACCAAGGTCATGATTTTTTTTTTTTTTTTTTTTTTTTGCGGTGTTGGGGATTGAACCCAGGGCCTTGTGCTTACCAACTGAGCTATATCTCTAGCCCAAGGTCATGAATTTTTAAAAAGCTAAAGTCTGATATTTAAAAGTATATGGACTGGGGATGTGACTCTGTGATTAATATATGGAAATGCAAGGGTCAAGAAGGGCCAAAGCAATCCTAAAGAAGATTATCAAAACTGGTAGATTATTCCACAAAAAGTTAGCATTTAAATTGAGCTATAATGTTTAGGACAATGTGGTATTAGAAAAGGAGGGGCAAAGGAAAATTAAATAGAGTATTAGGAAAACCACACGTAAATGGATATTGATTTATGACAAAAGTAAGACTGTGGGGAAGAGAGGAAAATTATAATTTTAATAAATGGTGCTATTTAGTCAGGTGTGGTACTGTGTGCCTATGATCCCAGTTACTCAGGAGGCTGAGGCAGGAGGATCAAAAGTTTGAGGCCAGCCTCAGTGCCTTGGAGAGATCCTGCCTCAAGATAAACTAAAAAAGACTGGGGATGTAGCTTAGTGGTAGAGCACTTGCCTAGAATATGCAACACCCTGGGTTCAATTCTCTAATACCACCGACAAACCCAAAAATGGTACCAATCAATTTAACATCCATACGGAAAAAAATGTATTCTGACCACTTCCCACTTCACATGATTCATAGAAATCAATTCCAGATGGAACACAGGTTTAAATGTAAAAAGCAAAATTATTATGTTTTCAGAAAATAAATAAAATACCTTCATGACCTGTGGTAAGCAAGGAATTCTTAAATTCTAAAACATTAACCCAAAAATGCTGATAAAGTAGACCTTAGTAAAATTTAAAAACTAAGTCTTTTTATCAAAATACACACTAAGAATAAAAAGGTAAGCCACAAAAGACAGATGACATTTGTAATACACATATCTCACCAATGACTAGAATCCAGATGTATGAATAACTCCAAAATTAATAAAAGGCCATACATTCCAATTTTTTAAAAATAGACAAAGAACTTTCCAAAGGAGGATTTCCAAATAGCCAATAAACACAAAAAGATGATCAAGTACAAATGAAAACCACCACATATCCCTTGTACCTATTAATATACTCACCACCGATGACAATGAAGAGCACCTGGAACTGTCAATCATACACTGCTCAGGGAATGAAGTGGTACAACCACTTGGGAAATGCTTTTGCAGTAGCTATGAAGCTGAAACACACACCTATAACCCAGCAATTCTCCCCGAAATATCTGCCATAGACATTCCCGTACAAGTTCATGGGAGAGAATGTAACTAATAGTACTGTTCATAACAGCAAAAATCAGAAACAATTCAAATGTCTATCTACATTTGATGGGTAAGTAAGTTGTAGTACCTGTGCATCTCAGAACATGCAGTCTAAACTACATGCAAATGGGGGGATCTCATAAACATAACGTTTATGAGCAAAAGGAGTCAGACACAGGGCATACCAGTATAACATCATTTATATGAAGTTCAAAGGCAGGCAAACTACTCTGGTGATGGAAGTTGAGAGGTGGACAGGTTAGTGACAGAAAGGGGTACAAGGAGGCTGCAGGAGTTGGGGGCTGGTTGCATAGATAGCATGTATATGTTCAGCTTTTGTAAATTCAGTGTCAAGTTACATTTACAATTTCTGCAAGTTTATATGTGCATGTTATACTTCAATAAAAATCTCTTGAGGCTGGAGATGTAGCTCAGTGGTGGAACACTTGCCTATCATGTTCAAGTCTCTAGGTTCCATGCCCAGCACTGCAAGGGAAAAAAAATCTCCTGAAAGTAAAAACAAAATTAAAGTAGGGTGTTCTAGAACATGCTTTATAAGCTGATTGCCCTGGACTCAAATCTATGTTTGTGACTTCCTGGAGTACAGTTTATATGACCCTGATCTAGTCCAGCCCCCTCACTCTGTTATGAATACTTTAATCTCCTCACTTTCAAGGAGGGAATGGAGGACAGAGAGAGATTTGCTCAATGTGTAAATAGCAGTGCCAGGCCTAGAACACCACCCTGAAGACTCAAGAAGCAGCAGAACTTGGGGCAATGGGTGTAAAGGACAGGTACATAGGTTCAGTCAACTTAAATCAGCTCTACTCTCTACTATCTTCTGGCTGAGTGACCTTTGGCATGTCACTTAATCCTCCTGTGCCTTTAGTTTCTTCATCTGAAAATCAGGGTCATAAAGGTATGACGGCAGGGCTCCTGTGAAGATTGAGTAACACCAGCGAAGGGCTCTGCACAGTGCTAGAGGTGCTGGCCACTGCAACAGCTAGTTTCATTGTGGATGCAAGTGCAGGAGGGTGCAAAAGGGCAAGGGAGGGCATTGATGCACTTGGCAGCCTTGTGTGCTGGGCACTGCAGGGGCTCTTAGCGCATGCACAGCTCCCATGGCCCCTCGAGGTGGCCCACTGGACTCATGTTACAGATGAAGGGAGGCAAACTGGACAGTTAGAGGGCTTGAACGGGAGCCAGGAATGGACTGAAGTCTGTCTACTCCAGAGTAGAGGCTCTTATTGCCACACCAGTCACCAATAGGTGGGGCGAGGCCACAGTCTGAGGAAAAGAATCATCAGAACTACATGCCAGAGCCCAAGGCTGGGCTGAGGAGGGCAGGCCCCAGCCCGACCTCATCTCCTAGGACTTTGGCACCCCCACCTCACACAACCTCAGAGCCAGCTCACCCTCTACAGCTTCAGAGCTATGAGCCCCTGTCATGGTTTAGATATGAGGAGTCCCCCAAAAACACATGCGTGAGACAATGCAAGGTTTAGAGAGAAAATGACTGGGCTATGAGAACCTTAACCCAATCAGTAAATTAATCCCCAAATGGGAATTAGCTGAGCAGTAACTGAAGGCAGATAGGGTGTGGCTGGAGGAGGCAGTCTTTGGGGGCATACCTTTGGGGTCTATATTTTATATCAAGTAAGTGGAGCCCCGACCCTCCAGTCCATTCTCTCTCTTCTTCCTGGGTGCCATGTTCCCAGATGCTTTCCTTCACCACACATTTGCACCATGATGTTCTGCCTCACCTCAAGCCCTGAGGAAAGGAACTCGCTATCTACAGACTGAGATCTCTGAAACCGTGAATTCCAAGTAGACTTTTCCTTCTCCAATTGTTCTTTTTTAAAAAATATTTTTTAGTTGTAGATGGACACAATACCTGTATTTATTTATTTATATGTACCCAGTGCCTCACACGTGCTAGGCAAGTGCTCTACCACTGAGCCAAAACCTCAGCCCCTCTAATTGTTCTTGTCAGGAGTTTGGTCACAGTAACACAAAAGCCCCCACCCCAGGGACAACTCCAGCCTGCACCCCATCACATGGCCTCCTCTGCTCACTGAGCTGGCCCTGCCTGCACTTCTATTTTATTGTACTGGGGATTGGACCCAGGGGTGCTTAACCACTGAGCTACATCCCCAGCCATTTTTAATGTTTTATTTAGAGACAGGGTCTCACTGAGTTGCTTAGGGCTTTGATAAGTTACTAAGGCTAGCTTTGAACTCTTGATCCTCCTTCCTCAGCCTCCCTAGCCTCTGGGATTATAGGCGTGCACCACTGTGCCTGGCTGCACTGCTTAACATCCACATCCAACTCCCCATCCTCCTACCCAGGCGTCTTCTCTCCAGTGTCCTACAAGGTGGGCCCAGGAGCTCTCCTGACATCAAAATCTAGCCCTGCCCTTCCAGCTTAGCACTCTCTTCCAAGTAAAGAGCAAGCATAAGCAGGCCTTCAGAGACCTTTCCCCTCTTCTGCCCCACAGCTCCCTGGACCACATCTATCCCATCATGACCCACACACCTCATGCTTGCAGGTGCCAGGCACTGTCCTAGGCCCTCAGGACAAAATAGGGAATGAGACAAGTCCTGACCCACGTCTGGCCAAGGCATTAGTGTCAATCACATACAAATCCCTGTGTTTCTGACACAGGCCCTGCCCAAAAAACTGTCAGAAAATAGTGAATGCTGTGGGTGTGGCTCAGTGGCAGAACATGCCTAGATGTGTGAGGCCCTGGGTTCCATCCCCAGCACCACAAAAAGAAAGAAAACACGTCCTGTTGCACACATGGAGACCGCCGCCTCCCATCCAAACTAACAAACATCCCAAGGCCCCCGCTCCTGCTGTTCCTGCTGTCCAGGACGTTCTGCACAACACTTCTACGCAACTTCCAAAACCCCATCTGATGCCACCTCTTCATGAGGTCTTCCTCAGGCCTCTACAGCTATGTCAGTCCCTCCTTTCTCTGGAAACCCCTTATTACCTTGGGTTGGAAGGACTGTGTTCAAGGTGGGATCACTTCCCAGGTGCCACTTGAGAGCAACTGTAACTCATTTCTGTGCCTCTAGAATTTATGTGTGACCAGGCACATAATAGCTTTAGTAAATATTTGTGGAATGGGTGAGTGAACCAACCCATCAAGCATAAAATGGACCCCAGGAACAGAAGAATAATATTGGCTCTCAGGCCTTGGGGAGAAAGGAGGGGAATGTGAGAGACTTAAAGTCCAGATCATGGCTTGGCTCTCCTAACATCTTCTCCCTGACCTCTGACCCTTGCTCCCCAAGGACCTCAGTGTTTCTGAGCCTCCAAGCAGATTCAGGGACTAACCACACAGTACATATGGGCACAGAGGTGCCCACTGCTTCATGCCAGCCCAGCCCTCAGGGCCCCTTGGTGAAGCTATTAGGAAGTGTCTGGTTTCCTGTCTGCAGGCCATCTGTCCCTTTGCAACAGGATCACTGGCCCTTTTTCAGAGGGACTCCAGGTCCACTTTAGATCAGGAGTTTCCTAGAAACCAAGGGAAGAGCTCTGTGATTTGATGCTTATGGGACCCCTGACATCCTGCAGAACCCTTTACAAATCCTCTTTGAACTTTGGCCTCCACCACTATTAGCAGCTCCCTTGGACAAGGGAAGCCAGCAGGCTCTGGACTTGGCTGCTATAAAGAGTGTGGCTGCCTAGCATGTCCAGTCTCCAGGCCCCGCTGCTCAGGGAAGCCCCTGCTCACCAGGCCCTGTGCGTCAGAACCTGCCTGACTTGATGGGAGGCAGCAGGGTGTAACAGAGAGAGTGCAGACTCTAACTAAGCCTGACACTCAGCTCTACCAGGGCTCACTGCATGATGTCTCCTTACTGTCAAAAGGAAGAAAATAAAAACAACCTCACACGTTAGCTGTGAGGTCTCCAGCATAGCGGATAATCTGCAAGCGCCCGGTACAGTGGATAATCACTGACACCCCAAGGTCCCTCTACCTCTGATTTGGTAAAATGCAGGAACAGAAGCCTGAGGGCTACAAAACAATGTCTTTAGCTGCAACTTAAGTATGGAGAGGACTGGAACTTCTGAGCAGAGTACTTAAGATTCAGAGTCTGGATCCTTAAAGATATGGCTTCCAGTCCTGGCTATATCATTTATTTGCACAGTGTCCCTGGGCAAGTTGCTTCACCTCTCTGATCTTGAGTTTCCACATCTTCAGGATATACACTAAATAAGTTGGCATGTGTCAATATACTAGGTTGGCAAGTGTAAGAAAACAACCATTCTAGAAATAGTTATCATCAAGAACCCACCATGGGCCAAGACATGTGAAGAGCTCAAGGCTGAATCTGGTTCCCATGTAGTTAGGATTGTGATACCCTGGTCACAGTTGGGAGTTGGTGGTACATGGGCCACATCCCCTTCTAGCCAGTACACTGTACCCTATGCCAGTGAAGTATCCCTCCACCTCATGGGAGAGCTGGGATAAAGCTGGGCCACTGCTCAGGGAGGGCCCAACATTTGGACCCCTTAACCTACAGCACCCTCCTTCCCCAGGGCCACTCACCAGAATGGTTGTGACCACCAGTGTCTTGTTGGCCAGCGTCTGTGACAGGTTGATGTCCAAGGTGGTAGCATTCATGGCCAGGGTCCGGTTAGAGTACCACACCCCTATCTAGGGGCAGAGAGGGCGCCATCAGCCCCAGGCCCTGCCTAGGGACACAGCAGTCTCTAGGCCCACCCCACCCAAATCCCAGCAGGGCTCTGGTATCACCCTGGGCCTGCTCACCTCACGGTGGCCCTGCCGGGACTTCTCTAGGATGCGCAGGGTGTAGTTGGTCCTCTGCCCTTTGCTGTTGAACTCGACCCGCCCGGTCAGCCCATCATACTCTACCTAGCAGGGCGGGAGGTGGGGCAGAGGGAGGGGTGGCAGGGCCCAGAGATGGGCAGAAGGACCCAGTGGAGACCAGACAACCACAGAAATGGGAGGGGAAGGAACAGGAGAGGGACCAGGAAAGGGACCATGGTCAAAAAGAAGACAGCACAAGGGGAGATGGCACACAGAAGCGGACCAGGAGCAAGACAGGAAGACCCAGAGAAAGCATACAGCCCAGACAGGCAGAGGACAGTTGGGAATGGACAGACAAGATGCGAGAGTGAGGAGGAGGCCCAGAAGAAGCCCAAAGGCAGTGGGTAGTGGAATTGGAGGTGGGGGAGAGGGCAGAGGGCCACAGGGTGGACATGGTGAGTGCCCCGTCAGAGGTGGCCACTGCCCACCTCCCGCATGTTCCCCTGCTCCCAGCTCACCATGCGCAGGTAGTTCATGAGGCTGGTCCCATGGGGCCAAATGTTGGCTGATGTACAGGCCAGCGGCTTGACACCGATTTCCTGGCTGCGGTTCAGTTCTCGGACGGCGCTCACCACCACATGCACAGCATCAAACATCAGGGCAGCTGACAGCTGGAGCAAGCAGAAGCAGGTGGGAAGAGAAAGAGGAAGTTTAGCCTTGAAAGGGAGCCTTGAAGCCCCCTCGTGGTACAACCCCCAAGCCCTTGGACAATTCCTGTCTTCACAGGAACAGGAAACCAGGGGATCAGGAGGGAGGAAGGGGTTCTGGTCTCTCTTGGGACATGTGGACGACAGTGGGGAAGGTGTTCACTTGTCCCATGCCTTGGTAGGAATAGCTCTGCCAGACTGTGCGTGGCCATGTGTCTACCTGGGGAAGGCACATCTAAGAGGGTTTGCCTGGAGGGCCAGATGTGACTCCCACAGAAGCAGGTACTCCAGGGGATCTATGTCTGTGTGGTCAATGCAGGTGAGGAAGACAGTCACTTCCTGTCTTGAGTGTATCTGGGGTATGCTCATGGGAGTGGGCTACATGGATGTGCCCATTTGTCTAGATGCAGGGTGGGTGACTGCTGGAGGCCCAGGTCTGCTGTTTCCTGATGCTATGGCCATGCCCCTACCATTCTCTGAGTCTTAGTTTCCTTCCCTGTAAAATGGGAATAGCAGTAGTCACCACCTCTGAGCACTGTGGGACTAAAGGGAGAGAAAGCTCATAAAATGCTCAGAACAGGGCCCGGCATACTGTGAGTGTGGTATATGCCTTGGCCAGTAAGCTGTGACTTAGTGGTGGGTGCACATGTGTATGTGTGAGCATGTGACTTTGCTGGGTTGGTGCGAAGGGCTAAGTGTGCCATTTGGTGTGTACAGGGGTGAATACTAATGTGCTTCTGCCTGTGTCAGTGTGTGATCTCTGCATACACACATCTTGATCACACATCTTGGCATCTGTGGATAATTTGGTGCAGACAGAAATGTCTTGGTATCTCAGCATGAAAATAGGTGTCTATGAACAAATACACATAAATAAGCCTCTTTTGTATGATTGCATTTATTCAACACATATTATCAGACACCTACCATGAGCCAGGCTGTTTTAAGTGCTGGGGTACAATGGTGAGCAAAATGGACAGAAATGCCTGCCCTCATGGAACTTATAGTCTATAGATCTCTACCTATATGTCATGTGATTAAATGTTAGTGCTACAGGGAAGAAGGCAGGGAAGGGGGTTAAAAAGTGGGTGCTTTACACCTAGAGATGAGGGGCAGCCACTCATTAGTTCTGTGGGAAAGTGCTTGGGAAGCAGAGGGACCAGTATATGCAAAAACTGGAGCTGTGCATGTGCCAGGGACAGCAGAGGCACCTTAAGGTGGCTGCAGCAATGTGGGAAATGGAGAGGAGGAGGACACAGTTGGACTTGTCACGGCATCATATTGCAAGGCCTCTGGGGTGCCAGAGGGCTCTAAGCATGATCTCAGTGAGGTCTGAAAGGGGCCCCTGGAAGCATCTGTGCAGTGTGTCTCTGAGTGTGACTGGTTGTTTGTGCTTACCGCAGGGCCCGGGTAGGTGCTGGCTTCACAGTTCTCCCTCCAGGACATGTTGAGGCTGCGCACAAACTCAGGGTAGAAGGGATGAGAGGTGTTGAACATGGAGAAGCCCAGGATGTTGGAAGAGTCCTCCACAATACCATCCAGATGCAGGATAGGGAAGTCCTGAGACCAAGGAGAGGTGGTGAGGGCTGAGGCCAAGCCCCAAGTGGGGCAGACATGGTGGGAGGTGGTTGGGGGATGGTAGAGGTACGCACCATGGTGGTGAGGATGTACTTGTAAAACGCTGAGGTCATTCCCAGCTCCGAGGCCTGCAGAACACAGCAGAAGCCAAGAGGTGGCATGAGAGGTGGAGGTCCAGCAGGCAGCAATCAGGGAACCAAAGAAAGGAAGAGAGATTTAGTGACAGGCCTGACAAGAGGATATCCAATGGGAAGCACAATAAGTAACACCCAGAGACAGAAAAACAGAGAAAAGTAGACAAGTGAGGGCAGAGGGAGACCTTGGTCCCTTGGTACCCCAGGGTGAACAGAGATTTTGTTGGAGAAGACAATGGGGCCCCCAAATGCCTGCTGTTCCTCATGAAGGCACTTGGCAGACTTCGAGAAATGAAGGAAAGCCTCAGAAACAGGCTGGACAGGGACAGGAACTTGAACCTTAACCCTCACACTGTCCAAAAGGTGTTGGGCTGCTAATGTGTAGGACTCAGCCCTGCCACACATAAGCTCAGAAAAGCACTGCGCAACCAAAGGTTTCCCATTCAAATCTTGAGGTTCATTTTTTGAGTTTCCTTTCTCACAGTCCTCAAGAACAAGGCTGGAAACCTTTTCTGTCCCATGAATGCCCAGTCCTGACCCCCCATGAGAATTTTTATAGGGAACCAACTTGTATTTCCTGAAGTAGAGGGTTACATGTGGATGTCAGGGAAAGGCAAGCTGAGAGAGAAAGAAGACCACATGCACAGTTCCACAGAGGGACCAGGCTGCCTGCCCAGGTCAGCTGGCCTCCTGAGCCCGAACCTTGCCCTGAGTCATCCTGCTTCCAGGGCCCACTTGCACTTTTCTGTGGTTTATTATCACACTGACATATGATTTTAATTAAAAAAAAGAAAAAAAGTAGAGAAAAATAATACAAATTAGATTATGAAGAAAAATTAAGAACAGGGAAGCAAATGAATGATTAATGAGCAAGGGTCACTGGTGGATAGAATGTGCTGGGCCCATGGGGGAAGGTCCTAGTGCTCTGGGCCCTTCTATGTGTCCTTGAGCCAGTCCTCCCCCACAAACTCCAGCTTCTTAAGCCACAAAATGCTCATGACACCTGTCCTGCAGGGTGGGGTGATAGTCAAAGATGCACATTAAGTGCCTCAACCGAGAGCCTTAGGAAAAGTCATAAGGAGTTATGGCCCAGGTGCATCTACCCTGGCCCAGTACTGTGCTAAGCACTTTCCTGGCCATTCACTTGCCAACCCTTATTACGAGCCACTGAGGTAGGAACTATCACTGTCCTCACTTCCCAGAAAGATGAGGTGACTGTCCAGAGCCACATGACAAGTGAGCAGCCAGGCTAGGCAACAAGACTTAATCATCAGCTGCATGTAAGAAGGTCTCAATATCCTCTCCCACCACTAAGGACTCTGAGCATTGGGTGTGTGGTCACAGTTACCAAGGTTTCTGCCCCTGGCCCTTTGAAATAAGAGAGAGCAGAGAGGGCCCACCTTACGGAGGACAAGGTGGGAGATGGACGCATTGGCGTCAATAATGATGGTAGACACTTTATCATCTCGGATCTCCTTGAGCAATGGTGTGGGGTCCCGACTGTCATCCAGCATCCTCACTGATAGCGTCTCCTTGGAGATGAGGAAGCCACGCACCAGTTCCTCCAATCGCAGCAGGCCTGAGGGAGGGTCAGGCCTTGGCTTAGAGCCCTTCTTTCAAGGTGCCAGACACAGGGCAGACACTCCTTCCTCCTCCCCAACATAGGGAAGCAGGTAGAGGACTAGAGGGCATACCAAGAAGATGATGTGGCTGTCCCAGTGCAGCTGGGGCCCTCAGGGCACTGGGCTCAGGGACCTAATGCCTAGATCCTCCCCTAGTAAAATCTCAGCCTGGACCCCTCCCCAAATCTCCAAATTCCTGTCCTGCCCCTCTTCTTATCCCTCACTGGGATGTCTGACATCAAACCATGTTTTCTTGCCAAAACCATGTTACCCTGCCCCTGTCTTCCACCTATGGGTGAACAGCAACTGCAGCCTGACAGTGGCTCAGGCCAGACCTCCCATAGAAGCCTGGCTTTCTCTCCCTCCTCCTCCCTCACCCATACCTAGCCCATCTGGGCTCTCCCTTCAAAACACATTTAGAACCCAGCCTGCCATCCCACTGTCAATACCCTGAACCAAGCCACATCCATCTCTTGCCTCCTGCAAGATCCACATTGGCTCCTGTAAGTCTGTTTCCTACACAGCAGCCAGAATGATATCAATAGATGGCCTCCTGCTCTGCTTCAAGCCCTTTGGTGGCTCCACATCTCCTCTCCCCATGGCTTATGCAGCTCTGGCCACAGGACCTCCTTGTTGTTCTACATACACAATAGTAACACTTCTGTACTATGGCCTTGGCCCTGGCTACTCCCTCTACCTGGAACTCTCTTCTCTCAGTTCCCCCACAGCTCTTTCCCTCACCTCCTCCAGCCCTCACTCAAAGTCACCATTTCAGGCCTGTACCCATTATTTAGTTTAAAACTGTCCTCCATGCCCACTTCAGATTTCCAAACTTTATTTACTGACTGCCACATCCTCACAGAACTTACAGCGTCTAACCACAGAAAGCATTCATTTACAGTGCTTATTGCCTAACTCCTCTCATCGGAATGGAGGTTTGACAAGGACAGTGATTCCTGTCCGCCTCACTCACTGCTGTCTCCCTAACACCAACAGTGTCTGGCACCCAGCAAATGCTCAGTGAGCACCTTGGAAAACAGGAATTCCTTCCAGAGGTTATAGAGCACACACCTCCTTCTTTCAAGCTCCCCACCCACCAGATGGCTCACCTGGATGTCTCCAAGACTTGCTATACCTAGCATGTGCCCCCTTGAGCCAACTGCTGTTCTCTCTGGTACCATCCCTGACCCTGCCTTCCCACTCTCCTCTGCTCCCTCAATCCACCTTGGTTCTCTATCCTGACTTCTACCACCTGGGCCCCAAAACACATTATCTTTCCCTGCCTCTTTTTGGTCTCCCAGTTACATGTGTACCTCTCCAACCCACTCTCTTCCTACAACACAAACATGGCTGTGTGCCCTTGCCTTGCCCTGCTTAGAAAACTTCCATGACTCCCCTTGTCTCCTGCTTCATTGCTCTTACACTCTAGCCAAGCGCACTCCTGAACATCTCAGAGGGCCACAGTCCCTAGGCCCTCGACCTCTGCCAAACACTATGCTTGGAATATGTTCCCCCACCATGACTTTTGGTTCAGTTTACATCCCCTTCTCAGGACACAGGCTCTGAACCTCCCAGATAGGCCCTTCAGGAGGGCCCCATACACCTCCTGGAAGCCCATATACCACTCTGGGTCCCAGAGTTCAATGACCTGAAGCACTACATTAAGTCTTGTGCATGGAGAGAGACTAGCACTATTCCCTGCCAAACCCGTAGGGCCTAGCAGAGGATTGGACAAAGCAGGTGCTTAGTGACCATTTGTGGACCAATGGGGTCTCTCTGGGGAAAGGAGGGGTCTGTGGAACCAGAGGTTTTAGTTCCTGAAAGGAAAAGGGACAGTGGGAACTACTAGGAGAGCCTGATCCCCAGGTTGCCCAGGGTTCCTAGCCACAGGGGAATGAACAACCATGTGAGAAGGGACATTTTGGGGGAATCAAAACAAAACATCCAGTTCTCCTCCCTCACACTCAGCCTTGGCGCAGATGAGGCTGGCCGAGGGGTAGTTGAAGGACTTGAGGATTCGGGAGACTGCCAGGCTGACGTCCTCGTTACTGGGGTATAGGCTGACAGATGCGAAGCGAAGGTACTGAAGGCGGGGCGTCTCCTCAGGACCCACTTTGATGTGGGGGATCTGGACAGAGAGGGAGCTTTTGCTTCCATCCTGTTGCTCACCAGCCCTCACCTCCCAGGGACCACTCACCCCCCAACATGCAATCCCTGCCTCACCTCCTTCTCCCCACAGATATGGCTCACAGTGGAGGCAGACGCTGGGCTGGAGGAGGGTCCCAGGACAGACACGACCCCCTTGGGTAGGATCTGACACACTGTAAGGGGCAGGGAAGAGACCAGTCAGGGATTTTTGGCCCCCTCTCCTACCCTACCAGCTAGGGGACAGCCCTGGCCTAGCAGATGACTTGGACACTTGGAGGTGCCTGATCCTTCTCTACCAACCCAGTCGTAGACACCCAATCCTTGACCCTGCTCAAGACAGTGTATGAAAGGAAGGAAAACAAGACAGAGGTTCAGGTCAGACCAAGAGAAACAAAGGAAGGCAGGAAGAGAGAGACACCAGGAAGAGAGAGATGCCAGTTCCTCTGCTTTCCTGATTCTCAATCCTTTCAGCCATGCTACTACCTATGATGTGCCCAGCACTCCCTCCACACTGAACCCACAGCCAATTTCCCCTGGGTCTGCTCTAGACACCACCCTTCTGTTGCATCTACTCACTCCTCCTGCTTTCTTCCCTTTAAACACATGTGTCTCAAGACAGGCAGACAGCTGCTGCTCTTGTCTGTTCTCACAGCAAAACCCTGTCTTTTCCTGGAAAAATTATTGTGCCCCTTAGCCCATGTGCTTCCCAGGATTGATTGGCACCTGATTCAGGCCTGGCCAGTCACACAGCCACATCCTCTTGGCCAGTGACTGGTTCAGAGACCGATCTGGGTTCAGATCAGACCAGAGAGAGCCTTTCCCATCTTCTGCTATGATTATTATTGAGTTTCCTAAACTGGTGAGATGTAAGCTTTGAACTGCTAGGGCCATCCTGCCACCAGCTAAGAAGGGCATTCCTGAAAATGAAGCCAACTCAGAGGAAAGCAGGACCTGGAGATAAAGACAGAGAGATTCCTAGAGTATCATTTCAATCCCCGGATCCAGCCATTCCTGTAACAATCCTAGGACATCATTTGAATACCTAGATCCAGTCATGCCCCCTGAAATTAGTCTGCAGGTCATTTAGTGACATGATATAATTTTGTGTGTGTGTGCGCGTGTGTGCGCGCGCGCGCGTTCATTGCTGTGGATAGAACTCAGGGACTAGAAAGTGCTCTACCAATGAGCTAAACCCCTACCTATAATGTCTCTTTTTCCCTTAAGCCAGTCTGAGTTGAGTTTCTGCCACATCTAACTAAAAGTATCAAAACTGAACATCTCATCTTCCTCCAAACTTGTTCCTTTGTGCCTTCCACACTGGGAAGGTCCCACCACTTGCACAGAACAGATGCCTCTTTCCCCATATCCATTAATCACCAAGTCCTGTCTCTTCTTTGTCTCCAAAATTGCTTACATCTGGCCCCCTCTCTTTAACCCCTCTCTGCCCCTGTCCTACCTTGGACTCCCAAGTCAGGCATGTACCAGCCTCTTCATTCATCATTCAAATCCAGCTTCCAGATTCCCCTTCCAAAAGCCTAGTCCCTGGTCTAAACCCGTGGGGGGGGGGGGGGGGGGGGTGTCCTAAACTCCCTACTGCCTTGGCTAAAGGTGACATCTTACCCTGGCACTGCAGGCCTCCTCGAGCCAGCCTGCCAATCTGCCCAGCTTTGCCTCCCACTGCCCTGTCATACTCCAGTCCAGGAATCACTCACAATCCTCTCATAATGCCCTGAATTCAGGTAGTCAGGATGGCCTCAACCCCACATACTATTTCTTGGCTCCAAATTCTTCTTCCTGCCCCCAGCTCCAGACTCCGGGTATGTGTCTACAATGCTATCTGCCTCCTCACCCTCCACCCCAGCTTCTCCCAGACCCATGTTCTATGCTGCATCAATCAAAAAAGGCCAGGAAACACTGTGCCCCACTCTCCCTCTTGTTGATTTGAAATATACATGAACATAATAAAACTTCTAAAGCTGGGCATAGTGGTGCACTGCTGTAATCCCAGTGGCTCAGGAGGCTGAGGCAGGAGGATCACGAGTTCAAAGCCAGCCTCAGCAACGTAGGGAGGCCCTAAGCAACTCAGTGAGACCCTGTCTCTAAATAAAATATAAAAAAGGGCTGCGAATGGGGCTCCAGTGATCAAGTGCTCCTGGGTTCAATCCCCGGTACCATACCCCACCCCCACACACATAAAAAAAGAACTTCTCATAAGGCCTGCAGGAGAAAATCCTATCTAAATCACGCTTTTTTTTTTTTTTTTCCTCTTAGTGGTGCTGGGGATAAAACCTAGCAACTCATGACATGCTAAGCAGGTGCTCTACCACTGAGCTACATGCCCATCTCTAAAACAGAGTAAGGCAGCTGCTCGCAAAGGTCAATATCTCCAGCACATCTGTTCAAGTAGCAAGTATTCACATTCATTCATTCATTCATTCATGCAATATTCAACAAACTCTACCACGCCCCTATCATAGGGCAGGCTGGGGCTCCACAGGCTGTACTGGGAACAGTGCCACTCTACATCCTGTTCACCTGCCAAATTTCTGCTTCAGTATAACCTTCTCCATCATGCCTTTGCTGACCCACCTTTAAGCCACCTGCCTTACTGCCTGGGACCCTGTGCCCAGCAGCAGTCCCCTCTGGGAAAGAGAAGGCAGAGACAGACACAAAGGAAGTGGGCAGATAGATCCAGGAGAGGACAAGGCTAAGCTAAGAAGACCAGGGCAGGAGGACAGACTGAGGGCCAGGGCAGGAGGACAGACTGAGGGCCCCGGCTTGCCCTGCCTCACCCCACGCCCCCACGGCCCCGCTCACTGGTGTCCGTGGTCTCGTACTGGCTGTCCCGCTGCAGCTCAAAGATGTCTACTTCCACTCGGGCCTTGGCTGGGACCTCGATGATCCCGTTGATCTGCTCCCGGGCCAGAGCCAGGGCCAGACGCTCACCGCGGCCACACACTGTCTGGTCGTCCAGGATTGCAGCTGAGGGGACACAGGGGTTGGAGACCAGACTCCCAGATCCTGAGAAAGGAAGGACTGGACTCTGGAGTGAGGTGGGTATAGAAACTAAGGGTCTAGACTCCTGGATCTGGGACTAGAGAGAACTGGAGGTCTCAAGAACTAGGTGCAGAGGAAGGAGGAACTGGGGACCAGGGCTCCCCTTGTTATTGAAGAATGCTGGAACCTGAGGTTCAGGATCCTGGATCCTAGGGGACTGGCATGTCTGGGTTCCCAAAAGGACCCCCAGGACCCAGCAGGAGGTCTCTGAGAGAGGGGCTGCCGTAGGACCTCACCCATGCGCAGTGATGAGAGCACCTGGCAGCTGGGACTGGCGAAGGCGACTATCAGCAGCAGCAGCAGCTCAGCCGGCATCTTCCTCCCCTCCTCATGGGGACGCAGCTGCCGCGGCCCCCACTCGCCACCTGCAAGGAGACCTCCAAGCTGAGGGGAGACTGCTGATGTGGAGGGCAGAGTCCCTTAGGAGGGCTGCTAGACAGGGTGACGAGCATAGCCCCCAGGACATAGCTGGTGAGGAGTTCATGGTTCTGCAGGACCTTGCTCTGAATATAAGCTTGCAGTACTGGAGCACTGCTAGAAGGAAGCTCAGGCTCAGAGGTACAATCAGGAGGAGCTCACAGCACTTGGGCACTGATGGGACAGACACTGCTAGAGGATGTGCACAGTGACCCAAGTGGGAGCAAGGCATGTTAGAGATCTCAGGTAGGAGTGACTCCAGAGACCAGCCCCACCCCAATAGGAAACCAGGAAGTGCCACCCCCCCACACCCAGTCCCGCCCCTGTCTCTGGGCAGGCAGCCGTTACTAGGCAACAGAAACAGGCTGGAGAGAATGCAATGGTTGCTAGGCAACCCCATCCCAAGCTTCACTTGCCACCTTCCTGACATCTCTAGTTCCCACAATCCCATGGGAAGAGAGGACTGGACATCCGGGGTCTGGTGGAGGGAGAGTAGCTGGGACTTAGGAAACTTGAAGAAGAGTGGAGAACAGAAAGAAAGAGGGAGACACACATAGATGTGGCAAAGGGGTTTAACAAAAGAGAAAGTAAAAGAAAAAGAAAAGAATAAAGAGAAGTGATGAAACTGAGAGCCAGAAAGTCTTAGGGAAAATGGAGAGACTCTGAAAAGGAGAAAGGAAGGAAAAATAGGCAGATATAAAAGGGAACAGAAAGATGATAGGAAAATGGGGATGGAAACGGAGAAAAATACAGAAGGAGGGTTACAGGGAGCTAGGGATAGAACTAAGAGAGAAAGAGGGAAGAGGCAAGAAGATGGGGAGATATGGAGATACAGAAAGAAAGGCAGAAGCAAGAAGAGGAAGAGAGCAGGGCAGGTCAACCAAGGGCTCAGAAGAGACACAGGTGAGGAAGACAGAACAGAGAGAGGCACAAACCAACTCAGAATGTAACCAAGAAGAGCCAGAAGGCAAGAAGTGAGTGAGGCTGGGAATGAGCTGTCTGCAGTAGTGCATGCCAAACTGCTGCCCCCACCCTGCTCTAGGGAACTGAAGAAAAGGGGGAGCCAGTGCATCTTTGCTTCTCACAACTCTCCACCCCCAGGGGTTAGGGATTGCTCTGGATGCACCTGACCTTCTACAGGTCAACCACTGGGTGGGATGTTTGGCCAGATGCACATGCAGCTCACCCTGGCCAAGGGCTGTGCCCCAAGAGAAGGGATACTTGGGCTTCCAGGGCAGAGGGTTATTATAAAGCCCAGAGTGCTATGAAGTGAAGCTGGTGTCTCTCAGCATCCCACCCAGTCTCCATGGGAGGAAAGCTTGAGCTGGTGAGATGCCAGAGTGACAACTTCTAGGGAAGGGCGGAGGTATAAACCTCTCGTGTGACCAGGAAAGCCCAGGCTAAGGCAACAGAAGAGCTTGTCAGTCTCAGCTGTGCACCCCCAACCCTGGCCTCACCGCATGACCTTGAGCAAGTCACCACTCTCTGGGCTTCTGGGAAGAAGGGTGGGGGGCAGGAGTGCATGCTGGACAGGCTGGTGGCTACAGACTGTAATTTAGATTTAAGGTAAAGGCTTGTCAAGGGTGGAGGAGCAAGGAATGCTGGGAGAGCTAGAAGTAAAACAGCAGAGAGGCTGGGATGGTGGGTTGGGAGAGGGGTCATCTTGAGACATTAGGGACATCTGGGGCAAATAGGGAGCAGAGACTAGAGGACATAAAGACCAAGAGAGGAGACAGAAGGGCAGGGACCCAGAGGTGGCAGACATAGGTACAAGCAGGACAGAGACACAGTGCAGGGACAAGCATGGGGCAGCAAATAGACAAAGAGGTCCAGGAAGGCATGCACAGAAAGACAGACCAAAAGTGGTAACTGGAGTCTTAAATGGGTGGGGACAATAAACAGACACAACTAGAACTGAGACACTCAAGTGGCAGAAAACAGACTGAAGATGTGAGAGAGGAGATATAGGGAATCAGCAGGCCTGGGACTCACAGATCAAGACTCAGGCCAAGCCAGATAAGGCAAAAACTGATGGGAAGGGGTAAGGGGCTCTGCCAGTGGGGGAGCGGGAGAAAGGCAAGTGGGCAAAGGGGAGAGAGCAGCATAGATGAGCAGACAAATAGGGTGAGGAAGAGGATTTTAAAAAAAAGAAGAAGAAAAAGAACAGAAAGCACAGGAACCATAGGGAGGAGAGAAACAACAAAACTCAGAAAAGAGTGTGAGAAAGACAGAGGAAGAGGAAAGGGGAGGGAGGATGAGGAGTGCTGGAACTGCACAGCAGCCTAAGGAAGAGAAAGGGGTGAGATGGCAGAAGCAAGAGGAAAAAGCCTGAGGGAGAAGCACAGGGAGAGATGAACTCACAGACTAGAGGGGAGAGAGTCGGGAGGGAAACTGAGGCAGAGAGGAAGAGTGAATGTGCCTGGAATGGCAGAAGCAGCTCCCCCCACACAGGCACATCCAGCAGGAGACACTCAGGGATACTTGTGGGGGCACGAAGATCCCAGGGGCTGCAAGCCCCCAGGCATGCAGAGGGATGGGAGCAGAAAGTCCAGGCAGGGAAAAGCAGAAGTGAGAAGAGAGGGTTCAGGGCAGAAGAACAGGACCACCCAGCAATCAGGGAAAACAGGGGGCTAGGGAGTAGATAGAGGGGCTGGGACCCAGTGTTGGTCTGGAGTAGGGAAGGCAAAAAGTAAGAGACAGAAAACAGCCCCTAACCCCCAGGCTCAGAGGTGGGGAGAGGAAGGAGGCAAAGAATGGAAAAGACAGAAGTGGAAAGATGGCTAGATTGGCATGGGCACCTCTGACAGAGACCACTTTAACACAGACACAACAATGCAGGGTTAGCCTAACAGCAAAGAAGAGAGAAGTTGGGCAGAGTCAGACAGAGGCCCAAGAGACACATGAAATGCAAACAAAAACAGAAAGACATTTCCAAGAGATATGAGGCAGGATAGGCGGATAGGATGGGGACAGGGTCTGGGGCAGGCACAGGGGTGGGGTGGGGGTACTGAAACAGAGTGAGAGTAGGAGCTGGTCTGGGACAGGACCAAAGCTCAGTGAAAGCAGGGGGCAGGAATCCCGGAGAAGTGAGACACCACAAGTAAGAGCTGGCCAACCCCACAGGACCCCAGGAAGCTAGGGGACTGGGGCAGGTGTGAACTGTACCCAGAAGTCAGGGTGAGAAAAGGTCATGGTGAATGGAGGTTAGGGACATGGAGGGCATGAAGCAGTCGGGGAGGGTCCTTGCCCTCTGGAGTACAGCGAATGTGGGTATCCTGTCAGGTGGGCAGTGAGCCCAGCCTTCCAGGACCCAGGACCCAGCCCAATCCCGCCCTGCAGAGACACTCACGGATCCTGGTGGGACGGAGGGCTGGGCTCCCTCGAGGCCCGAGGAACGACAGAGAACGACAATCAGGAGATGGTCTGGTGCTGGGTGGTGGTGTGGCTGGGGCAGGGGGAGAGGGCAGTCCACAGGGCCCCCTCCCCCGCCACCGGCCGTGGACCCCAACTAATCCAAACTGGTGGCTCCCAGGAAAGGGGAGGAAGGACAGGTGGAAAAGGAGAGGGCGGGCCGGGAGGGGAGGAAGGGGAAAGGAGAAAATGGAGGAGAGAAGGGGAGAGAGGAGAGGGGGAAGGAGCAAATGGAGGGGAAGGAGGGAGGAAAGGAAGAGAGGAAGGTGAAAACGGAAGGGAGGGGGACACAGGCAAAGCCGGGGGAGGGGGAAGCCGGCCCCGGAAAGGGCCCCCGCCCCCTCCCCTAGCCTGGCCGACCTGGGGGGGCCACAGGGGGTGGCAAGGACTGGGTGGAGAAAAGGAAGCTGGCCATCGGGAGAAGTGGGGGAGGGGAGGGCCTTTTGGGGGGGGGGGGGGGGCGCCCCCGCCCCCCCCTCCCCCCAGAGCCTTGGCCCTGCCCTGGATGAGGCTAGGGCCTGGAGTCCTCAAGCCTTCAGCCCCAGTGGGAAAAACATGCTGGGGGCCTGGAGAGGCAGGCAGTAGAGGGGCTGGGGAGGATGGGATGCTGGCGCCGGAGAGCAGAGAAGGGGGCAAATGAGGTGGAGAGATGGGGAAGAGGGAGAGGAGGAGGGAGGAGAGGGTGGAGAGGAGCAGGGAGGGGAGGATGGAGAGGAGCAGGTGGAAGAGGAAGGCGGAGGTGGGGTATCCTGGGGGCGGCCTTCCCAGGGCCTCGGTGGGAGGGCCTGGCCACGGACTCCTGGTCCCCTGTGAGAAGCAGCAGCCGCCGGCTCTGTGTCCCCAGCTGGGCCTGCCTCCCTGCTGCTGCTGGCTGTCGCCACCGCTCCTTCTCCCCTCTGAGGCCGCCGCCTGCCCGCCCG
>JAJEJO010002528.1:114276-166131 GCA_020662805.1 Glaucomys volans
GGGGGGGGGGGGGGGGGGGGGGGGGGGGGGGGGGGGGGGGGCGAGGAAGGAGGGAGGCAGGGAGGAGGGCAGGCAGGAGGAAGAGAGGGAGGCAGGCAGAGAGCGAGGAGGGAGGGGAATCGGGGGAGGGGGAGCTCGCATTGGCTGGGCTGGGGGGCCCCCGCGAGGAGAATGCTGATGAGAGGAAGGAGCTGCATTGGATGGAGGGCCCACCCCCAGGCCACCCCCTCTACCACACCATGCCACCGCCCTGCCCAGGCAGCCCTAGGCACCGGAGCCCACAGAGAGGAGAAGTAGCAGGGAGACCTGGGGAGAAGGCCATGGAGATGGGGAGAGAGGGCTACAGAGAGGAAGAAAAATGCAGAGAAAAAGAAAGGCAGCCATCAAGACCCAGAGAGATAGACTCATGAGGACAAGGATAAGAAACAGAAAGCACTCCTCAGGCTGGAGAAGTGGTCCATGGAAAGGGCAACAAGGAAGCAGACCACAGGAAGGAACAGGAGAGAAATAAGAGTGTGGGAGGAGAGCACAATAATGAGGGGACACAGAAACTAGAGGACCCACAGAGACTAGGATTTGGCTCATAGACGCAAAAGGCCCACTGAGGCAGGAGTGGCCAGCCATGGAGAAATAGCCCCCAATGAAGGGAAGATATGGGTTTGGGGATGGGAATTCTCGATAACACATACAAAAGTCCTTGGGAACCACAGAGACGAGTGGGTGGGAAGAAGAGGGCTTCGTTCTCCAGTCACCAGAACAGAGAAGCTTTGGGCAAGGGGAACAACACCAGGGCAGGGAGCTGGATGGCATAGCCAGAGCTGGGAGACGCCCTCCCTCCCTCCCAGGGAGCCTCTGCTGCTTCTCAGAGGGAGCCTAGCTGGGTAGGGGGATGGAAGAGAGAATCTCCACAGATTTTGGAGTGGGGGTGGGTGGTGCACGGCTGGATGGGGGGGTGAAATTTTGGGGGAAGGAACATGACAGTTGGCGCTGAAGGCTGAGCCCGTGACTCACTACCACCCCCATGCTCGTGATGGGGAGGAGACAGTGACACGCTCACGTGAGGCCCTAAGCACATGTGACCGCATGCCTCGCACACACAACTGGGCATGTGGCACCTCTCAGACCACACACAGGCCTGGCATGGGTAGCCCTCTGCAGTTGGCATGTGGGGCATACCTGACATACATGTGACCTACACATTTGACCCCAAAGGACTACCTACTTTGCACACACCTCCTCACCCTACTTGGGCAGCACCAAGACCTTCCTAAGACACTTTCGGCTCCAGCCAGGCCTGAGGCCCAGACTCATACCTGCTTCTTGGGACTTTGCTTACACAGGGATCTCAACATAGACTACCTATTCTCTCTAAATACAATCTGTTCTTGAAGTCCTGGTCTGATGCTGCCACCTCCAGAATGTCTAACCAGACCTCATTTCACTCCTAATGTAGTCTGAAGGGTCCTAACCAACCCAAATTAAGTTGAAAAATCCAAGAAGGTTCTAGCAGAAAGGGGCCTTGAGAAGCTAAGCTGGACCCTCAGAATTTCAAGTGTAAAGGAGGCCTCAGCGGGGGTAAAAACCTGTCCAAGGGCAGAGAGCCTGTCAAAGGTTGAGCCTAACTTCTACTTCTCTGGCTCCCACCCTAGATGACTTCACCCTGAGGGCAAACCCAGTCTGCCTTAACACCACAAAAGGCTCTAGCTTTAGAGTACACTAATTTCCATCAACCATTCTGCTCTACCTCTTGGTTCATCCATTCAACATGCAATTACAGACCATTCTGCCTGCCAGGCAGTGGCACCTGGGGGCCAAGACTGTAGACCTTGAGTGGGATCAACTCCTGGCTTGGAATCCTGGCTCTGTCTCTTCTTAATTATGGGAATTTGAACAAGTTACTTAACTTTCCTGGGCCTCAGTTTCTTTGTAAACTCAGGATAACAGTTTTTCCCTCAGAGGGTTGTTGAGAGGATTTAACTAAATAATGCATGGAAAGCACTGAGTATAATTCCTAGCACATCGTAACAGGAGATGTCAGCTATTACGATTAGGCTCCTTGAGACACTAATAAAAATTAACTCCTATACAGATTGTACTCCATGCCTCACAACAACTCTTTGAGACAGAGGCTGTTGGTAGCCCCACTTAACAGATGAAACTGAGGCACAGGGGAGTTGCCTTGCCCAACATCAGTGGGGAAGTAGCTGGGCCAGGATATCAGTCCAAACAACCTGGTTTAACCACATGGACCTGGTGTTAGGGAGTTGAGTGGAAAGGACACCCAGTTAAGAGATTGATAAAGATACAGCAAAGGTAGTGACTGAAAAATGAGAACTATGGTGTTCTGCCCCCTAGTAGCTTTTTGGCCTCAGTTGGGCAAAGGACCCAAGTTTGAGACTCAAGTTTACTAATCTGAGAAATGGGAGAGGGTAGGGAGCTGAGAGATTTGACCAATCTCTCTTCCAGCTCCCCTGACCTCGGATTCAGAGAGCTCTCTGAAGAAAAAAAAAAAAAAAAAAAAAAATTTTTTTTGGTGGTGCTGGGGACTGACCCCAGAGTTTTGTGCATACTAGACACAGACGCTCTACCACTGAGCTACACACCCAGCCCCTGAAAACTTTTTTAACAGTACTGAAGCAACTTGCTCTCAAGACCTGGAGAAGGGAAGGTGAACAGGGATAGGCAGAACCCCTCAAACACATAGGGATCCATCCTTCTTGAGTCCATGCGCTATGGGATCATTTCCTCCAGGTTCACGCCGGAATTGTCCTCAGGTACTCTACCCTCCACACTCCATTTCTTCAAACCTAACTTCCGGACCATTTCCTTTTTCTCCATTTCTCATTTCCTTCCGTATCCTTTGTTTCCCCTGTTCGCTAAAATAAACCCCCCCTTCCTTTCTAACATTTCGGGTTCACCTCTATCCCGTCTCTTCACTTCCCCGCCCTTCCTTCCTGCCTTCAGTCCCGGTTTAATAAAATCAAGTCTGGAGCCTTGGTTTCAATTTTTACTCCCTCCATATGATAGACGCTGTAATGTCCCCTTTTCTCTTCCGATGACTGGCATTTGACTTTCTCCCTTGTCCCTCGAGGATTTATGAGCTTCAGTTCCCGTGCCTCAAACTTCGGGGGGTCGCATGCCTCAATTGCCCAGACTTTCTCCCCAACCCCAACGCCGACTCCCGCCCAGTGCCGCCAAGATGGCGCCCGCGGTCTTGCACCGCCTTCTGACGTCATCGCGCTGCCCTCCGCTTAGCGCTCTCCTTTCGAGAGGCGGAGTCGAAAAGGAGGTGGAGGAGGAGCATCCTCCCCGGAGGCCTAAGGGGGCGGTCACTATAAACCCGGGGCCGGGGTGGAGCGGGTGAAGGAACGTCGCCAGAGGATTGGTTGGGAGCTACGGGGCATCCCGATCCTCCTCGTTATTGGCCCAAGCCTCAGAAACTTGAGCGTCGATTGGCAGAAAGGCCAGAGCCAGGAGGGCGATAATTGGTCGCGTTGTGCGGTCTGTGCGGCGACCGAGGAGGAAGGTAGGAGGGGCGTTGCTGAGGGTGGCTGGGGGCGAGAGTGAGGCTGCGGAGCAGGCGAGAGGCGACGGCGGGAGCTAGAGAGGGCGCCGCGCTAGGTTGGCTGTGGAAGGAGAGCTGCTGCCGGGTCCCCGGGTGTACGAGACAGCGGAGGTGGGTGAGTGCCAGCAGGCGCGCCGAGGGCCGGCCTGGCCTCCACCCCTCCCCCGCGGCCTGTTCTCGTCACGGCTTGCGCAGTGAGGGCCCGAAGGGGCGCGCGCAGGGCGGTGAGGCGGAATGGCACCAACGGCCGCGGGGCGCGCGGGCGACTGGGATGGGTCGGGACCGGGTGGCGGGTGGGGAAGGGGACTAGAGTCGTGTGCAGGGCTGAGTGAGGAGGGGAGGGGCGGGGCTGGGGCTGCGGGCCGGTAGGGACTTGGGTGGGAAGGGGAGGCCTTAGAGCTGATGCCGAGGAGGGCTCCTAAGTTCCATGGGGTATCGGGAAAAGGACTTGGGTCGTGGGACGAGTACTGGACCCCAAGTGGGGGCGGTTAGAGGGCTTTTCGGTGCCCGGGGTAAGGGGGTTAGGGCGCAAGAAAAGAGGTTAATAAGTTAATGTAGGGGGAAAATCTACGTCTGGAAAGAATTAGGGCAGTGAAAGGGGTCTTGGTGTGAAAAGGTATTAGGAAAAGGATATTCGTCCTTGGGGGAAATTTAGACTTGAGGAAAAGATCCAGGTGTGAAGAATGGGGTTAAATTAATGTGAAGAGTCGTTCAGCCATTGTGGTGGGACGTGGTGGGGGGTTGGTACCCTTGGAAAGCGTTGAGAGGGGACTTTGTACAAAGGGTATGTTCATTTGAAAGTGTCTGGGTGTCCCTAGAATGAACTGGAGGGAGGTAGTTTTTGTTCATTTGTTTTTTTAGTATGGGTAACTAGGCCAAGGTGAAGATGTTTTGGGGGTAACCCTGAGGGGTAATGTGATGAGAGAGATCTGTGTGCTAAATAGGGGGTGATTTGGATATCCCTGGGATGAGAAAGATCTTATACTGATAATTAGGAATCCAGGTATCTCCATAGTAGTATCCTGGTGAGAAAGATTTGGGTATGAGGAAAAGGGGGTTTGTCTTCCAGGTTAGGGTGGTTTTGGGGGTCTGGATATCCTTCAGGGGGATTCTTCAGTGGAAGGGCTGTGTGGAAAAGGAGTTTGAGTCATTATGAAGGGTAGTCTGAATATTTCTGGACTGAGTTACAGAGTTGGGGGATCATTTTACAAAGAAGAAAAATTAAATTGATGTGATGTGGGGGTTTGGGAATTCCTGGAATGGGTTAAGGTTGACCTGGGCCTTTATGCAAAGAAGAAGAACTTAGAATCATATGAATAAGGGTTTTGGGCATCCCTGCATGAATTTGGGTAGTTTGTATGAAGAAGAGGAGTTTAAACCAATGTGAAGAGGGGACTGGGTTCAGAGAGGGGCTTAGAACTGTAGACTTGTTATAGAGAAGAGGTGATTAATGTGAAGAGGGTTGGGATACTGTCAAGGCATATGGTAGCATAGTGGGAAGAGTCTAGGTGTGCAGAAGGATTAGGCTTCTGTGAAGATGAGTCTGGCTATTCTGGATAAGGGGTTAGGTGTGGGAGAGGGCCTTGATTTGTTGAGGAAGTTATTTTAACTGTAGGGTCTGGGCATTGTGAGGAAGTGGCTAGGGTGGGAAAAGTCTGGATGTGGAGATGGGTTAAGCTGATGTAAGAATATTTGATTGGGAGAAGGGATAGTTTGATGTGAGGAATCTGGCACCAGAGGGAAAGTTGGTACTTAGCAGGGGTATGTGTAAAAGAGAGGGGGGGGTCACATCATGTAAGGGTGCCAAAAGTGGAGTGGTAGGTCACCGGGGCAGTTTGAGTTATCTGGGTATACAAAGTGGTCTGGGAACCTGGGAGAAAGAAGAGTCTGTGGGAGGAGTGTACCTAGGAGAAACAGGCAGTGATTGCCTATGTGAAGGTTCTTCTGAGTACCTTAGCAAGGGAATGGGATAGTATGAGTTGTAAGGAATCAGTGGAGGGAGATCTGAGTGGAGACAGGTTCCTTTGTGTTGGGTTGGACCTTGGGGCCTGCTATGAGATTTGAAAGATGGAGGGATTAAACAGGTTACAAGGATCTGGTGGGTGGATTTTTATGTGATTTGATTGAGAGATGAGACTTGGGGTGGACCCTGGGAAGGGACTGCTGGGAAGGTTTTGCACTTGGTGTTTTCATTTTATGTATTCAGGGGAGGAAACTTTGTTAGGGAGGGAAGTTGGAGTAGAAAAATCAAAGGAAGAAGTTAGAAGGGAAAACAGATTTAAGATAATAGAAGGTAGGGTAATAAAGGGAAAGAATTGTCCCTAGGAAGAGCTGTTTTGACCCTGCTCTCCCCCTTTGCAGCCCAGGATCTCGCTGCTGCCATGACTGAGGAATCAGAGGAGACAGTCCTGTACATTGAGCACCGCTATGTCTGCTCTGAGTGCAACCAGCTCTATGGATCCCTGGAGGAGGTGCTTGTGCACCAGAACTCCCATGTGCCCCAGCAACACTTTGAGCTGGTTGGCGTGGCTGATCCTGGAGTCACTGTGGCCACAGAAGCAGCTTCAGGCACAGGCCTCTATCAGACCTTAGTGCAGGAGAGCCAGTACCAGTGCCTAGAGTGCGGGCAGCTGCTAATGTCACCCAGCCAGCTCCTGGAGCACCAGGAGCTGCACCTGAAGATGATGGCACCACAGGAGGCCGTGCCAGCTGAACCGCCACCCAAGGTGCCCCCACTGAGCTCCAGCACCATACACTATGAGTGTATAGATTGCAAGGCTCTTTTTGCCAGTCAGGAGCTCTGGCTGAATCACCGGCAGACACATCTTCGGGCCACACCCACCAAATCTCCTGCCCCAGTTGTCTTAGGGTCCCCAGTTGTCCTAGGGCCCCCTGTGGGCCAGGCCCGTGTGGCTGTGGAGCATTCCTACCGAAAAGCAGAAGAGGGAGGGGAAGGGGCTGCTGTCCCATCTGCAGCTACCACCACCACTGAGGTAGTAACTGAGGTGGAACTACTACTCTACAAGTGCTCTGAGTGCTCCCAGCTCTTCCAACTTCCAGCTGACTTCCTGGAGCATCAGGCTACCCACTTCCCCACTCCTGCCCCAGAGCCTGAGGAGCCTGCCCTACAACAGGAGACTCTGACCCCATCACCTGCAGAGGTGCCTGTGTCTCAGCCTGACCCCCTGCCAGCCTCTGATCATAGTTATGAGCTGCGTAATGGGGAAGCAATTGGGCGAGATCGCAGGGGACGCAGGGCCCGAAGGAACAACAGTGGAGAGCCAGGTGGGACAGCCACCCAGGAGCTCTTTTGCTCAGCCTGTGACCAGCTCTTTCTCTCACCTCACCAGCTGCAACAGCACCTGCGGAGTCACCGGGAAGGTGTCTTTAAGTGCCCCCTGTGCAGTCGTGTCTTCCCTAGCCCTTCTAGTCTGGACCAGCATCTAGGAGATCACAGCAGTGAGTCCCATTTCCTGTGTGTAGACTGTGGCCTGGCATTTGGCACAGAGGCCCTCCTCCTAGCCCACCGAAGAGCTCACACCCCAAATCCTCTGCATTCATGTCCGTGTGGGAAAACCTTTGTCAACCTCACCAAGTTCCTTTATCACCGGCGTACCCATGGAGCAGGGGGTGTCCCTCTACCCACAACACCAGTCCCACCAGAGGAGCCCGTCATTGGTTTTCCTGAGCTAGCCCCAGCAGAGACTAGAGAGCCAGAGGCCCCAGAGCCCCCTGTGTCTGAGGAGAGTTCAGCAGGGCCTGCTGCCCCAGGTACCTACCGCTGCCTCCTGTGCAGCCGTGAATTTGGTAAAGCTTTACAACTGACTCGGCACCAGCGTTTTGTGCACCGGCTAGAGCGGCGCCATAAATGCAGCATTTGTGGCAAGATGTTCAAGAAGAAGTCTCATGTGCGTAACCATTTGCGCACACATACAGGAGAGCGGCCATTCCCCTGCCCTGACTGCTCCAAGCCCTTCAATTCTCCTGCCAATCTGGCTCGCCACCGACTTACACACACAGGGGAGCGGCCTTACCGGTGTGGGGACTGCGGCAAGGCTTTCACGCAAAGCTCCACCCTGAGGCAGCACCGTCTGGTGCATGCCCAGCACTTTCCCTACCGCTGTCAGGAATGTGGGGTACGTTTTCACCGCCCATACCGCCTGCTTATGCACCGCTACCACCACACAGGCGAGTACCCATACAAGTGTCGTGAGTGTCCCCGTTCCTTCTTGCTGCGCCGGCTACTGGAGGTACACCAGCTTGTGGCCCATGCTGGGCGTCAGCCCCATCGTTGCCCATCCTGTGGGGCTGCCTTCCCCTCTTCATTGAGGCTTCGAGAGCACCGCTGTGCAGCTGCTGCTGCTCAGGCCCCACGACGCTTCGAGTGTGGGACCTGTGGCAAGAAAGTGGGCTCAGCTGCTCGGCTGCAGGCACATGAGGCAGCCCATGCAGCTGCTGGGCCTGGAGAGGTCCTGGCTAAGGAGCCCCCAGCTCCTCGGGCCCCAAGAGCCACTCGCACACCAGTTGCTGCCTCCCCAGCAACCCTTGGAGGTACTGCGACCACAGCCTCCTCAGCCCCTGCCCGTCGTCGGGGCCTGGAATGCAGTGAGTGCAAGAAGCTTTTCAGCACAGAGACATCATTGCAAGTACATCGGCGTATCCACACAGGTGAGCGACCATACCCATGTCCAGACTGTGGCAAGGCCTTCCGTCAGAGTACCCACTTGAAAGACCATCGACGCCTACACACAGGTGAGAGGCCCTTTGCCTGTGAAGTGTGTGGCAAGGCCTTTGCCATCTCCATGCGCTTGGCAGAACATCGCCGCATCCATACAGGTGAACGGCCCTACTCCTGTCCCGATTGTGGCAAGAGCTACCGCTCCTTTTCCAATCTCTGGAAGCACCGCAAGACCCACCAGCAGCAGCATCAGGCAGCTGTACGGCAGCAGCTGGCAGAGGCAGAAGCGGCTGTCGGACTGGCTGTGATGGAGACTGCAGTAGAGGCACTGCCCCTAGTAGAGGCCATTGAGATCTACCCTCTGGCCGAGGCTGAAGGGGTTCAGATCAGTGGCTGATTCTGCCCTGTTTCCCTCTTCAGCACCATCATGCCTTGTTGCTAAAGGCCCTCCTCCAACATCCCCTTAAGCCTCTGTACATACTATGCCCCTTTTTCTTTCCCCACCACTGTGTAAGTTCTGAAACTGGATTTATTCTCTTTTCTGATGGGGATGCTCTGGGGTTCTTGATATGCATAAAGGTGCCCCCACAACCATCCACCTGTTAGCACTGGTGGCCCCAAAGTAAAAGAGTCAATAAAGACTGAGTTGAACATTTAAGTGTTTTTATCGGGCCTAGCTGTGTAGAATGGAATTTGGGAGTCAAGGGGCCTGGTACTGGACCTGACTAATGGCTGCATTTCCAGAACCCAGTACAGGGCTTGGCAGGTAGTAGGAGCTCAGTAAACATTTGCCAGATTAAAGGGAAATTAAAGTGTTTATGGGCATGGCTCTTGGAGCAGCAACTTCTCTTGTGTTAAATGGAAGCAACATGACTTTCTTGCCACTGGAGGTCCCCACGGCCCTGTAGAAAAAGCTCAGGGCTTTTCTGCTGGTGGTTAGGAATGTTTAGAGGAAATCCTTAGATTCTTACCAGCCTCTGTCCCCTCACTTCTGGCCTGATGTAGGCCATGTCCCCCAAGGCCATCTGGTTTTTGCACAGGGTCCCTGAGGGTAGATTCAGGCTGGGCATGATCTCAAGCAGTAAAGGAGGGTAACTCCTGGGGTCAGACCCAGCTGTGGAATTGGAGAAGATTCTGAATAATGTGTCAGCAGGGTAGGAAGCATCATTAGAGCAGGTATCTCGAAGCCCTCCTGGAAGTAGACTGGGCTCAACCAATACATTTTGTGGGGGAAGAGAGAGTGCTGGGTGGCTACCCAGTGTTAGAATGTCTAATGTGTATGTCTCAAGTACTTTTTCTTTCTTTTTTTTTTTTTTTTTTTTCTTTGCGGTGCTGGGGATTGAACCCAGGGCCTTGGGCTTGCAAGGCAAGCACTCTACCAACTGAGCTATATCCCCAGCCCCCTCAAGTACTTTCTTATATTATTTTGCATAACATTCACACTGGTCCTCCTGTGAAGAGAACATTTTTGCAGGGAAGGTGTCTAAAGTCATAAGCATTGAGGTGACTTCCCCAAGGTTAGTTCAACCCAGACATCAGAGCTTGAATTTAACTCAGGTTTCATTTGGCTTAATCACCCATATGCTTTTTTCTCCACTCCGCTTCCTTTTACATAACTAGGGGGAGGGTGGTAGAGACAGGAGAATGGGGCATGCTCAGTTGCTATGCCAGCCTTGCCTCAAAGACACCACCCCCTGAGATTTCTCCAGATATTTCTGTTGGAAAGAACTCTTAATTTGGAACCCCAATACAGAGAAGTAGAAAGAGAAGCTATTTATATTGAAACTCTGGGAATGGGAGGCCCAGGACCTGCCCAATGAGCATCCCTGATACTCTACTCCCTTCAGACCTTTGGCTCTCTGTGGGCAATGAAGCCCTAGGATATCATTTGAAGATGAGTGGTTTAATCTGTTGCTCAGATAAAAAGAGGACTCAGAGAAGGAAGGAAGTTACCAAGGCCACACAGGCAGAGGTGAGAAAGCCTGGAAGTCAGGTCTTTTAATTCTAGTGCTTTTCTATTACATTAGCTTTTTTACAAAGTTGTTTAATTAAAAAAAAAAAAAAAAAAAAAATATATATATATATATATATATATATATATATATATATATATATATACACTTATCCATTTGAGGTCCTAAAAGCACCTAATGAAGAGCAGTTCTCTTAAGTAGTTGTTTCCCCCTCTGGTGTGTTGATCATGGACATCATCTTCAGTAACTGCATATCCTATAGGAAGGGTTTAAACCATTGTAGCCTATCATGCCAGGTCCCCATAATTCCCAGGACAAATTGATTCCTGAACTGCACTCTTGAAATGTTATAATATCCTGAAAGTCTTATCAAATAAGTTCTTTGAAAGATTCATCCTTGCAAAACCAGACAGCAGGCTGAATCAAGGAAAAAAAAAAAAAAAAAAAAAAGGCAGTGTGCAGTGGCACATACCTGTAATCCCAGCAGTTTGGGAGAATGAGGCAGGATCACAAATTCTAAGCCAGCCTCAGCAATTCAGTGAGGCCCTGTCTCCAAAAATACAAAGGTGTAATTCCAGCAACTTGGGAGGCTGAGGCAGGAGGATCTCGAGTTCAAAGCCAGCCTCAGCAACCTATCGAGGCCCTAAGCAACTCAGTGAGACCCTGTCTCTAAAATACAAAATATGGCTGGGGATATGGCTCAGTGGTGGACTGCCCCTGGGTTCAATCCCCAGTACCAACAAAAACAAAAACAAAAATACAAAGGGTTGCGGATGAGGCTCAGTCCTTAAGCACCCCTGGGTTCAATCCCTGGTAATCCCTGCCCCTACCCCCCCAAAAAGAAGATAGGAATAAAGAAAAAATACTGAGAGTACTGGTTGACCATAGACAAAAAAAAAAAAAAAAAAAAATGGTGCTTAAACAGAACAAGTATGATGATGGGGTGACTGACCTTTATTGTTCTTTTCTGGACCCTATAATAAACTCCTGAGAAAAGTTTAAGCATGCAAACAATGTTTGCAAACAAATTCCAGAAATGAATTGTTCCTGATCACCCTGCTGAAACTTAGATGGTGTTCAGTTGAACCTTTGTTTAAAAAAAGTGCTGGTAGGGCTGGGGATATAGCTCAGTTGGTAGAGTGCCTGCCTCACAAGCACAAGGCCCTGGGTTCAATCCCCAGCACCACAAAAAAAAAAAAAAAAAAAAAATGTGCTGATCACTTGGATGTTGTTCGAGTTGGACAGGCAAAGGTTCTCAAACTCCAATGTGTATTGGGCAATTCCTTCTGAGTTTTGGACCCAGCAAGCACATCTAGGATCAGCCCAGGATTGTATTGTGCACACACCAGTTCTGATGAGAGTGGCTTGGAGGTCCTTACAGACTTGCATTGACTATTTACAGTTGGAATGGAAGTCGTAGAAGCAAAACAGTCAAAGAAACTGAACGCTGCTCCTCTAGTGCCCCTCTTTTCTCCACCCACAGTACTAGGGTTTTATTTAACCCAGGATCTTGCACATGCTAGGTAAGCACTGAGTTACATCTTCAGCCTTTGTTTTATTTTGAGACAGGGTCTTGCTTTGTTGCCCGGGCTGGCCTTGAACCTGCAATACCTGCCTCAGCCTCCCAAGTAGCTAGGATTACAGGTGTGCACCATCACACAAGAGTACCGAAAGTGCTCAGGACAAGAGTAGACCCAAATGTAACTAGAAGGTGGGGCATGTACCGAAACTGGGCACATACACTGGGCTACAGGTGGACACAGTTGAGACTTCAGGACAAGTGGCAAACTGAAGCGCTCTCTGGTGTGCCAACTGCCTGTCACAGGATGGCCTGGATGGTTCTGACTGCACCACTCTGAATGCTGGAGGTTGACAGATCTTCCTCAACACAATATCTGAAGTTCCTTTCCTGCTGATTTAAGAGTTGGGGAGGAACTTGCTTGCGTTTTTCTGTTTTTTGGGTTTTTTTTTGGCCGTGCTGGGAACAGAACCTGGGGTCTCATGCATGCAAGGCAAGCACTGCTGCTGAGCTACACCCCTCACTTTTCTTCTTGTAGTCTTGCCAAAATGATGCATCACTAATGCTTTATTACTAAATTGTTAGACCCCTCTCCCAGTCTTCTCCTTCCCCTTCCCCTCTTTTCCCTACCCTTCACTACTGAATTTGCCAGAATTTCAGCACCTGCCTGCCACACAGACATCAGATGATAGTTCAGTGACAAGGAAATTCCAATGGCTTTCTCAGTATATTTTTGTGAGAAAGCTGAGTGTTAAAGACCATTTCTGATTTTCAGTGGTGATTTCTAGGGCTTGGCCTGTGAAGTTGTAGTTTCTGCCAATGACTTATTCAAGATAGGGACAAGAATTTGAGTAAATAATAGTTAATGTCCCTCTAAAAAGGAGGGGAGAGTGGTATATACATCATACCACCAGACCAGACAACCTCAAAATCAACTTGTTTTCAAGGGCTTTAAAGTCTCCTAGGGAAGTATCAGAGAGAGAGGTGGGTAAATACTTGCTGGTTCCTGACTTTGTTATTGTTCTCATTTATTGACTGCTGTCAAATTTATTGACAGTGTTGTCTGTCCTAAGCACTTATACCATCTCATTTAATTCTCTCAGCCCCATGAGATAGGTGTGGTCTGCTTTATAGATGAGAACACTGAAAGTTACATATTAAAGGTCACATCTATAAAATGGCAGAACTGAATTTTGAATGCAGGAATTTGAATTCATCCTGTTCCAGGACTTAGTTTTCTGATTGGGAAAAAATTTTGTTCAGGTCTTCCAAACATCCAGTATTTGGACAGAAGTAAAACTCTCCCCTCCCCATATTACACATCCCTACCCTATAACCTGATTTCTTCATCATCCTTCCCAGCAAAGTCAGAAGACCAAGGGAGAGCAGGCATCATTTCTTTCTGTACAGTTTTTAATTTTTTATTTTTTGATGTTTGTTGTTCAGATGAATGACACACTCAAGTTACAAAAATGGGGCCTTAAAAGAAGCACATTGTACAATGAACAAGCAGATTGGAGTTAAGAACACTGAAACGCTAACCCGCTACCACAAGAAGAGACAGGGAAAGGGGTAGGATGGGAGAGGAGGGCTACCAACACAGGGGTCAGACAATTGAAAAGGGGGTTCACTTGGAGTGAGGAAAGGCAGGTGTACTCCAGGGCCTACTCAATTTTTGAATGCCACTTGGTCTCCCTTGCCCACTACTTGCCATCCTCTCCAAGTCTTCTCACCTAAGTGAGAGACACCCACCCCCAAAAGGGCTGAGCCAATCAGATCTTTATAAGGTGGGGCGGTCACTTTACCGTAGTGTAGCCCTGAATTTGGGCTGTGATGGTGGCAGCAGTGGGATAAGAGGCCAGAGGGGAGCAGGAAGAGTTGATCAAAGATCAGGCCCTTGCTTTTCCCTAAAGACACCCTGCCCCTTCCCCACCCAACTATGATCCAGAGGCCTCTACAGGTTGTCAAGAGAGGCTCCCAGTTACCCTGCAATTACATAAATAAATACTGAGCCCCTGGTCTTGGAGGAGAGGTTGGGGGAAAGGCAGCAGGATAAGAGGAAAAGAAGGAAGAGGAAGGGGAGGGAGGCAGAGGGGAGGGGTCACAGACATAGTAAATTGTTGTCTCCATTCCAGCAACACTTCTCTCTGAATTTTTGCTCCTTTGTTGTTGTTTGTTTGCTTGGCAAGGAGCTAACATCTCAAGGACAAATACTTAAAAATATACATTATTTTTTATTTTTCTCTCCTTTCTCATTATCGTCTTGCTTTGGAGACTGTTGAGGTCAAAGTTTAAACCGCACGAGGGAACTGCGGCTCGGAGTTTTTGTGTATTTTTTTTTTAAGTTTTTATTTTAATTTTTTTTCCACTTTTTTTCCCAACGTATAAAAAGGTAGCGGAGTTGTCTGTGGTTTTTTTTTTTTTTTAATGGTTAAATCTTTGGTTTGTTTCTTTATTCTCTTGGAGGCCTTTATCTCTCGCACTTGCCTTTCCCACTGAGACTGGTGGGGGCCCGCGTGTCTCAATCTTGCTCAGTCTGTCTCACTCTCATTCAATTCCCCCTACCCTGGGCTAGAGGAAGAGAGAGGCACCCTGGGGTTGGGGTGGGTGAGAGAATATAGGTCAAGAGGTCACCCCCCACTAGTTCCTTCTGGAATATCCCAGGGTGCCAGGCTTGGAGACCATTCTCTTGGCCTTCCCTGGGGAGAAGATGTGTGGAAAACTCATGCCATCCCCCTCCTGATCTTAGCCCCAACTTCTATAGGGACCTGGGGCCCCGTCCCTTCTACTCACCCCCCCATACACACTCAGCCCCTTCCTTCCACTTCTAATCCCCACCCTGCCCCCCAGAAGAGAACAGAGAGAGGTGGTTTAGTTACTGGCATCTTTTAGGGGGTTTTTTTTGGCACAATTAAAAAGCCCATCATTAAGTAGACCCAGTCTCTGTCCTCCCTGAAGTGGGAGATCAGGGATGGGAAGAAGGGAAATTCAGAGGGCTCCCCCTTGCCCCAGTTCACTCACCTCTCCTCTCTAGCCCAGGGCCCTGGCCCTCCATCTGACCTTTAAGCTAGCTTAGAGCCTGGCCTGGAGTCTCCCTCCCCATCCCCACATAAAGCTCCCCAGCCCTCCAACTCTCTCGCTCACACACAGACACACGGACACAGGCTCTGTACAGACCACAAAATAAAAACGATGAGATAGTTTTGTTTCCCGGAGTCGAGGCGGGGTGAGGGGGGGCCAGAGTGGAAGGGACAGGTGGGGGTGGGGGGCAGGAATTCCCCCATCACCTTCCCAACCCTAACCCCCTCCAGCCCCCAGCCCCTTACCCTGGCTGGCCCCCAGCCAACGATATTTGGTTTCCTTTTTTTTTTTTTTTTAACATTAAAGTTCTATGAGGTATTTGGTGCCTTATCTCGAGTCCTCGGAGGAGGGGGGCCCAGGGGGGAGACCTGGGGCTCACCTGCCCCTCCCTCCCTCCCTCCCGCCCCTTCCCAATATTTGGTTTCACAGCTGTAGTTAAAGCTTGGAATTTGGTTATTTCCCCCCCTCCCAGGAATTTTCTTTTTTCTTGTTTTTCTTTTCCCAGTTGCGGGGGGGGTGAATGGGGAGGGTCCCCTCTACCCCCGGCTGCATGGGGGTCCCTCCACCAAGTCAGGGCATCTGCCCCATCCCTGCCCTGCTTCCTCCTCTCTCGATGCCCCACTCCCCACACGCTGGGATGGGGAGAGGTCCCAGGTAGGGGGACTTGATGGGAAGGAAGCAGGATGAAGTGGGTGGTGGTGAGTCCTGGATTTTCTTTCCTTTTTTTTTTTTTTTTTTTTTTTTTTTTTTGTTTTTTTGTTTTTTTGTTTTTTTCCTTTTTTTGGTCTAAAATCATAGCTTTCGTTTGAGTCATCTCCACCATGCCTTCCATGCTGCCTGTCTTCTTGGAGGGGGTTTTTGGTTATAATTCCTTTCACTCTGCTCAAACATCCTTCCTATCCAGTCAGGAGCCCTCGGCCCCTCTCCACCCTTGGGCTGGGGCTTAGGTCCTTTCACCAGGCCCTTTTCAGGACATCAAAATGGACAAACTCCGAGGTAGGGTGAGGGCAGGGAGCTGGTTCATCGGAGATGCTTACATTCTAGCAAGGATGGGCTGACGAGGTGCCAGGCCCCATCAGTGCCAGGGGTGGGAGAGGCGGCCACTCCACCACTGCCCAGACAAGGCACCCGAGGCCCTTGTGACGGCTGAGTCTCTGCTGCCTCTGTGGCCCAGCCCAACAGTTTTGTTTCCCGGTTGAGAGAAGGGAGACCAGAAAAGAAAATGCTGAGGCTGGGGCTCTGTCTGCCTCTCCTTGGAATGTCCAGCAGAAAGCGTGGAGGCCACCAGGCCATCTCCAGACTCTCCCTGCCCTCTGCTCCTGCCCAGCCAGGGGCGGGGACCACTCTGATTTCAATGGCTCCAGTCCTTCACAGCAACACTTTGGTTTGAGGAGAGACACAGAAAGAATGAGATTGAGAGAAAAGAGCAAAGAAAAAGGGAGAAGAGAGAGGAGAGGGGAGGGAGGGATGGAGGGAGGAAGGACAGAGAGAGGAAGGAGACAGAACAGAAAAAGAAATCAAAGGAGGAATCAAACCACCCGAAAGTTGTTGGTTTTCCTTCGTCCAGTCTTTTTGCTTTCTTCTTATTTTTTTCCTGTCTTTTTTTTTTTTAAAGCTTTTTCAGTTGATTGGGGGGGGCGAGGAGTTTGGGGCTCTTCACCCCTGTCCCTGACACCCTCTCTCAGCCCTGCCCACCCACTTCCATCCACCCTGGCTGAGGGACAGGCGCTGCCCCAGCCGCCCCCCTCCGGCTTTCCCGAAGACGACGTCCATGAGGTATTTGTGAAGAGAAAGAAGCATCCGTCCTTCCATCCGCCTTGGGGACCAAGGGCCTGGACCACTGGTGCAGGGGCTTGGCTCCACCTCGAGGTTCTTTCTTATTCTTGAAGAGTCCTTGTCTTCTTTCCCTTATATATTTATTTATATATATATATATCTATAAATTCTTTTTTTCTAGTTTTAATTTATTGTTTGTTTGGTTTGTTTTTGTTTGTTTGTTTTTTTGGTTCAAAACTTTGTTGGCCTCCACAATAGCAGGAGGGCAAGGTGGCTCCCAGTAGCGTCTCTCCTCTGTCCATCATCAAGACGTGTCTAGGGCTGGGCAAACACAGGGTCCAGCCAAGACTTGTGGAGGTCTCATGGGAGTGGTGGCCACCACAGCGCCCTCTTGGATGGGGACCACAGGTCATGGCACTGTCCCCGCCACATGGACCCTGATGGGGATGCCATCTGGAGGAACCCACAACTGGGGTGCGTGCGTGTGTGCATCTGGGTGGGGGAGGGTAGGCATCTGCCAGTGTCAGAGGGGCACAGGGTGGGCGGAGCGAGGTGAGTTATCTTTTTGGTTTCTGGTTAATGTCAAAGAACGTGAAGGATCCCACGGATAGGCACTGGAATATGAATTTTTTTTCAGGGAAACTGACAGACAGGATGGAAAAAAAGACAACTTGAATGCCCTCACCTCATCCCCTTTTGCCTGAAACATCCACCTTCCCATAGGCTGGGATAGGGGTAGATTCCAGAGCAGAAGAGGGTGACAGGGTTGAGGAGGGACTTATGAGAGCTGGAACTTGGCAAAATGGCCTAGCCCACCCTTCATAGGGAAAGGGGGGAGGGACAAGGGGTGAAAAGTCATCCCCAGGCCTTCCCCTGAACTCACCCCTGGCTGGAGGAGGGGAGGGGGCTAAAGAGAGGCCCCCTGCCCAGCTGGGAAGAGCTGGGCACCAGGGGAGATGGGGACACATGGTAGGGACACATTCTGTTGAGCACAACGCTAAAAAGTCTGTACATCCTTTGGATGAAGCTACTGAATATTTGGTGTAAGGTTGTTCAGGCCCTTTCTCTTTCACCTTCTGGAAAAGAACGTTCAGTGGGTGGTGCTGGGTCAGGGCCCTCTGCCCCAGGCTGTGCCCTGTCTCCGCTGGCCCAGGTTGGGGCAGGGGTCAGCAGGCTGGCACCAGCAGGCTGGCACATTCTCTTTTTCCTTCTTTAACCCCCGCCTGGGGGGGCAAGGTTGGAGGTTGGCCCCACAGCCAGGGCTCGGCGGCATGAGGTCCGACCTGCAGGAGGCTGCTCCGCTCCTGGCTGGGGTTATTTGGTGTCGTAGCAGTGGGGTGAGCACTCTGAGGTCTGGCTCGAGACTGGTTTTTGGTTTGATTTTGTGGGGTTGTGTTTGTTTTTGGTTTTTTTTATTTGTTTTTCACCTCTGGTTCCTTTGGGGCAGCTGGTTTCTGTTGTGATTATTTTTGGTTTTCTTTTTTGTTGGTTAGTTTCTCCTTTTTTTGGTTGGTTGGATTTTTGGTCTTTCCTCCCTTGTCACTCCTGCTCCAAGGACCCGCTGTACCCCCACCACTGGCCTCCTTGCCCTCTTCTCAGGCGAGGGACCAAGGTGGGGGGTCAGAGGAGTGGGAGGGGAAGCATGGTGGGCCCTCACTCAGGCTTGGACCCTGCCTCAGGCCCCCCTGGGCCTCCAGGGGTCTGTGCTGCTGCCTCACTACAAGTGGAAGAGGAGGAGGACGAGGATGAAGAGGATGAGGAGGAGAGGCCAGGAGACTTGCTGGAGATGGAGGCTGCCACCGCTGCAGCCGCTGCTGAGACCAGGCCCACGCCTGGCGGGGCGCTGAGCAGGGGCAGCCCGGCGTGGTTCAAGAAGAGTGGCGAAGTTACCAGGCCAGGGCTCCCTGGGGCAGCGCCAGCCGCCCCCAGCACCAGGTTCCCGCTGCCATCAAGGCTGGTAAGGGGCAGGGTTCCACCAGAGGCCAGGGCTGGTGGGGAGAGAGAGAGGCTGGGCTGGAGGCACACCAGGCCAGGGGAGACCTTTGCCTCCCAGTGTCCTACCCCAGCGACCCCGTCAGTACAACCTGTCTGTCTCCCCATTTGTCCCACTGCCCCCATCAGCAACCCTCACACCTTCCCCAAAGGCAAGATGGGGATGAAGAGGCGAGCGATGCAGTGAGCAGGGGCAGGATGGCATGGCTGGAGCAAAATGCAGGGGGCAGGGGCTCAAGGCCCTGGGGGACAGGACTAGGGGACAGGACTGGTGACAATGGGAGTGACATGAGGCAGCACGCACCTTGGATAGTGGCCAAAGGGTTGTTGCTCATGAGGGCTGGACTTAGCCCGGAGCTCAACCCCACCATTGTGCTTCTGCAAGAGCAAAGCAGAGGCGTTAGCAGCGGTAGGGAGCTGCAGGGAACTGGGGGCAGCTCCCCACCCTGAAAGCGGCAGCGACCCAGCTTCTCCCCACAGCCTCCCCGCCCGCACCTGCACACTTACCCCGTGCTGGGGTTCAGGCCTGACAAGCCGATAGCCGAGTGGCTGCCTTGAGGACTGGGGTTTGTGCTGTTGGTGGTGGCCGGGGGTGGGGGAGTGACAGAAGGGATGGAATTGAGGGGGGGCGCGGCCCCGCCCCCGCCTCCACCCCCTCCAGCTGTCCGGCTGGGGTGGAGCGTCCCCACAGCTGAGGATAAGGTAGTAACTGCCAGAGAGAGACAGAGACAGGGTCTTCAGCTTCCACTAAGTACCCCATCAAGGAAGCTGGGTCAACCCCTGCTTGTCATTTCCTCCAGCTCACTCAGCCTTTCCTCAGTTTGAACAAACCAGACCTGTTCCCTCTTCCCTGAGCCCAGAGTCATTTCCTTGTACCTCTGCAATGGGAACCACTGCCCCAATAACCTTAGTAAGAGCAGCTGCCACCTACTGAACCTGTGCCAGACGGGTGCTGGCTCTGCACACCATGCCCTGAACCACTCTGACACTGAATCGAGTGGCCAGGAGACAAAACCCCACTTAGGGGCTCCCTCTAGGGGCCACAGAGGGAGCATGGGTATGGGCACGCTGCTGGTGGCCCAGGAATGGGCAAGGCAAGGAGGGGTTGAGGGCCAGGATGCCCTGTCTGCTCTGTCATGCCCCAGTTGTGCACCTAGAAGAGTGCCTTCACCTCTCTGATCTTCAGTTCCATCATCTGGAAAATGGGGATAACAATAGAACCTATCTCATAAAATGGGTGTGACGAATCAGTCTATATGCTTTATAAGGAACTTAGAATGTGCCAGGCACCCTCTATTTATTATTTCTACTTATTATTTCTTAACCTGAGGGAGGCAATATGGTGTTTGTTTTATATTATTCTTTTAATTTTTACAGTTCTGAGGATTGACCCTAGGGCCTCTGACAGGCATGCTAGGTGAGCACTCTACCACTGAGCTACAACCCTAGTTCCTGCATTTTGGTCTGTATATATTTATGTATATATCTTCTTATGTATTATACATTCATAATAATTTTATAAAAACTGAGGCTCAGAGAGGTAAAGTAACTTCTTGAGTTTGCATAGCTTACAAACGACCTGTGTGTGTCACTCTTTAGCCACCCCATGCTTTCCACACAGGAAATCCTGGAGCAGATTAGAGCCCTGATGCTCTGGTGAAGGAGGAATGGGGTCTGCCTTCTATCCTCTGTCCTTCCTACTCCCCCTAAACCCCAACCTCCAGACTCAGCCTTGAGGCCCATGGCCGCATAGAGCCATGGAGAACCTCAGGCTGCAGCCTGTGCAGCATCCTCCCAGTCCCCCTCCCCATCTTCTGCCCTCCCTGACCTGTTGTGCTCAGACTGCTGGAAGCTTGGGACAATGGTAAGGTCCCGGCGCCCCCTTGGGGTGTGACCTGAGGAGAGAGAAAAGGAGCTATGTTTAGATCATTGTCTCCCAGATACCTCCATGATATCCCTGTGCATGACCCCCACTGCTCTCCCCCAGGGACTGGGGGAGAAGGGACTTTGGATACAATGCCACATTGTACTGTCACTTGCTTTCCATCATAGCTTTCCTCACTTTTACCCTAGGTGATTCTGAGTCACAACCAGGAAGGAATCATTCTCAACTGAGGTCTCCCTGCCTCCCATATGGCACCATCTAGTCTGGCTCCAGTCCTTATATTGCCAGGTCCTGCCTGCAAAACTGAACTGAGGAGCAACTGTTCTGTGTGCTCTGCTAACACCGGTTCTCCTAGAATGAAGATACCTGCCTTTGATTTTTTCATTTTTTATGGTACTGGGGACTGAATACAGGGTCACTTTATCCTTTTACACCCCCAGCCCTTTTAATTTTTTATTTTGAGATAGGGTCTTGCTAAGTTACTGAGGCTGGCCTTGAACTTGTGAACCTTCTGCCACAGCCTCCCCAGTTGCTGGGATTATGGGCCACTGCACCTAGCCACACCTGCCCTCAAAGATTTTTGAGGATAAATCTTTGGGTCAGTGTTGGGATGTCATATTACTTGATTTTCTGGGATTATCCATGGGCTTCCTGGCTTCCCTACCTCCAGTCTCACCTTTCTTCCCAAGGCCCCAGAGGCCTTGCTCAATCTGACCCTGTCCTTCCTCAGCTTAATACCCCTTCTTAGCTCCACTGCCTAAGGTTGGAATTCAAGCTCCTCATGGTGAAACTTGGGGTTCCTGCCCCTACTAGTCCTCCACCCCCACGTTCATTCACAGACACTACAGTTCCACTCTAAATTGCACTGGAGTGCCTCCAAAGAAGCTTGGTACTCTAGCATCTAGGCCTTTGTACACACTGGTCCCTTCACCTGGGAGGCCTCCTCCTTCACATGGCTGGCTTTCCCTTATTCTTTATGATTCAGCTCAAAGGGTCCCTCCTTCCTCCACACCCCTGGGGCAGCAGGGTCCTCTCTGGAGTATCATTCCTCTGGAGCCCTTTCTACAAATGGAAATAAAGGGACAGAAAAAGGATGTCCCATACTGAGTGGGCCTCTGCATGAGCTGTGGTCCTGAGGATACCCCCATGGGTGTAATGATGTCCCTGCCAGGTAAAAAACACCTCTCCCTGTCTCCGTGGACCATGCTCTGGTCATAAACTTATCCATCCCCATGTTGCTATGCCCCTGTGTAACTCTGGCTCTGCCAGGGTATATCTGTGGGTACTTGAATCCCCCACATGACTTGGAAACCCTGTACTCCTGGTATGACTGATTTCTACGTGACAGTCTGTCCCCAGGGGCAACTTTGCTGGCCTCTGTTCTAGGCCCTGTGGACAACCAGGTAGGCTTGTTGTACACAGGTGACTACCCGGCTTGTGGCTCCCCTGCCCCCGACAGGGCCCTCACGGTACCAGATGGGGGCTGTAGCTGGCTGGTTTCCCTGGGCTGGGCAGCATGGGTGCCGCACTGCAGGGGTTGATGCGTTTCTCCTTCTGGCGTCGGTTGCAGAACCAGACGCGGATCACTTCCTTTTCCATGTGCAGCTGCTCCGCGATCAGCAGGATCTCCTCTGAGGTAGGCTTCTGGTTCTGTGGGCAGAGGGCTTGCTAGCACTGACCTTTCCTCCTTCCACCCTCTGGCTGGCCAAGGAGGATGGGGCCTCACCGCTAGAAAACTCTTCTCTAAGGCGAAGCGGACATTTGTCTCGATGCTGGTCCTCTTCTTGCGTCTCCGGCCAGGCAGCCCGTCAAAACCCATGCTGGGGCTGCTCAGCTGGTTAGGGCTGGGCAGGCTTGAGTCGACAGACATAGTCTCTGTGCCGGGGAGGAAACCTGGGCTTGAGAGGGCCTCTTCCCCAACCACAGCCCGCATCAGGTCCGCGACCCTAGAGCTCCAGCCCAATCTCACCTGCGTCATTGAGCCACTTTTCTAGGAGAGGCTTGAGTTTGCACATGTTCTTGAAACTCAGGTTGAGGGCCTCAAAGCGGGAAATGGTCGTCTGACTGAAGTCGTTGCCGTAGAGCTTGCCCATGGCCAGGCCCACATCACCCTGGTCCAGTGGGGTGAAGATGGGGCGGAGTCAGGGAGGGGTCTTCTGGTATTGGGTCAATCAGACCATCAATCAGCGGTCTACGCCCCACACTTCCATCAACTGACCACGCCCCCACGCTGCACACCTCCCACCCTGCAAGGGGTCGCCAGACCTGCGTGAAGCCCAGCTTGATGCGTCGTTGCTTGAAGGTGCGGGCGAACTGCTCCAGCTCCTCCAGATCACTGGGTTCCTCGGGGTGGGATGGTGGCTCCAAGCATTTGGGGGGCTGCGGGTGTGAGAGGTGCGGGTCGGGCAGCGTGGGGCGGGTCACGGCCTAGTGGGGCGGGTAGGTGGGGTGGGAAGCAGGACGGAGGACGAGGATGGTGCTCAGCAGTGGCTGCACGTCTCCAGTCCCTCCCTGCAGTCCAGACTCTTCCTGCAGACTCCCCACCACCTGCCCAAGGAGGCCCCTCAACATTCACTGTCAATCCCGTTAAAGGTTTGACTCTGCTGCCCCACGTGGGTCCTCTCATTGCCTGGAACTGTCTTGCACTGCCCCTTCAAACCTGCAATCCACCAGAAGAAGCAGCCAGCTTCTTTGGCGACGACTTTTCCCCTGGAATGAGGAGGAGGGGAGCGGTACTTTCCTCTCCACCAAGGAATCAAGGACTGGCTCTAGCTCTGCCACTGAATTGCTGGATAGCTCAGGCTAAGGCTCTTAACTTCCCTGGGCCCCACTTTCCCCCTCTACAAGAGGGAAAACCATCATTGCTGCTCTGGCTGCTCACTGGGGTTTGGGAAGAATCAGGTTAAAATAAGTGGGTTTTCAGACCCACAGAATGTAAAACACCAAGAAGGAACCCTAATGTTCAAGCTATGGACTTTGATAATAACAATGTGTCCATGGAGGTTCACTAACTGTAACACATACACCACTGGGGTTGAGGATGTTGATAATGGAGAAGGCTTGCATATGAAGGGCAGGGGGCATATGGGCTCTACCTTCCCTGCTCAGTTTAGCCATGAGTCTAAAACTGCTCTAAAAATTCTAAGTCTTAAAAAAAATTTATAGATTGCAAATAAAATATAAAAACATGGACAGGTAGGACAATGAGAGGGACTGACAAAGAAGCAACAATTCTGTCTGGAATGCTTCATTGTCCTAAAAATAAAGATCTGAAGCAGGTGGTAGGAACTGGGGTCACCCCTGATGATCCCAAACCCTGTGGCTAGCTGTGTTTTGGAAATTGTAAGTTTTTCGGAGTTTTGGAAGTCTATATCATAGATAAGGTGACACCTACCAATCAGGCTAAAGGCATGACCTTGTAATCAGACACATTAGCAGTTCTGCAGCAGCAGGAATATCACATCAAGAGGGGTAAGAAGTCATACACTGCCCCACGTCAGGCAGGGAAGCTTTTGCAGCCAAATGAGTTCTGGTGCCAATGTCGCAAGAACACCTCACCTTGACTTTGAGAGCATATGAATTTCTGCACTGAAGCCAAGACCTGTCTTGGTTTTTAAACTTTTCAGTCTTTCTGAAATAGTTCATATATATTGGGAATTGAACCCAGGGGTTTGAGTAGGCTAAGCATGCACTCTTCCACTGAGCTATACTCCTAGCCCCTGTATATTTTCTGAAAGGGTTGTACAAAAAAAAAAAAAAAAAAAAAGAATAGGAAAAAGGCTGAACTAAGTAAAGGGCAGTGAAAGAGTCTTGTTAAACTCTAGAACCCAGGCAGCAAATTGAAGGAAAGGGGTCCAGGCAAGAGGACTCTGAGGTGCCCTGGAGAGCTGACACCCTTCCTAAGGGGGGCCCCATTCACTGCCTCCAGGTCATCACTTGGACATACATCAGTTTTGCAAGATATTCTGATTTGTGAAGAGAAGCTGGAAATTGGCACTTTCTGGGAATTAAGCAGGTCAAATAAAAGTTCTGTGGGTCCCTTTCTCAGGTCAGACTCTGGTCTAGGAAATGGACATGAGTTAGTGCCTAACAGATGCTTTGCTCATGAGAAGCTTCCAGTTGAATGCTGGAAGAAACCAAGACATTTCTAACCTAAAGGCTTGCAACCTCCTGAAAGTTTGTGTTTATGAAGATGTACATTTTGAGGGCATGGGGATCATCAGATCTAAATCTTCAGATTCTCAAAGGAGTCTGCGCACCTGAAAAGGTTAAGAATCACTAGTCTAGTTTGATTCCCTTCATTCTCTAGAGGAAGGCACTGATCCAGACAAGAAGCACGCTCTAAGGTCCCACAGAAAATCTGTGGCAGGTTCCCCAGCTTCTGTCTTGGCTCCTGTGGCTTTGGGGTGAGCAATGGAAAGGAGACTCCCACCCCACACACCACCGTTGATCACCCAGCCCTCACTGGCCCTGCTGCCAGCTTGGCCTTAGCACACTCAGAGGACCATCTCACCTGTGTGGGAAGCCCGGCCCGGGGTTGGGAGGTCAGAAGAGCTCCCTGGGTTTGCTGAGGTAGCTGGAATAGATTTGGCGTCGGTAGCAGGCCTGGGGAGAAATGGGGGGATACACAGGGTGAGGCGGGGATGGAGGTGAGACAGTTGAGGCATCAGGGAAGTGGTGTTATTATTATTATTATTATTATTATTATTATTATTATTATTATTTAGGGGGGATGAGAGAGGGGGGCCTTACCTGACTGACTCTGCTGGGTCTGCGGCAGCAGGAACTGAGCAGGTGGCTGAAGGTGGTGGCCTGGCACAAGCACCAGCTGCTGGAGCTGGAGGAGCTGCTGTATGTCCTGGAAGGGAGGTGATGGGCAGAAAGACCATCAGCCTGAGTCCTGGCCAGATTCCTCCCTCTCTATATCACCTGAGTCCCCAAGGGACTAAATCAGGAACAATGCAGTCTGGCACTGGGCAGCATCAGTCTCTGAACAGCACCCTGAACCGAGAGACTTTTCTCAGCCATGGGGTACCAGAGAGTCCCATATGAGCAGTCCTCGGAAGGCTCGCTCTTTATTTATTTATTTTCCTTCCTAATGAAATATTTGCCTTGCCTTACGTTCCTGCAGAACAAATAAGCTTGTTTAAAAATGTAAACCAAATGAAGTCGTTCTTCTTTTTAAAACACTCCCAAGACAAATGATAAGATGTCCAAAATTGGTTTTAAAATACTTCAGCAAATAGAGGCTATGTAAATTGGCACAACCACTTTGGGCAACTCTTTGGCACTGTTATGAATTGAGAAGAGATATACTGGAATCTTAATCTCCAGAACCTCAGAGTGTGAACTTATTTGGAAACAGAGTCTTTGAAGATGACCAAGTTAAAACAAAGTCATTAGAGTGGGCTCTAATCCATTATGATTGATGTCCTGATAAAAGGACAAATTTGGACACAGATAGAGGAAAGATGATGTAAATAAACACAGGGGAATGGAGCTGGGGTTGTGGCTCAATGGTGGAGCACTCACCTAGCATGCGTGAGGCCCTGGGTTCAATCCTCAGCACCACATTAAAAAATAAATAAATAAAGGTATTGCGTTGCCTACAACTAAAATATAATATTAAAAAAAGAAACACAGGGGAAAAATGATCATCTATAAACCAAGAACAGAGACCTGGAACAGATGCTTCCTTCATAGCCCTCAAAGGGATCAAACATGCCAACATCTTGATTTCAGACTTCTAGGTCCCCCAAACTGTGAGACAGTAGTTTCTCTTGTCTAAGTCACACAATCAGTGGTTCTCTGTTAGAGCGGTCCCAGCAAATTACGATAATATCTACTGAAACTGAACCCACACCTGCCTCCTGATCCAGCAATTCTACCCCTGGGTACAAACCACCATAAGTACATATGGGTGTTCTCTACAAGACATGTGCTAGAATGTCCATGTGGACCATTTGAAATAGCCAGAACCTGAAGACAGCCCCAGTGCCTCACAGCAGAATGGGTAAAATAAGTTCTAATTCAGTGGAAGCTATAGCACTGAGGATGAGCAGCTAAAATCTCCCATTACACACAATACCAACTTCCCAAGCCTAGTAAGTGAAAGAAGCTAGTCATGAAAAAGAGCACCCGTGTGATTCTGTTTATTTCCTGTCAGAAGCTTGGGAAGCTTCTGGGCCAATTACATGGGCATGCCCACTTTGTAGGTATTCACTGAGCTGTATACTTATGTACACTTTTCTATATTTGTTATACTTCAATGAAGTTTTTTTAAAGGGTGTGAGGCAGGGGAATAAGTAGAGGACTAAAATCCAGCCCACCCCACCACCAAAAAAGTGAGGAGTATGGATGAAATCCTATTTGCCAGTAGGATTGACAAAACGTTGTTACCTGTTAAGCTGGGTGATGGGTAGATGAGGTTCACAATATCATCCTCTCTGCTTCTATGCTTGAACATTTCCAAAGGAAAAAGCAACCCCCCCACTGCAATCAAAACTCTTTACCATGGGCTGAGGGTATAGCTCTGTTGGTAGAGTGCCTGCCTTGCAAGCACAAGGCCCTGGGTTCACTCCCCAGCACCACAAAAAAAGAAAAAAGAAAGAAAAAAAAAAACCTCTTCACCTAGGTAAAAGGCCTTTATAAGGCCTGTGCAGTTCTCCAGGCCCTCAACCTCTCCTTCTGTCCTCTCCCTCGCTGCCTATGCTCCAGTCATTCAGCCCTGTTCTGAGCCAAATTTGTACCTGCCTCAAGCCATCACACATGCCGTTCCCTCTACGGGCAGGTTCTAGTTCTTACACAAACTCTCCTCCTCAGAGATGCCCCGTTTGACTATGTAATCTAAACAAGCCACCATCACACCTCTGCTTCTCAACCCCCATTTCACTTCCTTCACAAGATTCACCAGACCTCAAGGTGTGCCACCCTCACCAGGAGGTCAGCTGCATTAGAGCATGATCTTGACTGCTCTGTCACAACACGGTGTCCTCAGCACCTAGAACACTACCTGGCACCCAGGAGGTGTTCCACATACATATGTTATGGTAAAGACTCATACTTCACCGCTTACTTCCCAAATTTTATGTATATGTAGCTGAAAGCTATAACATGTTATTTATGATATTTTTCTCTTATGGGAAAATTGAGGTGCTGGCAAATGCCCCTCAGTTCCTCTCAATGCTAAAGACCAATTCAATGTCCCAGGAAATGAACTATTTGGGAAAAAATAAAAGTGACTCTACAGAAAAGGTTGATTTCTCTAAAATATAAAGAACAATTACAAACCCATAAGAAAAATACTGATGACCTAGTACTCTGGAGAGTGCCTCACAAAGGAAATGCAGTGCATTCACATCACTCACAACGAAATAAACAGAAATACAACTGCACTGAGATGCTATTTGTATCTCTATATCAGTAAAAATAAAAACAGTGCACAAGACACCATAGTGGAAGTGTGGGAAAACACTCTTCTCATGACTGATGAGGGGGAATTTGGAAATGTCTATCAAAATATGCAAATTACATATCCTTTGACACTGCCATTCCACTGCTAGGACTTCATCTTGGAGACATATTCATGCTTGTGCAAAATGACTTCCACAGAAGGATATTCCCAGCAGCACATAGTGTTCCAGCAAGAGTAGGAACCAGTTGGGCACAAAGCAATAGAGGATGGGTGAATGAATTAGGGTGAAGCTTCACAGTGGACTACTATACAGTCATCAAAAGATGACTCTTTGTGCCTTGACACGGAAATCTCCAGAATGTCCCAACAAGTGGAAATCTCAAGAGGCAAAACAGTGGATGTGATGTGCAATTATTTGTGTAAAAAGTATATATATATAGGTATTGACTTGGTATATATATAGGTAATGACTTGGATATGCACAGACAATATCTGGAAAACTATACCAGAAACAGGCCATTCTGTAAATCCTTCTACATTTCTTGGATTTGGAACATTGACCTTGTCAAAATAAATATCCAGGAGTCCTGTCCCCACCCACCCAAGTAGTCAGTGGTGATCAACATCCATGCTTTTCCAACCATTAATCTTAATCTGGCCCCCTGGGAGGCCTCTGCTTTATCCATTTCCAGCAGAGGAGGGGGTACACTGATGCTTCCTCCTTCTAGCTGCCAGTTACCTCAGTGTCCAGCGTAAGGGTTTTGAAATCTTACACTATACCCTGAGAAACCAAGTCCATTCGGCCTTCCTTCTCCCAACTACCACACCCCAATAACATGCCCATGGCCATCTCTCTCCAGATGTGGATCAATTAGAAAGCAAAAAATGTAAGCTTTACAGCCCTCCATTTACAATAGACAATTCCAAAGCCATGGACCTAATTTTGGTTTCATAATGTTGTCTTATTTTTCTTTCAAAAGCTCTCCAAACTGTATACTCTTCATGCCTCACAAAAGGAGCCCACCCTGCCCTGTGTTGCCCTTCTCACAAGGCAACAAGTTTGCTGATGTGCTTTCTTCCCCTGAGACTGAAACTCTAGCAGGAGCAGGGATACCTTATTCTTGTATCCATAACCTTTAAAAGGGCCTTAGGGCTGGGTGTGGTGGCGCATGCCTGTACTCCAGCGGCTTGGGAGGCTGAGGCAGGAGGATCGCGGGTTCAAAGCCAGCCTCAGTATGGGCAAGGCACTAAGCAACTCAGTGAGACCCTGTCTCTAAATAAAATACAAAATAGGGCTGGGGATGTGGCTCAGTGGCCTAGTGCCCCTGAGTTCAATCCCTGGTTCCAAAAAAAAATTAAAATAAAAGGGCCTCAGGAATTAAATGCCTTATTAAATGCCCACTGGATTGAATCTAATTAATAACACCAGAAATAAAGTCTTATTGTGATTATTTTTGTTTTTGCTATGACTCTCAGTATGTTGATTAAAATAGTTCATAACTTATATCTCTCCTTAACATGATTCTCAATGAAAACTCCCCTTGCCCTCCAAAAACCTGAAAGAGGTGTATGTGATTTGCATTCTGAATCAGCAGGAGGGGAGATGGAGAAAGTGAATCCTGGGTTTCAGAAGATCTCATGGTGAGAAATACAGATTTAAAAACAAACATATATCCACGCCCATCCAGTTAATTGGATCATGACTCAGGGATCATCTGTGATCCCTCCTTTCCCTTCTTCTCTGCTATCCATCCAATCCATCCTAACTTTCTACCAGCTCCCTCTACTTCTTTCTCTCCCCACTGTCCTGGATGAAGCCACCATACAATTTGCCCCGAACCATCCATTCTCCCAAAGCAACCAGAGAGGGTCTAACACAATATAATTCTGCACATTGTTATGCCCTCTTTTTTTTTTTAAATGGTACTGGGGGTTGAACCACTGAGTTCTTTACCACTAAGCTACATTCCTAGCCCTTTTTATTTTTATTTTTATTTTATTTTATTTTTTTGGTACTGGGGATTGAACCCAGGGGCACTCCACCACTGAGCCACATCCCCAGCCCTATTTTGTATTTTATTTAGAGACAGGGTCTCACTGAATTGCTTAGCACCTCACTAAATTGCTGAGGCTGGCTTTGAATTCGCGATCCTTTTGCCCCACCCTCCCAAGTGCTGGGATTACAGGCATGCGCCACCACGCCCGGCGATTTTTTGAAACAGGGTTTCACTAAGTTACTGAGGGTCTCAGTAAATTGCTAAGGCTGGCCTTGAACTCGTGATCCTCTTGCCTCAGCCTCCTGAGTCACTGAGATCACATGCATGTGCCACAATGCCTGACTTATGCCCTGAATTCTTTGGCATCTGACATAACCTATCGCCCCATTCTCAGAATCAAAAACACATAAAATAAAAAGTATGATTTCAACTAAATCATTCATATGGAAATGTAGTCATCAAGTATATTTTAAATTTTAATATAGTAATCTGTAGGTTTCTTTGTAAGCACATCAAATAGCATCCAGCAATAGGTCCGATGACTTCTATAATTTTGAAGCAATGATGAGAAAAATATATATATACACACACATAATACATACATACATGTGCATATATATATACATATACATATGTATATATATATGCATGTGTGTGTGTGTGTGTGTACTGGGAATTGCACCCAGGGACTCTACCACTGAGCTTCATCCCCAGCCCTTTTTATTTTTTATTTTGAGATATGGACTTGCTAAGTTGCCAAGGCTGGCCTTTAACTTGCAATCCTCCTGTTGTGGCCTCCCAAGTATGTGGGATTACAGGTGTGTGCCCCTGCAACTGGAGAAAACAATAATATTGAGAGATATGCAATATCTCTAGATGGGAATATGAAAAGTCTGTGCATTCTATTGGTAACAAAGTCTAAATACTGCTAATACTACTGTGCCCTGTTGTCTATACTCACAATAGAAGGAAATGCTACATTTTTGGTTAGAGAAAGGTAAAAATTGAGGCATATATATTTTTTCCTATCCAAGTTCATGAAGTCTCTGAGTACTATCCATAGACGCTTCCTGGGAGGGTCTGTGGACTCCTGGTCCCTATTCTAAAATATAAGTAGAACCATGGGCCTTCATTTATGTTCATCACATTTGTAACAGAACCCTACTCCTTGCTGCAGACCTGCCTGCCTCAGGCCCCTGATTGCCTCTCCTTTCTCACCTCATGGCTCTCTCACACCCTAATCCTAACCAACTACCGTGACCTCTTTCCTATCACTGAACCCAAGGAGTCCTCACTTCAGGGTCTTTGCTATTCCTCCTATGTCTGCACATCTGGCCCCTCCTCATTCAAGAATATATTAAATGCCCCTCTTGGAGAGGCTTTCCCTGGCCACCTGCTCTGATAAAGGGTCTTCCTCTTCTGACACTACATCATATTCTTGCCAATTGCAATTTTCTGCCTCCTGTATGTCTCCCCAACTAAAGTGGGCATCAGCTCCATGTGCACAAGCTTGTCTACCTTATCCCCACCTACAAATGTGCCTGGGCATGGGCATGTCCACCAAATATTTGCTGTCTAAAGGAATAAAAATAAAAAAAAGATCTGGGTGAACAGTGAGCAGGTTAAGGACTACAGTTAGCCGGTAGGGGGCCCCATTTCTCCACATTCTAGATTCCACGTGGCTCTCTAAAGCCACTAGGGTGCGTGTTAGGTCTGAGGCAGATGGTGGAAACGTTACAGCTAGTCGAGACACTGGGGTAGGGCCCTTGGCTAGCATAGTTCTGGATCAAGTGCTCTGTCCCTAACCTCTAGAAAAATTAGCCCAGAGGTTTAGCACACCTTACTAAAGCTGAGAAGGAAGGGACCAATTCTTACTCATCACTATATTCTTTTTTTTTTGGAACCGGGGATTGAACTCAGGGACACTCAGTCACTGAGCCACATCCCAAGCCCTATTTTGTATTTTATTTAGAGACAAGGTCTCACTGAGTTGCTTAGGGCCTCGCTAAGTTGCTGAGGCTAGCTTTGAACTCGCGATCCTCCTGCCTCAGCCTCCCGAGTCGCTGGGATTACAGGCATGCGCCACCGGGTCCGGCACTCATCACTACATTCTGATCACCCTCTACTCCTATTACAAACGCCTAACAGGCAATCAATATATTTTCAATAAATGAGAGGAAGCCTCAGCACAGATCGGCTATACTTTGCTGCAGCTAGAATTTTAGCCATAGGCTGGGAACAGAAAGATGATTTATATGATACGTGAGTGAATGGGTGGGTGGGGGATAACTTCTCACTTTCTCATCCAAGCTTGGTTCCACCTGGGGAGGGAGAAAGGTATGACAGTGAGCTTGAGGAGACATGGGTCCCAGAGCCAACCAGCTGCAACACAGCCCAGGTGCTATGCCTCACTCCAGTGCACAGGGCAGACAGCCCACTCCCTGTGGCTCCATCCACCATGACTGGAATAGCGTTGGCCCACATAGCTAATATGGCAAACTGTGACCAGTCTAGACACCTCATGCTAAGACATGGGCAACCTTCAGTAAAGTCCAGACTGGAGAACAGGAAGGGGTGGGGTCTGGGAAGCACGGAAATTATGATAGATTATGTTCTAAATGAGGACAGGGGAGAACATTGGTCAACAGTTACAAAGTTTCAGTTAGGAGGAATAAATTCTGGTATTCTATGGCACAGTACAGGGTCTACAGATAAGAGAGTTATTGTACATCCCAAAATAGGTAAAAGAGAGGATTTTTTTAAAAAATACAGGCTAGAGATTGGATCCACAGCCTGAAGTATGCTAAGCAAGCGTTTGGACTATACCCCCAACCCAATCAGCAGATTTTAAATGTTCTTACCACACAGAAATAGTGATATTTTGACTGATGAATATGGCAAGTAGCCTGATTTGATCATTCCACAATGTATACATGAATCAAAACATCACATTGTATTTCAGAAACATTTACAATCATTACTTGTCAATAAAATTTAGGACTAGCAGCATAGCTCGGTGGTGGAGCAAACTCGAGGCTCTGGGTTCCATCCCCAGCACAAAAGATAAATAAAATTAAATTAAACTCTAAAAACTGAGGATAGGCTTCCTGACACACAGAGAAGTTCTCATCTGTCCTGAAGGGAGATGAGCCACCTCAGATGGAAATGAGCTCCTGTCACAGGAGCCTCCTGAGTGAAAATCTCTACCTAGTGGGAATGGCATGAAGGAGTTCCTACACTGGTGGGAGGTTAGACTACTGGGGCTCAAGGGTCCCTTCCAGCTTATAAATTTGGGGGTTTGAGTCTTGGTCCTCATGACAGCTTCTTGGCATGTGACCCAGGGAAGTAAAGTTCTCTTTGGGGCCTCAACTTCCTTTACTCTGGGTACACTTTGGAATCATTATTACTAAGTCATTTCTCTCTCAGGGCCTCACTTTTCTTATCTCCAAAAAGGGGGAGAAAAGTGTCTCATTCTTCACTGGCTTGCTCTGAGATCTGAGTGATATCATCCAGAGAGCACTTTGGGAATCGCAACACACTCCTCCAATATGAACACTGATTGCCACTGCCATCCCATGGCACCCCACTCCACTGTGAGCTCTCAAGGGCACAAACCACACCCAGTTATTGAATCCATCCGCTTCCTGACAACTGACAACTTCCAGTGCCCACCCAGGCTCTCTGCTGAGCTGCCTGCTCACCTGAGGCCTCCACTTGGTGACTAAGAGACTCTTTAAACAAATCCCAGCACATACAGATGAAATTCCTGGATCCCTACTCTAGTCTTCCAGAATGTCCTTTTTCTTCCCTGTTTTACCCAACTCAGGACCACCTCATCACCACCTAGGTGCTGAAGCATCATCAGGAAGGAAGCATCATCCTTGACTCTTCTAATCCATTCAAAGCAGCGTTCACACCCACCAGGGTGCCTGCAAGGGCTTCCTACTGGCTCCTTGGTTCTACTTCACCCCTGGCAGTCTGTCCTCCCCGAAGCCCCAGGAGCTTTGTAAAAGGTCAATCAGGTTGTGTTGCCCTCCGCCCCACACCTCTTTAAAAACCTCCACAAAGCCTCCCATCATGATTAATTAAGAGTACTTTTCAAACTTCTTGCACTGGCCCACGAGACCCTGCAAACTCGTCCTGTGTTCCTTACCACGTGAGAGGTGACTCCTCTGCCTGCCCCTTGCCCACTCTGCTCCAGCCACACCTTCTCCTTCTGTGCCCTAAACAAAACAAGCTGGTTTCTACCCCAGCACCTTTGCACTTGCTATTCCCTCTTCCTGAAATACACTTCCCCTGGCATTTTTCATGGTTGACTCATTCAGTCCTCTACCCTCAAAGGCCATCTTCTCAGAGAAACCTTTCCTAACCACCCATTAAAAGTGGCTCCTCCCTTTCCGACACTGCACTGTTTCATTTTCTGCATTACACTTACTCTGAAACTGCTTGCTGGTTTGTGTTGTTTACTGTCTGTATATGATCTTCAAGGACAGCCACCTCTAACCTGTTCACAACTGCCTCTCAGGGTGTGAATGAGCCCCTGGCATACAAAATGTAACTAATAAGTGCCAGCTGAATGAATAAATGACCATGTCTCTTCCAGTTACTCTACCAGGGAAAGCTCTAAAGAGGTGATGGGGGCATGTAGCCAGGTGTGGTGACACATGCCTGAAATCCCAGTGACTTGGGAGGCTGAGGCAGGAGGATCACAAGGTCAAGACCAGCCTTAGCTATTTATTTATTTATTTATTACTATTATTATTATTACTATTACTACCAGGGATTGAACCCAGTAGCTCTCCACCACTGAGCCACATCCACAGCCCCTTTTTGCCCCTTTCTTTTCTTCTTTTCTTTCTTTTTTAAAGACAGAGACTCACTAAGCTGCTGAGTGCTCGGCCAGCATCAGCAGTTTAGAAAGGTCCTAAGCAACTGCAACTTAGCAAGACCCTGTCTCTCTCTCTCTCTCTCTCTCTCTCTCTCTCACTCTCTCTCTCTCTCTCTCTCTCTCTCACACACACACACACACACACACACACACACACACAAAGGCTGGGAATGTAGCTCAGTGATGAAGTTCCCCTGGGTTCAATCCCAAGTACAAAAAAAAAAAAAAAGAGGCAGGGGTATCCAGAGTCCAGAGTAGACCCACCTGTGCACTCCATGTCCTAGAGGTTGGCCTTGCCATACAGAACCCAGGAAGTCCTGACCACTGGGTCAGAACACCATGAAACAGAGAACCAATCAACAGGGAGAAAAAGTTACGTGGACTGTGTGTTACATCACATGCTGCCTTATGCTAAAATTCTAGGATAGACACACAATTTCAGGCAACAGTGGGAGAGAGTGGCTGGCCCAGTCCTGGAACCCCAAGGTTCTGAGATGCGCAGACCACACACCTCAGGTCTGGTACCACTATCCCTCCCTTCTTCAAGCAACATCTCTTCCCTGTGGAAACTTGTCTTCCCCATGCTCAAGTCATGAGGGCCAGATGGGGATACTCTGCCCTCTTCAGGGACTGGGCAACCATTGAAACCTGACCAGTGGATGTGTCAGATCCTTCAGGACAGAGTGGCTGCAAGTCTAGAAGTGCTGGTGCCATTTTGCTTGCCCCAGAATGAAACAAGGAGACAGATCTGTGGAGTTGGGCCTGATGCTCCAGGACAGGTCTTTTCAGTGATCTGAGTCAAATATTTCCATTTCTTCTTCAGCCCCCTGGAGTTAAGCTTTGGCCTATTCAATGCCCCCTCCTCCCAGCTTATTTTTTGCTGTCACCCACCCCCGCTCCCTAATCCTATCCTGCTTCCTTATGTCACACTCGCTCTTCCCACTGCCTGGAAGCCCTTCCTCCAGCTCATCAGCCTGGTGAGCTTCTCCTCCTCTCCTCAGTTCAAATACTGCCTCCTCTTGAAAGCCTGCCAGATTCCCTTGGACGCACAGCACATTCCTTGTCCCACATTTCCACTACATCCTGTAGACGTCTCTGGGAAACCTTTATTCACTAGGTCTTATAGCCTGAAAGATTTGGGTAAGTGGGACTGGGGATATAGTTCAGTTGGTAGAGTGTGTGCCCCACATACACAAGGCCCTGGGTTCAATCCCCTATACCACACACACAAAAAAAATTGGGTAAGCTTTACTTCCTGTAGTCTTACTAGGAAAATAGGAATTCTACCCCATGATGCTCACACTTTCCAAATACAGAATAATGTTTTAACAGTTAATGATTAATGTAAGTTTTCAATCAATGCCAACTCCTATCCCAGACATTCTGAAACCCTCCCCTGGAGAGATTAAAAAACTACAGTCAAACATCCTTCATTGATTCCAAAAACATTCATGTTGCCCCAGATTGAAGACACCTCACCGAACATTGGGCAAATTATAGAACAGTATTATGATCAACCTTTCATCTGTAAGTCAGAAAATTGGAGGGAAGGATCCTGCCAAACTGTCTAACTGGCACTGTGGAAGGAGGACTGCCCCTTCATACTTATATAATTCTGAAGAGATAGAGTTTATAAGTGCCTCCCCATTGCCCCTGGTGCTGGGGTTTTTGAACCCAGGACTTCATACATGCTAGGCAAGTACTCTACCACTGAGCTACACCCCTAGTTCTATGGGTGCTTTTGACTTTCTTTTCTGGGCTTCTTAGTATCTTCAAAGAAAACTTCTCAATGGTTGATGTGCCTATTTCATTACAAAACAAAGAGCTCCTGAGGTGCAAGGATGACTGGGGCTCACTACGAAGTCTTCAGCTTCCTGCTAGGGCTTGACTCACAGAAGGCTGGGAAATATTTGTGAAATGACTGTAAGAATGGAGCTGAGCAGGCAAGGGAAGTGGAGGATGGGGAAATGCAGGCCCAGGAGTAGGGAGCAAGCCCAGGAGCTGGCTGGAAGGGCTGGAGCAGTGGGCAGTTAGGGCAGGTGGAGCTGCCTCTGGGCCCTGCATAGTGTCTAACATTTTGAAGGTACAGAATAAACCGCTGTTGGGAAATTGGGGCCACGGGGTAACTCAGTCTAAGAGAAAGAATCCCTAGAAAACAAACTTGGTCCAACTTTGCACAAGCTGATGACAGACAGAGAAAGATTAGAGGTGAGAGCACTGGGGAAGTAGAAGTGAGAGGAAAGGGCTTGCAGGGAAAGGAGGAGGAGACCTTGTGATCAGGGACTGACTGGACAACAGATGGCAGAGGGCTGGCCTGCTGCTGGGCAGTCGGGGGTTGGAGGTTCCTAGGGGTGCAAACACATGGAGTACTGGCTGTTGATGGGGTGATGGCCTGGCTGGGCCTGCACCAGGTTGCCTGCCCTGCCCTTTGCCTTCCTCCATCCTCCAGGCTCTGTTCTTTTTTTTTTTTTTTTTTGCGGCGCTGGGGATTGAACCCAGGGCCTTGTGCTTGCAGGGCAAGCACTCTACCAATGGAGCTATATCCCCAGCCCCAGGCTCTGTTCTTCTGACAGATTTCCCTAGGCATACTCAGACAGCTGGAGGGAGGGAAATCCGCAGAGACTTCTTGGAGGCATGTACTCTTGAGTTGGGCCTCATGGCTGAAGAGTAACTCTTCAGCTAAAGAAAGGGAACAACTCTACATAGAAAGGAGAATGAGAGCAGTGGCTGCCCAGCCCAGTGAGGAGCCCCAAGGCCTTGGCATTGCTGAGTAAAGAGCCTTTGGCCATGCACTATGAGACAAATGGAATACCTGCTGCTGGAGTCTCTGGTGGACTGGGTGGGAGGGCCCATGAAGGACATGTCCATGAAGCACAGCTAAAGGCAGCAGTCACAGGCCATGTGGTTAGAGCCCTAGACTCCCATGCCTGGCTTCCAGACCAGTTCTGCCACTTCTGTTAACTGCGTGACCCAGGGAATGTCATTTTGCCACCGGGAGCCTCAGCGGAGGAGAGGATTCATGAGTTCAGAAGTCACTGCTGGCACAGTGCCTGGTACCAAGGCAGCACCCAGAAGCCTAGACTACAGCTATTGTTCTATGGTGAGCCAGGTAGTGGAAGGCTACATGGGAAGAGTCACCATGGTGCAGTGAGGTCTGGTTGCTCTGAGTTTCCTTGCAGAACCAGGCCCAGGGGCAGCCTATTCTGAACAAGGCAGGTATCAGCTCAGCATTCAGGGAAGTTCCAAATGGGAGCATCAGTCAGTAATGGAGGGATGAACTCCATCAAGGGAATAGACTCTGGTGCACACCTGTAATTCCAGCAGGTGTTTTGGGAGGCTGAGGCAAGAGGCAAGTTGGAGGTCAGCCTCAGTAACTTAGTGAGACCTTCAGCAACTTAGCAAGACCCTGTCTCAAAATAAAAGTAAATAAATAAATAAACAAATAAAGAGACTGAGGATGTAGTTCAGTGGTGGAGTGCCCCAAGATTCAATCTCCAGTACCAATAAATAAAACAAATAAATAAATAAACAAACAAATAAAATAAAAAGGGGGAAAGTCTTGCAGGGTAGACAACATTTGCCACCAGGGGATCCTGGAAAGATGATGGGTGGAGTAAGAGAAGAAGCTTCGAGACACTTGGCTAAGGGAGATGCAGCAGGTTTCTTTGTTGCAGGATTTCTCAGGACCTTCACCACCTTAATGAGCACCACAAACTCAAGTGCTAGTGGAAACTACACAGACAGCACAAATGCATGATGTGGGCAGGTGTGCTGGAGAGAACGTGTCTGTCTGACAGGGAATCCTACTAGGATTCCTACCTTGCTCTTCTTGCTGTCTGTCCTTATGGGAAATTGATTAACCACTGTTGAGTTCAACTGTGTCCCCCCGAAAGATAGGTCGAAATCCTAATTTCTGGTACATGAAATGTGGCATTATTTGAAAACAAGGTCTTTGCAGGTGTGATCAAGTTAAAATGAAGTCAGTCTGGTGCAGTGGTGCATGCTTGTAATCCCAGTGACTTGGGAGCCTGAGGCAGGAGGCGGATCACAAGTTCAAAGCCAGCCTCAGCAACATAGCGTGACCCTGTCTCAAAATAATAAAATGAAGAGTGCTAGGGATATGGCTCAGTGGTTAAGCACCCCTGGGTTCAATTCTTGTTATTAATAATAATAATAATAATAATAATGATGATGATGATGTCATTATGGTAGGCTCTAGTACAATGACTCTTTTTTAAATATATATATTTTAGTTGTATATGAACCTTTATTTTTATTTATTTATTTTTATGTGGTGCTGAGAATCAAACCCAGTGCCTCACATATGCTAGGCAAGTGCTGTACCACTGAGCCATACCCCAGCCCCATGACTCTTGTCTTTACAAGAAAGAAATTTAGATAAAGAGACAGACACAGAGAGAAGGCCATATGACAACAGAAGCAGAGGCTGAAGCCATCCATTCTTGGAACACTGAAGATTGCTAGTACCATCAGAAGCCCAAAAAGGCAAGGAGAGATTTTCCCCTAGAGACTGCAGAGAGAGTATGGCCCTGTTGACACCCTGATTTTGAACTTATGGTCTGAGATAATACATTTCTACTGTTTTTAGGAGCGGTTATTGTGTTCTGTTTTTTGGTACCAGGGATTGGACCCAGGGGCATTTTACCACTGAGACACATCCCCAGCCATTTTTATTTTTTGAGACAGGGTCTTGCTAAATTACTTAGGGCCTTGCTAAGTTGCCCAGGCTACCCTCACACTTGTGATCCTCCTGCCTCAGCCTCCCAAGCCACTGGGATTACAGGCACGTGCCATCATACCTGGCTTCTATTGTTCTAAGACACCTACTAGGTAGTATTTTTTTGTGGTTGCCCTAGGAAACTAATACAACCACTAATTCATGATTCAGTACATACCCACAAACTCCAGAATGGGGAGAGAGGACTCATAGACCTCCTTTCTGAAAGAACATCTCGGAGGCACTAATTCTGATTTGCTTGTGCCCATAAAAGTATCACTCATGGGGTGACTCTGGCTTCCTCATCTGTTCAGTTGAAACTAATGATATCGAGGAGGCTCTGGGCTCTAGGGAGATGCACAGAAAGCACTTAGCTCAGCATACCATCAGGCAAAAGACTATTATGTGGGATACTCCCCTTGTGAGCCTCATTTCACCCATCCGTAAGATGGGATAGCAACATCTCCAAGGCTTCCTCGGATTACTGAAAACTGCCTAGCATATGACTGGTGGTCAGAAGGCTCCATGTGGACCAGTCAGCTCCTTCCTGTAGACTCACTGTTTGGGCTGTCCTTTGCTAGAGGGAGTATGGTCCCTGGTGGCCACCCTTACCTGTGCTGTGAGCTGGATGGGTTGGGACAAAGTGAGCTGTGGGGTCCCAGGGGGCTGGCTGGCAGGCTGTGGTGGTGGCAGGTCGCCTCCCCCAGAGGAGGCTGGGGGCTGCGAGGTCGAGGAGGAGGCAGAAGAGGAGGAGGAGGAGGAAGTGGAGGAGGAGGCAGCAGCGGCGGCAGCGGCATTGGCAGCGGCGGCGGCACTGGACTGCTGTACGGCAGCGGCCAGCAGCTGGGCCTGGGCTTGCTGTAGGAGGAGCTGCTGCTGAGCTGGCATCAGTGCTGTGAGCTGTGGGTGGTTGGGCAGCAGGGCCGGAGAAAGCAAGGGAGCAGAGAAGGCAGAGAGGGGTTAGAGTCTGAGCCAAGCAGGTGAGAGAACAAGTCTTCGGGAGGACAGAAGAGGGCATGAGGTGGGCATGAGCGGTTTTGGCCTTGTTGGGGCTCCTCCTCCATGAGTTCTGCAACAGATGGGAGGAGGCTGGTCTGTGCCCGCATCCCAGTCCTTCCCCAGTTACTTACCCCAGCTAGCTGGCTGCCCGTCAACATGAGTTGGGCCTGGGGTAGATGAGGCTGAGCCGGCTGGGGAGGCGGGGGAACTGCTGGGGCTGAGTCACCACTGGGATCTTCAGCCTTGATCTGGGGGGGAGAGAGGCAGGGTCCGGGACCCCAGAATGTTAAGTGGAGGCCAGAGAGAATGCCCACCTGTGAACCAAAGAGAGGGCATATGTGTGGCAATGACAGCCTCAGGCTGGCAAAGGAGGAGCTACTCTGGCCTCAGCTTCCTTATCAATCAGGAAGGGCTAACACATCACCTGCAACCAACTCCCTACAGGAGAGGTCACCTTTGGAGAGCACCTTTCTCCTTCTGAGAGTCAGTTTCCCCACTTGGAAAATCGTGCCACTGGGAATCTGGATGGACGAATAAGGGGGTTCTGGGTCCCACAATCCTCATCTGCATCATTCATAAGTGCATCTCTTAGGCATGGGGCTGCAGCTCAGTGGTGGAGTGCTTGCCTAGCGTGTGTGAGGTACTGGGTTCAATTCTCAGCACCGTGTACAAATAAATGAATAAAATAAAGGTATTGTGTCCATCTACAACTAAAAAAATAATTATAAAAAGAAGTGCATCTCTTATTTGTTCAATGGAGTAAGACCTGGTTGGAAAGGAGGATCTCAGGGCATTTTAACCTGGGCCACAAACTCAAATGATTATGAAGACAAACAGCATAAGTGGGTGACACAGGCAGGGATGGACAGGGTGGCCTGAAGAGTGCATGCCCACCAGAAGAGGCAGCCTACCCAGCAACTACTCTGCTCCCATTGGCCACTCCCATTTCAGAATCTGCCACAGAAACCACAGGACAAGAAAAGTACACCCAGGCTGGTCCTGTGCAGTGGAAAAACCAGTCCAGGGGCTTCCAGGTTCCAGTGAGCCTCTGTACCAGAGGTCCATGAGCCTCTCCAAACTCTTAACCATGAGGTGAGTGAATCTTGCCTCACGCGCATAGAATGGACCAGCATAGAGTTTCCCTGGCCTTCTTCCCCTCTTCAATGAGAAGCCAGGTAACAGAGGTTGTTGGTTGAAGGTGCTGGCTAACGGACATGCTGGGACATGAGAAGGCAAGGTTCAATGGTCACACACTCTCAAGCCCAGAGTGGACATTAGGGATCATCCTTCAGCCCACCATCGAAGCGCAAATTTGCAAAAGGAGATCCAGAGAGGGAAAGCAAATTGTGCAAGGTGAAACAGGCAGACTGGTGTGGTGGGAGGCTTGAGGAGGTGATAATCTTTGGAATACCGACAAAAACGAACAAAAAGACAGAGGCTCAGGAAAGGTCAAATGACAGAAATCATGTTCCAAATTATGGGACCCAAATTTCAGGAAGTTTTAGGGCTAAGAGAGATGCAGCATGAAATGACACTGAGTGTAAGACGTCAGGGAAATGGCAGTCCCTGGCAGATATTAAGGGCCTCTGGAAGGCTCTCATTCTGCTTCTTGATCTGATTGCTAGTGGCATTGGTGTGCTCAGTTTGTGAAAATTTAGTCATAAGCTGAGGATCTATGCATATTTTTATGTGCATCATATTTTAATATGAATTTTTTTAAAAATATCATTGAATGCCATAAGAAGAACACTATTCCTTTTTTGTGTTTTTTCATTCTTTTTGGTTGTCTTAAGAAAGGCTCTGATGCAAGGATGCCTTAAACATCTCTCCAATGCTGGCCAATCTCTCCTTTTAGCCAATGACGAACAGCCTTAGACCCTTCCGCACATAAAGAGACTGTGGGTAAATTTTAATAATCATTGTATTTATTTCCATGGCAAGTGACTCTAGTTTTCCATTCATGAAATTTCCATTTAAAAACCATTTGTTCAAGCTGTTGAAAACACAAGGCAGTTCATGAGCTGATGATTGCTGAGGTTGATTGATGAGATCCTGGGGGGTGTTATTTTCATTATACCCTTCTGTCTGTTTTTGTGTCTGCTTCACATTTTCCATAGTAAAGTGTTTTTAAACATTGAGGCAATTAACAAAATTATTATGTAAACAATTTTACATGATGGTATGTGGATATGTCTGAAACCATGACAGTAGCATGTGAATCACTGCAATTGGGCAACAACTGGCCCAGAAGATGGAAAGAGGTTGAGAGGCAAAGGGCAGGACTAGAGAAACAGTGAGGTGTGGAGGGAAGCCAGGCCTGGGAACGGGAGGAAACCCCTTCCTTCCCTTGGCCTCACTGGCCTTCCTGAAAGAAGGAAGGCTGCTGATGGGTGAAGAGAGATGCAAAGATCTGATTCAGTTGATGAGGGAGTGGGAGCAATGGACAATCACTCCCAGGGCTGAGGCAAGGGCCAACTCTGAGGTCAGGAGAAAAGAGTGGAGTCCTCGCCTGAACCTGTTTTGAAGCACTCAGTACAGAAGAGGAGACACCCGCTCACAAAGCACTTTGTCCTCCCATGGCAATATGGGAATAGACCAGAGGAGGATGGGACTTCAGAATCATCCAATTCTATTGGCCCTACCCCCATCCCCATGTTGAAGAGAAAGACACTTAGAAGTCCAGAGAAGGAAAGTGACTTTCCTACGGTCTCAGAGCAAAGCTACAGCTGGGTCAGGAGCACATCTCAGCCTCCTCCCCTGTCCCTTGGCCACCTCTGTTCAGGGTCAGGAGTCTTGCCCATGTCCTCTCTGGCCCTAGCTACTTTCTGTACCCCACCAGGCTAGAGAGTAGAGACATGGGCCCAAGAAGCCCCCTAGAAGCCTAGCAGCACTCAGTAGGGGGCCCCATCTGGATATGGAATTGGCACAATCTGGCTGCTTCTGGACTCCCCATCATCTCTCCTGCATTCCCATAGCTGTAGACTCACAGGGTCTTTCAACTGCCCCGATGCTGCATCTCCACTGGTACCCAAGTGTGTGTGTGTGTGTGTGTGTTGGGGGACAGGAGGGGTGGTGCAGGCCCCTTTGGTCAGGGAAGTCGGGATGGGGGTGGGGCCTTGGCTTCCTGTTGTTCATTGCCCTGGGGTTCTGGGGGGGATTTCCCTGGCCACCCCCACCCCCTAGGGAAGGGGAAGGAGCTCTGGTGAGTCACAGGCCTGGGGCGGGAACCGAGGGTGAGAAGGGGCGGGAGGAACCTTGTCACTGGGTGTTCTCTCAGATCCTGGGGCCTGTGGCTGACATGCCAAAGACCCTCTCCCAAACACAACCCCCTTGCCTGAATGTTCCAATAGGTGCTTACCTTGGTGCTGGGGCCAGTTGGAGACACAGAGAACGAGGAGGCCTTATTTTGGGGGTTCTGCAAAGAGAAAGTTGGAGCAGGGGATGGGAATAGTGCAATGAAGTGGCTTCAGGCACCTGCCCCTTCGGTGGCTGCACAGAGGTCCCTTTGCTCCCTCCTCCCTCTTCCCACCACCCTCTAATCCACTCCCTCCTGACCTGATGGTTAGTGTCTGGTCCATTTCTTTCAGTGTCTGTGAAGAGAGGGAAAGGATGTTTTGTCATCGGCCACCCCCACCACACCTGTCCCTTCTGTGGTCTTCCCATCTGCCACACTTCTCTGCCCACTGTGACCCTGCCCCTCCCCACCCACCTGTGTGCTCTGATGGGGAGTCCAGACCTTGCTTCTCGGCCTCCAGGGGCTTAGACATTCTTATTTCTGGGGACAGAGAATGGATGAAAATGGGTGAGGGAGAAGAAGCCGAGGGCTCTTGGGCCCTTCCACCCCACCCCTCAAGCCTTTTCCAAATCCCCTCCACCCACTGCCACCCTTGTAGTGTCACTTTTTGAGAGGTATGTCCTCTGTTCTGAGCCTCTGCCCTCCTCTGGCAGAATAAGAGGGGGGCCCTCAGACCTTGAAGAAATCTTGCCTTAAGCTTTCACCCCTCTAAAAAGTGGTGCAGGGGATGTCACCCACCCTGAAACACTGGGGCAGGGTGGGAGGTAGAAGGCAGTCATGAGAAAGCGGGAGGAGGTAGCTGGTGTTCCAGGAGCAAGTGTGACCTTGGCCTCCCCCCCAGGCTCCCATTCTGCCCCACCAGGTTTCGGGTGAGACATGTTTTCCACTCTGAGTGGGGCCTAGGAGATGTGATGGGGCTGCAGCATCCCCAAAGGAGAGAGTTGTCAGATCTCAGGGTGTGATTAAGCCACCCTCTGGCCCACCAATTTTCCCGTCACACATTACTCCCACTGGCCTTCTCGCGTGCAGAGCATGAGCCTAGTGACCTCACCCTAACTTCATCTGCCTCTGCCCTAGCTATGTCCTCCAACGCAACCCTAGACCCTACTAAGAGTTTGGCTTGATTCCTAGCTGCATTCTCAAGTCCACCCTACAAATGCAACCCTGCTCTATAGTTCCTGAGAACCAGGAAGCAGGAGGAGGTGACTAGGGAAAGGGGGCAAGCAGCAAGTTGGGCACCAGGGGAACAAACGAATGGAAAAATCATGGGAATTCACTGTGCCAACACCAATCGTGGAAAGGTGAGTGGTCACCCACCAAGCACGAAGCTAAACAGGACTCAGCTTACCTAAGTAGTTGGTGTTACAGCTTACCTAAGTAGTTGGTGTTAATATTACCCTCTTTCACAGAAGAGGACACTGGGGCTCCAAAAGGGGTCTCATCTCTGCAAGAGCATGGCAAGGCCACAGAAGTGCCCTGACTGGACCCAGATCTTCACGTCTTCAGGGTTCCTGTTTCTAATCTGGACCACTCCAGTCTAATGGGCCCCAGTCTTGACACACATCTCATCTCCAACTGCTGCTAATCCAAGCTCATTCTGATAACAACTCCTACCCTTCCCAGTCCTGGACCCCAGCTGACCCATTCTCAGCACCTTTACCCTGAGTCCCAGCTTGTGCCCAGATGATCCAAGTTCTTCATCTGACCTTGACTCCCAACTGTCCTCAGACCCTACTCATGCCCCAGCAGTATCATAGCTCACTCCAAAACCCCCACCTAAACTATGACCCCACCCCAATCAAAGGAACTGTCCAACTGTAGTGTGCACCCAAGATATTTAAGGAAGGCCTGCTATAGTAAGGGATGGGAAGAACTCAGCAATGGGAGCTCGGGGGAGAGTCTGGGGATTCTGAATTGTGGATTACTCTGTGTGAACCACTGCTGGTGTTTCAGATTCTTTTAGATTCTTAATTCAAAAGCCACGTCATGAATTGCTGGTGGGAGTGTGAATTGGTACAAGCACTATTCAGGAAAACTGAAGAGAGACTTCCCTTGCACCTGCCCCCTACACCATGACCCAGCACATCCACTCCTGGGCATCCACCCAAGAGAAACACACATCCTGCCCCAAAGGGCACAGGCACAAATGTTTCTGCAGACTTTTCAAAATGGCCCCATACTGGAAAGAACCCAAGAGCCCATCAATGGATGACCAGATAAACACAATGTGGTACATCCATACAATGAAACAGTCACAGCAATGAAAAAGAACAAGCTCCTGCTTCATGCACATTTCTGACTCTCACAGGCCGAGTGAAAGTGGCCAAACAAAGGCAGATGCACAAATGCTGATTCTCATACATGGAATTCAAAACACAAGCAAGCTGATCTCAAATGATCGAAGTCATCTAGTGAGAACCTCTGGGGAGTGTTGACCATGAGGAAGACTGCAGGATCTATACACAGGACAAACTTCATCAAGATGCACACTTAAAATTTGGGTATTTTATTGTATATACATTATGTTTCAACAAAAAAGAAAAAATTAAGTTTTTAAAAAGCCAGCACATAGTCCTATTAAGGTGTAGGCTGGGAGGGTGGGGGGAGAACAGGTGCTCAGAACACTATGGGGGAATCAAGCTCTGTTTCTGGGCACTGGGGCTGGAGCACTGAATGTCTAATGATCATTATAAATCCAGAAAGATGCAAAGAGAGATGGGTGAGAGGCTGCTCCTGACTCTGGGGCAGCAAAGGCCTGGTCCTAGCTCCTACTCAGGAAAACCTTAGCCCTACCCCAGGCAACCACTAACCATCACAGGGCCCAAGCCTAAGCCCCCTCCCTGGCCCCTCCTCCAACGATCCTTCCTACACCCAGCTCTCCCTGGCTCTAAACCTTTCCACACCCTCCTTCTTCCTTGAGAAACATCCAGGCCCCTCAGCCAGACTTCAGGATGCAGCCTGCCATCCTCCATTGCTCATCTCTTGAGACTCATGTATCCTGCTCTTTGACACACCCAGCATCTCCTGCCGTGTGGGGGCTCTGACTGACAAGGAGTCCAGACCTTGCAGGTGCTATATCCCCTGCCTCGCTGGCACATGCCAGCTCTCCTGTTCACAGATGGAGCAGCCTCCCACCTCACCACCACAGAAACTCCTTTGCTGTCCTCCCAAATTCATATGTCGAATTCTAAGTCCCTGTACCTCCAAATGTAACTGTATTTGGAGATCAAGTCTTTAAAGAGGTAAGTTAGGTAAGAATGAGGCCATTAGAGTGGGCCATAATCCAATCTTTTCTCCAAAAGAGAAAATTGGGACACAGACTCACAGAGGGAAGACACAGGGAGAAGACTGTCACCTGCAAGCCAAGGAAAGGACTCAAAAGAAATCAACTTTACCAACATCTTGATCTCTGACTTCTAATCTCCAGAATTGAAATAAATTTCTGTTTTTTAAGTCATCTAGTCTATGGTACTGGGTTATGGCAGCCCTAGTAAATTAATTCATCTTCCCACTCCCCTTCCCTGATCCCCCAGGGCTGTGGTGTCTGTGACCAGGTTCCTTCTTCACTGATCTGGGAACAGACCTTTCTGACTCATTGCTGGGTCCCCAGCCTCACCAGCCCAGAGCAAGTTATATGTTTGCTGAACATCCCTCCTTGCAACTCCTTCTGCCTCTTACTTGTTCCTTCCTTGTCCTGTTGTTTCCCTGCCATTTAACAAATGTTCCCTAAGTCCTTGGCATGTTCTGGTCCCTCTGCCTGGAATGCTGTCCCTCACTCTGTCCACCTCCTAATTATCCTTCAGGACTGCCCTCTATGAAGCCAGAGATCTCTGCCCTCCTTTTGCCCTGGCTTTCCTTGCCCCAGCATCTCCCTGTAACTGGCCTAGAGGCTGTAGCCTTCCAGCCCACCATACGTCTTTTCCATCAGACTTTCCCATCAAGAGCAGGTCTGGAGCTGGAGTTGTAGCTCAGAGGTACAGCGCTTGCCTAGCATGTGTGAGGCACTTCAATTCTTAGCACCACATATAAATAAGTAAAATAAATGGCCATTGACAACTAAAAACAAATATTTTTTAAAAAGAGAGAGCAGGTCTGGCTGGGAGTGGTGGCACACCCTTATAACCAGAGTGGCTCAGGAGGCTGAGGCAGGAAGATAGAGAGTTCAAAGCCAGCTTCAGCAACAGTGAGGCACTAAGCAACTCAATGAGACCCTGTCTCTAAATAAAATACAAAAAAGGGCTGGGGATGTGGCTGAGTGGTCTAATGACCCTGAGTTCAATTCCTGGTACCTCCCCCAAAAAAGAACAGGTCTGATCTTGTGGCCCCCCCACTGTCCAGCAGAAAAAAGACATGCAGGTTGACAGCCAAGGGTGACCCAGTCCTGACCTCTCTCCTCCAGGCCTTTCCCTCTGATCTTTATTTATATATATATATATATATAATATATATAAATATAATATATATATATAAAATATATATAAATATAAATTTATATTTATATATATCTAATATATATGTATATATTATATACACATTATATATAATATATATATATTAGATATTCATAGACCTTTATTTTACTCATTTATTTTTATGTAGTGCTGAGGATTGAACCTAGTTCCTCAAACAGGCTAGGCAAGTGCTCTACCACTGAGCCACAACCTCAGCCTCCCTCTGCTCTTTCTTACAGGACACTTTCCTACTCTAGGGACAACTCCTGCTCCTCTTCAAGGCCTGGCTCATGAGTCCCCTCCTCTATGAAGTCCTCCCACGCACCCCCAGGCTGTCAGTGTCTCTTTCATGTGAGTTCCCCCAACCCCTGTACCCATTATCATCCTGGGTAATTACTCTGTTCCCACCCCATGACTGTGGGCTCCTTGAGGACTCAGGTTGGAGTCACTGCTGTACAGAACTCAGACTGTGTCCTTGGAATGAGTGAAAGCAGAAAGCATGAGAGGATCCCCCATATTGTCTGAAGTAAGGTCCTATCTCTGCTGTCACCTGACACCTCAATCCTCTGCCCCCATCTCCAAAGAGACTCTGCCTAAACCTTTGAGATTCCTTGGGGCTGGGGTTATGACTTTATGGTAGAGTGCTCACCTAGCATGTGTGAGGCCCTTGGTTCAATCCTCAGCACCACATAAAAATAAAATAAAATAAAGGTATTGTGTCCACCTACAACTAAAAAAAAAATATTTTAAAAGTCCTTAAAATAAAAAAAAAAATTTAAGAGTGTACACAATTGTTAAAAAAAAAAAAAAGATTCCTTCACAGGGTTGGCAGCTGGAGACAAAAGCAGTTTAAGGGAAAATGTCCACCATTCAGTTTCCTTTAATCTCCCTAAATTTTCTAGACTACTCCCATGTGGCCCCAGTGCTCACCCCCAGCACTTGGCTGGAGCACAGCAAAATGAGTGCTGCCCTTGGCCCTCTCTCTCTCTCTCTCTCTCTCCCTCCCTCCCTTTCTCTTTGTACTGGGGAGGCACTTAGCTGCATCCCCAGCCCACATTTTTATATTTTATTTAGAGACAGGGTCTCGCTGAGTTGCTTAAGGTCTTGCTAATTTGCTGAGGCTGACTTTGAACTTGCAATCCTCTTGCCTCAACCTCCTGAGCCCCTGGAATTACAGGTGTGACATAGTCATCTGACTTAAAACTGCCCCCTGCCATGATTCTAATGTGCTCCAGTGCCCTGGCACCTCCAGAAGCCCCTCTTGAAGCCTCATTTGAATAGAAAAGTTGGTTGGTTATTTAGGATTATAACCCTCCCTGACAGCAGTGTGTAATTTTTTGGAGGAACTGCCCAGGAATAGCAATGCATGAACCACTAGGCCCCTTGGAGCCATATTAACCCTTGAATCCCACCCCCTTGGGCTAGATCTGCCCAGTGCTGAGTTCGTCCACTGCCCCAGGCCTGGGACTCTGGGTCCCCTCCACCCTCCCTGACCCTCCCTCCCCGGACTTTCACTTCTCCTCTGCATTTCCCCCAGCCAGTTTTAGCAGACTTAGGCGAGCTTCTCGTTAAGCACTTACCGAAAATGGGGCTAAATATAGAGGGCCCAAGGACTGCCCCTCACCCTTCCTGGCCCCACTTGGCCTGTCCCCTGGGTCCTCTGCCTCTATAGCCCGCCTTGATCAAGGCTATGCCCTGGGAGCCCCTGTGGGCAGGGTTGGTGCTGCCGGGAACCTTTGTGGGTCCAGCTGGCCCAGCCCCGGCCTCCCCAGGAGTAGCACCTCAACCCTCCCCCACCCCCACAGCTGTCCCTGGGTGGCCTCAAGGGAGTGAGCACTCCTGAGCTGTCAAAGGGAGGGATGGAGATACAGCCAGCAGACACAACAAGAGAGGTGGCCTCCAGCTGTGCCAACAATAGGTAAGAGCTGCCACATAACACACTCACCACAGCCACAGCCAAGCAGGGCCTGGCCAACACACATAAGACACAGGTGTGCAGATTCCAGACAGGAATGTTCACAGGTCTGCAGATAAAGACACACACCTAGTCGTGATGCCGTGGACAGTTATGCAAAACATATATTCAGATGTTACACACTTACACATTGTCATACCTAGAGTCATACACAGACACACATGTGTACACACATACCCTGAACCACACAGGGACAAATAGATATACACATGCAGTCAGTCCCACATAGATATACTCATGACATGCCCAAACATGCACACATTCACACACACAGAGTCACTTCATCCTGGACAGGATGACCAGAACAGACCCCTGGGCCAGTTCACAGATGTGAAGTGAGAGTCCACGTAGGAGAAGGGATCTGTCAAAGGCTGCACAATATATTAATTCACGTCTGGGTGGAGAAAACCCAGGCCAGTTCACCCAGGTAGGACTGTTTTGTGAGAAATTGCAAGTAAAAAGTTTAACTTACTGCCTAGCCCCTATGAGGTCCCAATTTGGTCCCAGACAGGGATGAGTCAGTGGTGGAGCAGACACCACACATGTGAAGATACCCTGAATCTCATGTTCGCACTACATAGGCACACACACATATATACCCAATTGATTGTATGGTCAATAAACAAACACATACCATCCTTTAAATAGTCTTAAATAGTAATCCCAGCAGCTTGGGAGACTGAGGCAGGAGAATCACAAGTTCAAAGACAGCCTCAGCAACTTCATGAAGCCCTAAGCAAGACCCTGTCTGAAAATAAACAATCAAAAATAAAAAGGGGCTGGGGATGTAGCTCAGTGGTTAAGTACCTTTGGGTACAATTTCTGGTATCCCCTCAAAAAAAAAATGAAAGAAAAAAGAGAAGTCTTCTTCCCATCCCACCCTTCCTCACCTCCTGGACCTTGCCCACCAATTCATACTTCACATCCCAGTTCAGACATTCCCCCCTCTAGAAAGCTCTCCCCGACCCTGCACTAGCTGAGTTGGATGTTTTTGGGACTCCTACAACTCCTTTGCCTCCTCAATTCCAGTCCTGATCACTGTAGGATCATTGGTGACAGATCTGTCTTCTCCACTGAACTTGGGGCTCCAGGAGGGCAGACTTGAAGTTGCCATTGTCAATTGTATTTCTAACACCCAGCACAGAAACAAACGCTCAATAAATATGTGCTGGCAAAGAATCAGGTGTGCCCACACACACTGGTGCACATAGGAGGACATACATCAAGCCAAGATTCAGAACCACAGACACCCAGAAAAGTGACATACCCACAGTCATGCCTGTACAGCCACAAATGAAAGAATCATGAAGTACCAAGTACTTGCCACATTCCAGGCACTGTGCTAAGCATCTTACAACCTATCACTTCATTTAACATTCCCATCAACACTGCCAACTGATAACTCTCACTGTGCCGAGATATGTGCATTCTACTCAATGAACCAACAAATATAAATCATCTGTACGGTGTGCACGGAGTTCACTCAAGCAACTGACATTTGGTGGAGGAGGCACTTAATAAGTACACAAATATATAATGAAATTTCAGGCATCAGTAAGTGCTGTGAAGAAAAGGCAGGGTGAGGGGACTGAGAGAGGCTTAGTGCCAATTTACACAGGGAGATCAGAG
>JAJEJO010002528.1:166141-180588 GCA_020662805.1 Glaucomys volans
CCCCTACACCTGCTCATACACTAGCACATAAGAACCACCCTCAGAAGGTTCAGAACTACTGCACACACATGCTCACACCCATACACAGATGCACCACAACCCATACACAGATGCATACATGCACTCAAAAGAATGACAGTACCCAAGTCCAGCAACTTAGACTGCCAACTCCTTAGCAGCCCCCACCCAAGTATCACCCACATCGCCCACCCCACTGGTTTTCCATATAAGGTCTCACTACTAACACCTGGCTCTGTTCCTCCCAGAGACCCCTCAGAACAGGGTGAACATGGGGAGAAAGGTTGGAAGCTTCCGTGCCTGATGTGAAAGGGGAGGGAAAGAGAGGCCAGGGAGTGGGGGAGCCAGCCAGCCTGGGAAGAGGGAGAATTGCTGGAGTACAGAGCAAGACAAGAGAGAAAGCGGAGAAGGGATGGCAGGGAGGGTCAGCAGAGGTGGCCAGAAGAACAAACCCAAATGTGCTCAACCTGTCCTTCCCACCTGGGCATAGGCACCAGCCCCTTACCTGGAGCCCCCATGCTGGAGTGAACCATACTTCCCGCCCCACCAGGGCTGGGGGAACAACTGTGTCATCTCCCCGCCCTCTCTGGGGGCCAGCCCTCCTTGCCGGAAGTCACCCAGGGAGGAAACCACAGGGCTGGTCCGCCCCCTTCAGAAGGGAAAATACCCTGGCCCACAGGCCTGCTCCAGCAGCGGAGCTGACCCCAAATCATATATGTGTGTTTGGGGGTGGGAGTTAGTGGGATGGAAAGAAAGAGGCTGGAAGAGTTGACTCCTGCAGCTGCAACCCCGGGAGGTGCCTACAACAGTTGCCCCAGCCCTCTTGGTGCCCCCATGACGGGTCTGGGAGAGAAGGTAGGCTGGTTGCAATAACAACAAAAACAAACACTAGCTGGCAGTTTATCGGGGGATCTTCCCAGTGCCTGGCCTTACACCTCATACTTAACAGGTGTCTTCTTGAGCAGTGGGCACTGTTATTTGCCCCATTTTACAGGCGAAAAGACTGAGGATAAGAAAGGTGAGAAGCAGCTTTCTGAAGGGTCCAAAGTCAAAAAGACTGAAGCCAAAAATCAGGACACCATGGATGACCAAACCCTGCACCTGTGCACAGGTAAGGCATCCAGGGTCACTACTGGGAAGAAATAGTGCCTGTGGGCAGTGGCAGCACCGGCGGAGAATCGGGGTCTTAGTCCGGGTCGGTAAGAAGTCTGTCAGGAGGCAAATACCAACATTCAAGTGAAGGGAGAATGGAGTCCCCTGGTCCCTGAGAGCTGGCCCTTAGCGCGGCGGAGCTCCCGGCCTAGTGCCTACCTCCGTGACCGCCAGAGGGCGGCAGCGCCCCGCCAATGGGCTGGAGGGCGGGGCTGGCTGCGGAGGAAGGAACCCCTCCCTCTTCTCCCCTCGCGGTCTCCCCACCCTGTCCCCGCCCCCGTGCGCACACCTGCGAGGGTCACACAAAGGCGTAGGACTCCCCGCGCACCGCAGCGCAGACAAAGGCACGCCAAAGCCTCTGGCTTATTCCTTATCTCGAAGTACAGGGTCTGAAGATGCAGAATTGCATGGCGCCCCCAAATACCTCTCCTGCCTGCCCGGGGCTCCCCAGGACACACTGTGCCCCACGCTGTGGAGGCCCCCAAATCACACTCCACAAACACACTTTTGGACCACCCAGACACACACATACACTAAAGTATTTCTCCACGTGGACCCTAGCGCTTCAAACACACAGACTTACGTGAACACATCTCTGTGCACATGGCCCCAGTCCTCCCTCCTGACCATGGTCACACCCTTATCCAGACACCTTCCTCTACTCCTTTAGATGGACTCTTGGGCACAAGGTCACATCTACACATATAACCAATCCAGGTCTGGCCATGTTTGCCTACATTCACACATATGCACACCCACAAAGAATGTGATAGACGAGCAGAACTACATGGGTGCCCTCCCTGTCTGCACATGGCTGGTACACTCAGACACACGTGGGCAGGCAGCTGGGCATGACAGCAATGACCACAGCTCACATCTACACAGAGGACAGTTTCTAGGCTCCTACACTCCACAACATTCCGTGCTGTAAAGGCCACTGCATAGAGAACACCCACAGACCACACAGCAACTGCCTGCAGGGTTTCTATACATGAAAGTCTTCCAGATAGAGTCTGGTGGCAGTGGGCTACTGGGGCCTTGAAGCTGTATTTGCCCAATGAACTCTGTTTTCATTTAGGATTTATGTTTGAGCCGGGGTGGAAATGGGGGTCATAGGACATTAGTGGGGGCAAAACACACTGGACACCCCCATGCTCCACCCTGTTCATATTCAGTATCATCTAAGTGATAAGCACACTATTACACATGACTCCAGGCCAGCCCCTTAAGTGCAGCAAGGAGAGGACCACCCACTTCCAGGGCAGTTCTCCAAGGTCTGCAGTGGTACCCAGGAGCTGGGAAGGCCTTATATGCTCCTTTGAGGGATGAAACCACCCCACTCCTATAACCTCCCATGTTGGCTTTGCTATTATTGCCTCAGACAGAGCTGAATCCCTAGGCCTGAATGAGGGAACTTGAGTGGGCCTGCCCAAGAGAGAAGAGGGGCAGAACTGGGAGCACAGTAGGTGGGTAAGGCTTGACAGCTGGGAATGGAGACACCCAGGCAGGGGGAGATGGTGGCCTCCCTGATAGAAGAGGACTCAAACCAAGCTGAACAGGGCAGGTAGGACACAGGCACTGGGGAGTAGTGGGGGCCACTCAAGGTGTAGGGAGCCTGCAGGGAGGCGGCACAGGGGAGGCCAGGCTGAGCTCAGGGCTGAGCGGTAATTAAAGGAGACGTAGGGGGCTCCCCAGGGCCAGCGGGGCTGGTAACTGACACGCGGGCCCCATTGCTCCGCTCATATTTCTCGCTGGATCGATACGTTTGACTCCCGACAAGACAATAATCGCTTGTACGCGGCCGGCGAGTCGATCAAATACATTATTAGAGCGAGGTCCCCCGGGGGCCCGCCGGAGAGTGGGGGGGGGCAGCAGCCAGCCCACCGGGGACAGCAGAGCGAGATTCTTCACCCCTTAGGGCCCCCCTGTCATGACCTCTTCCTCCTGGCCACCCCTGGGGACCCTCTCTGTGGTTCAGTTCCCCAATATCTCTCTGGACTCCTGCTATCTTTAGCAGTCTTTCTATTCAGCCCCCAGCCTCATCCCTGCTCTATGTGGAGACCCAAAGGGCCTTTCCCCATACATGCTGGCCTCATCTGTAGGGTTCCAGCATGTGGGCATTCAGAGGGGCACCTCAGAACCCTAGCTTCATGGGAGACAGGCAGACTGAGTCGCAGGCCACACTGTGAGTCTATGACTGGATTCGGAAATGAACTTGGGCCTCAGATTCATTAACACCAATTTCTCTCTGCCAGGCCTCCCTTTTGCATCTAAGCACATTGCCTTCAGCAGAGTCCAGGCCAGGGACAGCCTCTGAGGGACAGGGATAGCTGGCTTAGAGACCTACATGGGCAGGAAAACAAGGATAGTAGGGATGGTAGACAGACCTGCAAAAAGATGTGTGGCCAGCCCTGCTGCAAGTCACGAAATCTGTCAGGTGCCTCAGCTGCCCTCAAGCCATGCCCCGCCTCAGCTCTGGCCACCCCAGCCACTGCTTGCCCATCTCTTGCCCTCTTTCCTAGATTCTGGGCTCAGAACTTCCTCCTATTTACATGCTACCTCATCCCCTGGACCTGAGGACCCCTCAGGACTACTTCTCCAACAGCCCCAAATCAAAGTTAAGTTCTGTTTAGGAGCATCTAGCATCCAGGGACTCAAAGTTCATTTCTTCACCTTTTCCTCATCATCGTCATCAACATTAGCAGTAGCAGCAGTGTCACTGTCTATTTTGTGCTATTTGAACCAGTAAATTATTCCTAAATCTTCACAGCAGTCTGAAGAGGTAAGGTTTGTTATCAACCCCATTTTGTTAATGGGATTCAGAGAGGTAAATCATCTGACCTGAGTCACACTGCATGTAAGTGGTAGAGTCCGAATTCAAATCTGGGTCTATTCTCCCCACCACTTGTTCTCTCTCTACTCTGCCATGGGTCTCCTCTTAGACTTTGGAAGGCTCCCCGTCATCCAGTAGACAGCAGGAATAGCCCTTCTGTCCACTCAGGAGCACTGGAATCCTCCACACGCCCTGCCCAACTCTAACAGTTCTTAGAGCCAGTTTCTTATATTCATCAAGGAACTAGACTCCTGCCGATCCCATCAGGTCCTGCCTGAAAGTGAGCCAACCTTTCTCCAGTTCTTTAGTCCAAACATTTCCTCCATGTTGCTGGGTTCCAAGCCCTATGCTGGGAGCTGAGGACCCCAAAAATGAGCTTGACCTGACTGCACTCAAGGAGCTCATGGTGTGGAGGGAAAATATGCAGATAAAATACCTGATAATCCATAATAAATGCTGCTATGTGACAGGATACGGCTAAACCCAGAGAACACAGGGGTTGAACACAAAACCAAGATATGCTTTCTTCCCCCACCCCTCAGAGCTTACAGTTTTGGGCAGGAGAATCAATTTTTTAAAGTCACCAAATAAATATGTAATTCCAATTTGGGAAAAGTGCTTTCAAGAAAAGGGGAAGGTGCATAAAATGGATGGTGGCACATTGCAGAAATCTGTCCCAAGGAGGTGACATTTACTTTGTAATTCAACACCGTATTCAGGATGCAAAAGATGTGGAGAAGAGCACTCCAGGCAGTGGGAACAGAGTAGGTGGTGGTTCTGAGGCAGCAAGCAACCTGAAAATTCCAGGAACTGAAAGAGGCCTGTGCAGCTGGTACAGAGAGAATGAGGAGAGGGATATGGAGATGAGGTGGAGAGGTGGCAGGGCCAGACCACACAGGGCCTTGCAGGCCCTGGTAAGACTATAGAATTTGTTCTAAGAGCCAGGCACGGTGGTGCACGCACCACCCAGAATCCCAGCACTTGGGAGGCTGAGGCAGGAGGATCGTGAGTTCAAAGCCAGCCTTAGCAACTTAGCGAAGGCCTAAGCAACTCAGTGAGACCTTGTCTCTAAATAAAATACAAAATAGGGCTGGGGATGTGGCTCAGTGGTGGAGTGCCCCTGGGTTCAATCCCCAGTACCAAAAAAAAAAAAAAAAAAGAATTTGTTCTAAGTATAGTGGGACACCACTGGGGGGTTTTAAGCTGGGAAACTGCCTAGACTTATTAGACTTTGGAAGTCTAGATTTTGTGAACATTTTAATGGATGATTATGGCTGTGGGGATGAGGGTGCACTAAAGAACCAGAGGGTGAGGGGGTCAGCCATGAGAAAGCTGATACAGTGTCCACCTGAGGGATGATGGGGACAGAACCAGGAGAGCAGCAGTGGGAGAGGAAGTAAGGAGGTGCCTCTGGAAGAAATTTTATGAGTACACAAAGCAAGATTTGATAGCTGGATGAATCTGGGGTATGGCAAAGAGGAAGGAGTCAAGAATGAGCCCAGATACTTGGAAGTACTTTCCTACCATAGGAAGATGGGGCAGGAGGGAGAGTTGAAGCTCAGATGAGAAAGATCAGGGCACAGAGAGATGAGAGCCTTGAGGATGGACTGGATGTTATAGATGGAAGGCTTCTGAGAGGAGACTCTGAGCGAGGAAGAGCCATCAGGGGCTGGTGTGGAGTCAGGCTGGTGAGGTGAATCTGGAGGCAGGATGACCAGTGTAGAGGCTGGACACTGGTCCAGGCACTCAGAAAAGACAGAAAGATGAGGTGAAGCTGAGGGTACAAATTCAATGTACAGTCACTAGGACCAGGAGATTAAATGGGGGGATGCTAGGACATCTCAGAGAGACACTGGGAAGGGAAGCAAATTTGGAGAAAGATCAGGAAGAAGCACATTGAAAGCAGTAAGGTTTATGGATCAGACAACCAGTGATGCTTAACAAGCCGCACTGACCCAAAGCACTAGTCATACTCCCTACCACCCAGCTTCCCAAATCCACCAGAATGTGCTGTCCACCTCAAGTAAGAAGAGAAGCTCTGTGCTATGGCTCAAATGACAAACATTAGAAGACCAACTAGGTTGCTATTTTGCAACTGGACATCTGGTGACCTAGGGACAGCCTCCCTGTACACTCTGGGTCTGTTTCTCAGAAAATAAAGGTAGGCTGAAGGCATATTGTTAAGGTTTCTTCCAGCTCTAACATTCTATAGCTTGAAAGAAGCAAGTAAGGTAAGACGGACTGATGATCAACTAGCTGTGGGACAAAAAGAAAGAGAATGAATTGTAGGCCTGTTCTATGGAAGACCTGGCTGAATTTACTCAATCCCTTGATTCCTCACTGCCACCTTAGAGACCTCAGACATAAGGGCTCTTACTATCCCATTTTAAAGATGAGGGAACTGAGGCCCACAGTCACCTAAAGTCTCACTGACCCCAAAGCCTGTGCTTAAACTGCTGTGTTGAGCTCACTGCTCTTACCCTGACTTACACATGTCTCTCCCAGATTGTAGGTTCCCCAAGAACACAGTCCTTGGTCTCCATTGCCACATACTCCCCAGTCTCCAAAGGAGCAGGTGCTCAAAGAGGCTCTACCATCTACCTATTAGTACCTCCTGCTGCACCCAGACTTTCCATGGTCCATACATGCATCCTGCTCTGCTTCAGCTCTGATTTCCACTCATCCAGCATCAGCTTTTCAAGTTCAGTGACCACTGTTGTTTCCCTTGTGTGGGGAGCTGTCCAAAGGCTGAAACATATCTCCTCAGTTCAGATGCTTTCCCTTGTCCATCCAGGGCCTTCTGGGGACTTCTGGATGCCCCCAGGACAACCCAATTCCCATACCATGGCCTCAAGAGCTCTGAAGGGTCTCCCCTCTGTCCACGCAAGTACCAAACTCCAGCTACATTGGAGGAACTGAGTTCACCTCCACCTTAGGGCCTTTGAGCTGGTTGATACCCTTGAATGCCACCCACCTCCTCCCAGTCTTCTCATCCTTCAAGATTTAGCTCAGAGGCCACCTCCTCCAAGGGCCCTATGTTCATCACGTTCTACTACAACGTTATTCTCTTCGTGGACTTTGGAATTTAATTACTGTATAGTTTTTTACTATTTCCCCATCTAAAATGTAAGCTCTCTGAAAGCAGGTGTTCTTTTCTATTTTCTTCACTATGGTATTCCTAATGTTACCAGTGCTGGGCTTGAACCCTATTATTATTGAATAAGTAAATCCCTCCAGGCTCCCATGGCCCACAGACTTGAGGCTATGGCTGGATCTCCAAGCCCAGGTGGATATGGCCCCTGTCAACCTCTTCAGCCATTTGCCCTCTGAGTTCACCTTCATACTTTGCTCAGTAACAAAGATTTCCATGTGTGCTCTGTTCCTCCTGCCTGCTTTGCCTTCCACACAGATTTTATCCCCTGCTCAGGTCTCCCCTCTCTGGAAGCCTTCCCAGACTCTGCCAGAAACCCAATCAATAGGAAGGACCTCAGTCTTCCCACAGAACCAGGCAGCACCCCTGGGCTTTAACACTATTCACATTGTCTTGAGTTACTTCCCAGTGAGGCCGTCCTTTTCACCTGTGAGATTCTTAAGGATAGGACTGGGTTTGATTCATTGTCATTGAGTTGGAACACAGTAGTGGGCCTCCATGTATCCAGAGTTCCAGAAATGTGTTGAATAAAGACATTTATACATAGACTAAGAATATATATATGTACATGAATATAATGACTAGTTTGGGGTTAGACAGATGAAAATGGTTTCTCCCACTAATTTACTATATAACTCGGTCAAGAACCTCCCTCTCTGAGTTGCAGGTTCTATCTGTGAAATGGGTGCAGTAACATCCTGACAAGAACTGTGTTAATCTTAATTATAAACTTGCCACCATGACGTAAGTACAAAGGAAGTCATTAAATCAAGGTCTGAGTGAAGGGAAGGGAGAGGGTATGGGGGTAGGAAGGATAATAGAATGAATCAGACATTATGACCCAATGTGAACATATGATTATATGACATCCTACATCACATACAACCAGAGGAATGAGAAGTTATACTCCATTTATGTTTGATGTGTCAAAATACTTTATATTGTCATGTATAACTAATTAGAACAAATTTTAAAATTTTAAAAAATCAACGCCTGAGATTGAGAAAATCAGGAACAATCTCAATGCCATGAATAGAACAGTGACTAAGTAAATTGGTAGTATGTTCATACTCAGGAATTGTATGTGGTCATGAATGAGAATGAGATAGATCTATGGATATGGACATGGAAAGTTCTCTAAGACACTATTCAGAAAAAAGTAAGCTGAAGAATGAATTTTTACACTTAGATATCATTTATGTAAAACACATACAGAAACACTACATATTCTCTGTGGGTGCACAGGCATGGAGAGGAAAAGGTCTAAAAGGTGATTAATTAACTAATGACTACTACCTTTGGAGAGGGGACCAGGACTGGGGAAGCAGAGGGGATTCAAAGGAAATTTCTGTAATGATTTTGTTTTGGCCATGAGATTATTTCATTTTTAAATTAAAATTAGAATACATGGGTGGAAAAGCAAAGAAATGATTATCCCAAAGATTAATCAAGCTGGAGGATTGTGGTTACCTCCAGCGGGAAGGGAGGGTGCTTGGGAAGGGATCCAGGGCAGAAACTTGTCGATGCTGGGTGTCTTTAACACCTCCACCCCAGTGGTGATTACCAAGATGTTCGCTGGGTCAGGATTCATTAAACTGTACATTTATGTCTTGTCCAGAAACCATAAGCTTCCTGCAGACGGGCCAATTTGTACTCGTGGAAGTATCATCTGTCTCCTCTTCCCTCTTTCATTTCACTGCCCAGAAAAAGATTTAAAATAAGTTGGTGTTCAGTGTTCAACAGGGTGCGCCCCATGGCTACAAGCTTTTGGAGAGGCCAAGGCTGCTGTCCAGGGTACTAACAGCCAAGACTGGAAAGCCATGGAGGAAGGCTGGCAAAGTAAGCCAGTTCTAAGACTTTTTACTGTAAAGGCCACTCTAGATACTGCCTTGTGACTTGATGCCACCCCTTCTGCTGCTCGCCCCTTGCTCTCTCCCACCCCCTGCTCATTACCTCCATACTGGCTGTCTTTCCGTCCCTGCAACACAAGCCAAGCTCTCCTTGCCTCAAGATCTTTGCTCATGCTTTTCCCCTGCCTGGTCATTCCTATGGCTCCTCCCCTCACTTTCTGCAAGATCCAGTTAAACATGACCTCCACAGTGAGGTCTTTTTGATCGCTCTCCTCAAACAGCTCTTCTTCCCTCATCACTCCATTCTTTACCGTGCTGCATTTTCTTCTAGCACTCTCCTCTGACATTCAAGTTGCCATGTGTTACATATTATGAACTTGCTAATTACCTCTCTCCCCCAACCTGAATGCTTTTTCCTGGAGGATGGGGAGCAAGTCTGTCCTGTTATATTTTATCTTCCTTTTTTAAAGGACTTCAGGTGCACAAAACTGGATTAATTACAATCCTTGGTCATGGTGTATTCCCATCACTGGGCTGGATAGAACCCTTTTTCATCTTTCATCTGTTTATTTAAGTGTTTTTAATAATGTGCTAACATTATTAACCCACCATTCAACATTCAAATTAGACCTGGGACAATAATTGCACTGACTTGTGTCTCCTGTGTTTCCAGTGACTGCAATGTAGGGGATATTCAGTATCCACTTGCTGAAGAAGAAGCTGAACAGAAAAGGACCTCCATACCCTACCAAAGGTAACTAATGAGAGTGTGCACCTGGCCTCCCAAGGAAGGTGGAGAAGAAATCAAAGGCTGGGTCATCTGCTAAGCTCCCCACTTTACAGTTGGAGACACTAATGCTTAGCAAAGTTAGATCATTTAGCTGGGGTTGCGTGAATGTAATCATGACCAGCACTAGGCAGCTGGACTCCAAAGTCCATATTGCCATCACTGTTTTCTTCCTCAGACTTACACTTGGCCCACCTCTTCCCTTTGACTCAAATGGTGGACTTAGACCTGGGCTCTGCTGTCCAAGATGTCCACATGTCTCCCTTCCCTGTCTTGTTGTAGCCTCCTGCCAATAAGAAAAAGTTACTAGGAGCCTCTCTATTGGTTGTCCACCTTGAGTCACAAGGACTCTGGGATGCAGACCAAATGGTATTCCCCACTCCACTTTACAGGCTCCTGACACATTCTGCAAGCTCACACAGCAAGTCCAGGTGTGAGAGTCGTCTACACCTTTCAGATCTACTTGTTCTTGACACCACCTTGCTCAGAGTTCATCTCTTCCATGCAGTCTCCCAAGGGAAGGTCTCTCACCCACCTCCAGGCTTGATCTCATTCTGACTACAAACCCCCCACCAGTGCTGAGGACACCAGGCACTTTGGAATTTATGTGGAGACCAACAAATAGATACAACCCAGGCCCCTACCTCCTAGAGGTTCCTCCAGCCTCCTAGAGAAGAAGTAACACCTGCCCTGAGAGGATAAGCTCAGGTATGTGCAAGCCCAGACCTTAACTCTGCTCTCCATGTTTTCGAGCCTCAGTATCATCACCAATTCCAAAAGTGTCCTCTGATTCCTTCACTTCCCCACTGCAATCCAGGCCACCACAATCTCTGCCCTTAGTGACTTTAGCAACCTTCTCTCTGTGGGTCTTCCTGCTTCCATGCCTGACCCTGATGAGTCTTGTCTCCTCTTGACACCCAGAGAGAGTATGTTCAGTACCCAACAAGCACCTAGCTCATGGAGAGTACTCAACAGACAAACTGAATACATGTGTTCCCTGGGGACACCTGAGGCAGAAGTCTTCTGAACCTCAGTTTCCACTTCCATAAACCAAGATAATATTCCATCATTATAAGGCATAATGAGGATCCAAGCAGAGAATGAATATTGACAATTCTTTAGAAAAAGGGCTCCAAAAATATAAAAGCTTAAAAGAGCCAGAACTAGGGCATGAGCAGTATTTCAGAGAAGAACAAGAAGGAAGGGCATGACCTTTTACGGGTAATCTTATTGTATTTCATATTTCCTGTTTCACTGGTTCCTATGAGGTGGCAGTTATGACCCAAAGGAGGAAACGGGCTCAAAGAGAAGCAGTCAGTTATCATGGTGTCACAGTGAGTCCACGGAAGAGCCAGGATTTGAACCCCTCACACTAAAGCATTCACATTTTCCAAGCACCTCCTTAGCCGTGGGCTCTCAAAAACAACATATCTGAGTTGAATCAATGAAAGTCAACCGGAGTCATTGGGCCTGAGTGGCAGTCCTGGCTCTGGCACTTACCAGCTGGTGACCATGAGCAAGCCACTTGCCTTCTCTCAACCTCAGTGGCAGGATTAATGACAATGCCTGCACCTAGGGTGTCAGGGTCAGCAAGAGTTCACAGGCCACAGAAAGCAGTCCATGAGCAGCTATGAGGATTGTTACTCTTCCACTTGAGGGAACAGTGTGAGCAAAAACTGATGAGGGGCCAATGGAGAGAGGGACACTCAGGGAGGACCAAGCAAAAGAGGGGGCAACTGCCAAGGCAAGAAGTGGGAAGGATTGATGAGTCCTGAACTTCAAGGAATAGCTCCTATGTGTATGATGCTCAGGAAGTCACAGAGGTAGTGAAGTGGTTGCTGCAGAAGGCCAAGAAAGGAAGACTTGGATACTGTCTCAGTGGAAAGATCTCTTGATATGCAGTGGAGTGACCAGTTGGGTCACTGAGTCTTAGATGAAGATGGCAGCTGAGAAAGGAGATCCAGGGTCACCTCAGAATTCTTTTCCTGTCAAGTGCCCCCCATCTGTCAACTTCTCAATTCACCCCAGAGATTCTGAATCCCTTGCTCTTTCCTCTGCTCTGTCCCTGCTCTATCTGAGGCCACCCTCCTCTCTGTCTCTCTCCACCCCTGGCCTGTCCTATGGCATAGGTTCTTCTTCACTCCATCATTTGCTCCACGGATATCTCTTGAACCCTGTCCATGTGACAGATACTGAATGAGGGATCAGTTCAGTGTCAGTCATATGGACGGACCCCTGTCACAGACCAAAACTCCTAACCCAAAAAGCTGACAATGGAGGTGGGGTCTGGGATCTTACACTACTCCTTAAAGCACGACTCTAGTCATGTCACTCCTACATCCAGACTAAGAAGAAAAACCCTGGCATCCCAGTCCAACCTACCTACCTACCTACCTTTCTTTTTCTTTCTTTCTTTCTTTCTTTCTTTCTTTCTTTCTTTCTTTCTTTCTTCCTTTTTTGTGGTACTGGGGATTGAACCCAGGGGTACTTAACCACTGAGCTCTTTTTATTTTTTATTTCGAGACAGGGTCTCATTAAGTTGCTGAAGCTAGCCTCTAACTTTCAATCCTCCTGTCTCGGCCACCCAAGTCACTGGGATTATAAGCATGTGCCACCATGCCCAGCAGGCCTTCCTTTTCTACAGATTCAACTCCCCAAGCCACCAAGAGATAGTGAGAGCCCAGTCCTGCATCCATGGGGGCCCCTAGTGTGATTGTGGGATGACCATGTTCACCAGAGAAGCCCCCAGACCCTTCCCAGAAACTAAAAGAACCCTGAGTTTCAAGGCATAGGAGATGTCATGAACACCATCTGAACTGTTTATATTTCAGGGGAAAACCAGGCTCAGGACAAGCAAGTGACTTGAATAAAGCCACACAGAAAGTGTGCGGCAGACAGATGGGCCCAACCCTGAGGACTCCAGCTCTGTGTCTGCGGGTGTAGATGAGCTCTCACTCCAGAGTCACTGATGCTATGAGAGAAAGAGAGAAGAGGGGCTTAAGACCCTTTCTCTGTGCTTCCCACTGATGTTCCAAGGAGCTGGGTCTCTGTTTATTTTTATAGTAGTGGGAGCGGGGATGAACCAGAAGAGATGCCCAGAGAGACAAGAGATGGAGGAGGATAAGGGTAGAGGGTAAAACAGAACACAGAAAAGAGGAGTGTAGGGAGGGAATAACTGGGGCCTGGTAAGGTAGAAAAGAGAAGTACGTGGAGGTTTTTAAATCCCTGTAGGGAGAGGCAGCAATAAAGGAGAGAATCAGAGTCAAACAGACAGAAAGATACAGAGAAAGGGAGGCAGAGACAGAGAAAAGCAGAAAGAGAGAAAAAGAGAAAAGAAAGGAGGGAGGGAATAAAAGCAAGCTGCAGTGGGGCTACCGAGCCTTCTGCAAATTGCTTCCCCAACACCCTCTCCTCGGCCCCTCACACCAGCAGTCCTTCGAGTGTGTGGTGATGTCCCTGGTCCTGGGCAGAGCTGAGACTGATAGATGGAGAGGTGTCCAGCTGCCATCCCTGTCTTTTCCCCTTCACTAGTCTGCCTCCCAGAAAAAGGGGCCACCTTCAGAATGGAAGGGGTAGAGGAGGTCCTGAGGGCTGCAATAGGGGCCAACGTTGGGTATGCCTCCCTCGCATGTGCCATGCTGGGGACACCCCATCTGTTCTTGCTGGTGGCCCCTGTTGGCTGCAGCTACTGGGCAGGCTGCTGCTCCCTGATTTTAGCCAACACCTCCCTCAACCTGTGGTCACCATCTCCCTGCTGCCCACTCCAACACCCTCCTGTCCCTCCTCCTCCTGCCCATCCCTGTGCCCCACAAGACCATTCATTCAGAGCCCACCTTTCTGCTCCCCTATGGGCCTGGGGTTAGGGAGGGGAACAGAGCAGCCTAGGTGGGGGTGGAGAGCTTGGTGGATTATTGAGGATGTGCGGGGACTGCAGCTGACATGGATGAGGAGGAAGAGGAGGGGGTCTTGGTGATGGACGATGCTGATTCTTTGGTGGGGCCATGGCAGGCAAGGGGGGTGGAGGAGGGCTGGGGGAGGGGTGGTAAGGAAGCAGGTTGGGGGGAAGCAGGACCAGGCTCACATTTGGCATTCAGGGCAGCTGACAATAAAAATGCTTTATTGCCAAGAAACTGGATCGATCGGGGCTGGAGGGGGCCGGCAGGGGGGACGCGGAGGGCTCAGCGCAGAGGCCGGCGGCCCGGCCTCCGCAGCGACCAGGGCCCGAGCCGCCCTCCCCCCTGCGCCCCCCTCCCCGCCTCCTGCCCTTTCTCTCTCCTGCAGCCACCGCTTAGTTCTTATTATATTTTTTCTTATATATTTTTTCCCCCAGCTTCTCCTGCTCCTGTTTTTTTTTTCTTTCTTTTAATTTTTTTTTAAAAACTCACTGCACTCCCAATGCTGCAGGCCAGGTGGGGGTGGGGTGGGGGCGTCTGTCCAAGCCAGGCCCTACCCACAGGGATTCCAGGGCTGCTGGTTCCAGGATGAACCCCACTTTGCCTCCATATCCCCAAGTTCGATCAGGTTCCCCCCAACAGCCTGGTCCCTTACATGCCTAGCTTCTCCAGTCACCCCTCCTAGAGCCTCTGTTCACCCATGGAGCATCCCCACACCCGTAGTGGGCTCAGAGCCCTGACCAGACCTTCCTCCCCTCCCCCC
>JAJEJO010002528.1:180598-191237 GCA_020662805.1 Glaucomys volans
CCCCCCCAGCGCCACCCGCTCCCCCCGTCCTCCCCCCACCACAAGTCCAGTCCAACCCAGACAAAAGCAATTACTCCTGAGGTAGGATGTGAGTGTGGGTGTTAGAAACAGAAAAGGGGGGAGGGAAAGCAAGAGAGAGACACGCACACAGGCGGGGATGGACAGCCAGAGACCCAGAGAGACAAGGATGGAGAAGAGATTGGCAGAGTGAGAGACAGAGGGACACAGAGAGAGACGCAAAGGGAGAAGCAGAGTCAGAAGATGAAAGAGACCAGAAGGTTCACACACAGAAACCAGGAGGCAAAGGCAGAGGGAAAAAGGGGAGGAAGGGCAAATGGAAAGAACATGCCAGAGAGACACACAGGGAAAGAGACCAGAGAGAAGCTGAGAGACAGGGAGAAAGAACACAGCAGTGAGACCCCAGAGATGAGGAGCCACAGAGGACACGATCAAGAGAGAATGGGAGCCAGAGACGGAGAACTAGAGAGGCGAGGGTGGGGGACATACAGTGAGGGATGGAAAGACTGAGTGAGAGAATGAAACAAGGCAGGAGACCGAGGGAGAGCCAGGGATGAAAGAGACCTGCAGCCGGAGGTGGAGGAAGTTGGTGAGGCACTAGGAACTCCAAGACAGCAAAGCAGAAGGGAGGGAGGCCAAGTCCCAAGTGATCAATTTTCAATCTCTCCCTCCCTCCCTCCCCCCCTTCCTCTCTCTCTTATACACACACACATACACACACACACACACACACACACACACCCCCTCCAGGTCGGAAGTCAGGGATTGCCCAGTCCTTCCAACAGTGCACCGGCCCATAGGAGCCAGGAGCAGGCGAGGAGAAGATGAACGACGGTCCCGTGGGCTGGGTTCATGATTACAGGGCAGTTGGGAGCAGCAACCCCCACCACACACCTTCACCCTCACACTCCACACACATGGACACAGGCACTGGGAGCCTTGGACAGGATCCTTACGGTCTGCCAGTCACGTGAGCCTGAGGAGGGCACAGGAAGCCAGGCCTGAGGCACTTTCCTGCCCCACAGCCCATTTTCCTGGGTTGCCCTCAGCCACATTCTTCCATTCCTTCTTACCCCCCCAACTCAGTGGCCTTCCTCTGTCACCTACAAAATGCTCACACTGATGTGCTTTCTCTCTCGCAGTCTCTTCCTCACTCTCCGTGTCCCTTGCTCTGCTTTCTCGTCTGACTTTCCCCATCTCCATTCCTCCTTGCCTGCTCTCCTTGCTTCTTCTCTCTCTACGTTTCTCTCTCACAGGGTGTGCCCTGAGTCCTCTCACTCCACACCCCTCCAGCATATTCCTGGACTCCCTTTCTTGGATGATCCCTCTGGCCCCCAGAGGAGCCCAGCCGATAGCAGTGCAGGTGTCCTGGAAGCGACCCTGCAGTGACTGAGGGCAGGGAGACAGCTCTGCTCCTGTTTTTCCTTCAAGGGCCTTATTTCCTTCTTCCTGTCCTTGCCCCTCCTCACCCCCAGCAGGCTCTGCGTCTCCTGTGGCTCTCTCTGGAGACAGAAGTAAGACAGTACTCTGGACATGCGAAACTCAGAAACCCTGGCACAGAGGAACAGGAGGTGACCAGTAAGGAATGGAGAGGCTAAAATACAGACAAAGACTAAGAAAATGAAAAAAGAAGAGGACAGGGTGGAACCATTTGGCAGAGAAGAAAGGAAGGAAGACCAGGAACCAAGATCTGCAGACCTGGGTGGGAAGGGGACACCCATCTTGATTCCCAACAAACCTTGCTAAAAACTTCTAGGGTTGGACCCTAAGGCCGGCCTTCTGTCTGCCAGCTCTCACACAGACCCCTGAGGAGCATCTTTCTCTGAAGTCAGAGCCCCGTGCCTGCCCTTGCCCCTGGGCATGCTTGCCAGAATGGTGGGCACTTGGCCTTCAGTTGCTGTGGAACTGTCAGGAGTTTCAGGGACCCATTGTTTCAAACTTGCTAAGAGATGTGAGCCATTTTTGCATCATCCACATCGGCATAGCCCACCCCATAGCCAATAGACACTCCTAGTCTGTAGCTATCTCTACCTACCCCACCCAGGGACAAAACTCAGCCAAAAGGATCAAGCAATCTCTTACCTCCCCACACCCACAATGGGAGACAGCCCCTGGCATCTGGACTATAAATCCAGTGAAGGACACCAATGCCCACAGCCCCTACCACAACCTGGTTCACACAACTGCCTCCTATAGAATATCTCATGGGTCTCACCCCAAGTCACTCACACCAAGAGAGCTGCCTGCCTCCACTGAAGATGTGTTCCAGTACCCCTGCAAGCCACATCTGTAACAGCAAACACCCTAGTCCTAAAGCCAAAGCACCCCAGTTGCAATACAGAAGGAAACTGACTGGGTCTAAAGATCTGGATAAGTCCCTGACCCACCTACTAACTTCTGGGTCTTATCTGCACTCACCACCACCCCTACAACCTCACCCCCTACACCCTCACCACCCTCACACAGTCTACCTTGGGGCTCAGCACCCCTCCTCACGCAGCCCTGAGTCCTCTTCAAGTCGCCTCACCAGACACAGTGATGAAAGTCTTTCACCCACTGCTAAATTCCTGTTTCCAAGGCTTTTAGGACTCCTTTGGTTAGTTTGGGTTCCCTGGGGAAACCTCCCCCCAAACCCATGAATACATCTTCATCTCTGTGACTCTGGGACCAGTTTCACATGTCCTTTTGTGTAAGGATGGAGGAACAAATGGGAGAGAAATACAAGGCGATAACACAGCCCTATTCCCACCCTGGAACTCTGTGGACATCAGGCCCAGACAACTATAACTGGTCATGGGGACTCTGAGGCCAGGCTAGGATCCACATCCCCAATAGTGAATAAGAGTCAGTCAGCTAGCCACACCTCCCCACTCACCAGAACTCTAACTTACTCCTTGGCTTTTCCTAACCCTCAGGAGCTCCCCCTTATCATCTCTTCCAAAATACTTCCAGAAGCCCCTAAGCAGGCCAGACTCTTTCTTTCTTCCCTAACCCAGCACCTTGGTTCAAGTTAATAGTGTTTATGCCTGACTCTTCACAAGCTGGGGGCCCCTCTGAGGCCTCAGAAGATCTGCCTTTTCTCTTCTCCTTCAGAAAATGGTTTAAAGCCTAGTGCACAAGAAATTCCAGAAAATGTTGGCTGCAAGAATAAATGAATGGATAAGGGTTTATGTGTCTGTTTGCTCACTTAGGTATTCACTCAACAAATACTTACTGAGCATTTATATTGTGCCAGAGATTCAGTGCTGACGTGTTGGACAAACAGAACTTCCCCTCACTGTGAAGCTTATGGGGGAGACACTAAGCACATAATATATAATCAGCCATGGCAACAGTGCTGAGCAGGGAAGAGGGGCATAATCTTGCCCAGGGATCAGGGAAGGCTGCTTGAAGTAGGGAAGCTGAGGGAGGCAGAGAGTGAACCCAACCAACAGTGGAGAGAAGGCCCTGGGGAAGAGAACTGGAGGAAGGCACAGGGAGAGTGAAGGAGGGGGAGCCACATCCTGGCAAGGCAGCCAAGGCAGACCTGCATCCAGGCTGGGGTGGGGGGTCCGATCACTGTGGGGACACGGAACATGGAGGAAGCCTTCAGGCAGTGTAGGGGAATTACTTACCTTCCAAGTGTGGCTATAAAGGAAAGACAGTGGAGGGGGGGCAATGTTTGTTGTAGTTGTGTGACAAAATTATATACATAAAAGTGTGTGACCTCTTTCAAAGATGTCTCCCTGAGGGTTTAACTTGTCCTTGAACCACTCGAATATCTGGCAACAGCCTCCAGGTCAAGTTTACAACCTCCATCAGCAAAATACCTCTCTACTGCATTATTGTCTCTAGTTGTGGAAAACCCACAAGTAGCCCCAGTATTATCCAACAACTTCATTGCTAGGTTTAGAAAAGTTGGTGCTAAATCAGACTTCAGGTGTTCTCCCAAATCGAATTTACTCCCAAAGCCAAAAGATCTGCAACCCTGTGGAGATTCCAAAAACTATGGTGGGTTTTTGGGTAAGACAGAAGAATGAAACCTTTAAGTTCAGGCAGACCTGAGTTCTGATTCTGATTCAGATTCTACCACAGACGTGCTGGAAGGTATTAGGCAAGTTGCCTTCCCTTTTTGTTCCTTAGTTTCCTTCCCCCATAACAGGTGACTAACACCAACTTCACAGGGTCACAGTACAGATTAAAAGCAAAGTGTCTATAACAAGGCCTGGCACATAGGTGGCCCCTAATATATGTTTCCTTACTGAAATGTACCAACTTTCTGTCACATGTTACCAACTCTGTCTATATGTCTATAAAATTATGATACTTAATGAAGAACTGAAAGACAAAGAGTTAAATTAGGTCTCTAACTGCAACTCTGAAACATAATTAAAGCCCTCTGTTATTTTAGTCCAATTTTTAGGCACTCCTCAAAGCCAGCCTCTAGTCCTCAAATTAACTCTGTAACCTGGAAGATCTCAGACCCTCTTTTCAACCTCGAGGGTGTCAGAGAGGACAGGAGTATTCCTGGGGAAGCGACAACTCTGGTTCCCTGAAGAAGGCACACTAGTGAAAGGACACATCCTGTAAATAAGACACCCACACCTCACAGAAGAGGTGAATAAGCTTTGGGGTCTATGAATATCTCTAAGTGGTAACACACCGGGTAGGTGGGTGTTTTCCTGGGAGGTCTATACTGCTCCAAACCAGACATATATAGACAAAGATTACCCAAAAAGTATGTTTGGAACCACAAGGAGATTTTTGAAACTTTGCATTAGTTGTCAACATTTAGAATTTGGGAGATTCTACCTGGGTGTGGTGGCATACACCTGTAATACCAGTTATGTAGGAGGCTGAGGCAGGAGGATAGCAAGTTTGAGGATAGTCTGGGAAACTTTGCAAGATACTATCTCAAAATAAAAAGAGTTAGGTGTGTAGCTCAGTGGTAGAGTGCTTGTCTAACATGCAAGATGCCCTGGGTGTTCAATCCTCAGTACTGGGAAAAGGGATAGGAAGAAGAACTGGGAGACTTCACATAAAAATCGAGATTTCTGGCTTCTTGAAAAGTTAGAAAATCAGGCAAGTCAGGGCTACCTCTGTGCATGAGCATATTCAGTGGACCCACCCCTACACTGATGCTCATTGCTAGGGCCACAACAAGTCAAGTGGAGCCCCCCACCAAGGCTAATGCCCAGAGCCCTTGCTTCCCACAGATTTGAGTGGCTGGAAAATTCTGGCTTCAGTTTGGCCACCTCACTGGGACTTCACAAAGTATTATTTGCTCAGGGTAGTGCTTTGAGTTGTATCTTGAACTCCTACTTCCTAAGGCTACATGATTTGCAGAGAACTTCTTTCATCTTCACAATACCTCTGTGTGGTTGATACTGTGATTTCCCATCCTTGACAGATGGGGAAACTGAGTCATGCCCAGGATCACAGAGCCACCTGCCTATCCTTCCTCTATCTCATTTGTCCTCTGGACAGCACTTAAGGTGGGTTCTGTTTATTATTCCCATTTATATGTGAAGAATGGAGGCATCAGTTTTTCCAAGTCCCTTGCAATTAGGCATACCTAACCCCAGAGCTGTGATCTGAGCCACGTTAACCTCATCTCTCTCCCACTGAGTCCTAACACTCATCCAGAGAAACACCCATGGTTACCAACACCAGAACTACTTATTTGGCCAGAAAGCCATGGGAAGTATGGAGGAAGAAAATACAAGCCAGTCAGACTCTAACCTCTGGGGTTTGGGGACAGCACAGAGAAGGGAAGCAACCTCCTGGGAGAAGCCAGTGATGAGGATTGAAAAGCAGAAGTTTCTGTGAGCAATCAGGATCACCCAACACAGCAATACACAAAACTGAGGCCATGACTCTTACCTCTTGGGCAGACACAGCAAAGCTAATACATTCAGGCCACCAACCCGGTCCAGTAGAGAACCTAGAGAGACAGAGAGAGAGAATGGAGTCAAGATCCCAGGGAATTGGTCTCAGGCTCCTGTAGGATGACGCACCCCTCCAGCAGATGGATTTTCTTTCTGTTTCACCATCAGGAGTTGCAAGTTGGTGAACTGTGAGGGCAGGTGCCTGGTACTCAGTCCCTGCCATCCACTCCTTACCTTCAGTAGTCATATCCGGCCTCTGAACCTCAGTGTTCTCAAAATGGGCACATTGTTACCTGCCCTACTTGAATACCTGTTATTCCCATCAGACAGGAAGCTCCTTAAATGATAGCTACTATCTTGTAGTCTTAGCATTTGGCAGAGGGCCTGGTAAATTTGAGATACTAAGTACATAATGGATGACTGAATGAATGGATGAATGGATGAGTTAATTAATTAGCAAACTATGTATCTCAAAAGACTGCTGGGAGGATACAGTGAGAAAGAAATTTAAAGGGTTTCTCATTATTAGGTGCCTATGTGCTGTGGGGAGATGAAAATGAAAGTCCTAATGATGATATTTCTGACTTGCACATTTGTCCATTCATTTATTCCTTTATTCAGTTAACAAATATTGAGGGGGTACAGACATGGATTAGATAGGCCTCTGCTCTGTCTACTGGGAGGTTCATAAGTAAGTTGGGGATACAGAGTTAAAGGCCAATGCCAACACTCTGGGGTAGACAGAGGGTGCTTCAGGAATCCTAGAGGATGTTAGGAAAGACTTATGGAGTAATCAACACCCAAACCAAATCTCAAAGACAAATAAACTCTAGTCAGGGAAAGAACCAGGTCGAAGGAAAGAGTATGTGAGTCCTTTGCCTTCCCACGGTTCAATGACAGAGTAGGAAAGGCTGAATCTTTGGAGATCACAGGAACAGTACCCTGTCGGACCTCAAGAACCTGGTCCAAGCAGCCGGGATTCATCAGAGAAGGGGAGGGACAGGATGCAGTTTATCTTTGGATAGGTCCTTCTGCATGCTGTGAAGAGATGGAGAAGACAGAGATAGACAGGAGGTGTGAAGACCCACTTTTGGGGGTGGGTCTTCACACCTACAGCCCTGCAAGAAGGAAGAGTAAGCTGTTATTGTCCCTGCTTTACAGATGTGGTGGATGAGGCTGCAGAAGGTATGACACCCAGGATTGCATACAGCTCGGTGAGGGAAAGAGCTGGCTCCAGAGCTCAGGAGGCAGAAAACCTCCTCTCTTCTTGAAAAAGCTGCTTGAACCCACATAAGGACAACCCTTGCTTGTGCTTGCTGTGGGCATTCCAAGAAGGGGCAAGGCAGGGACTGTGGGATAGGGTGAGATTTCCCAGGATTACAATCAGTCCTTCCTACAAGGCAGGTACTGACAAGTGGACAGTAAGCCATGGCTCAGAGCGGCAGAGCCCTGTGGGCAAGGTCATGAAGCCAGGAAGCCCAGCTCTGCCTGACATCTGTGTGTCCCTGTTGGTAGGCTCCTGAGATGGGAGGGGAGAGAGAGAAGGGGCAGGACTGGCCATGGCCTTCAGTGTTTGATAAATGACTTTTCTATCTTATGAAAGATCTGCTGGCACAGATGGGGAGACTGAGGCCCAGGATCAGCCAAGGACACAGAAAATTCAGGGAGGTATCAGAGTTCAGGAGGAGAAAAGAGAAGAGAACAAGATGGACTGAGATGGAGGGAAAAGATAGATGAGAGAAAAGAGATGGGGAGACACAGGGAGGAAGAGTGAATAGCCAGAGAGAAAAGTCCAAACAGGAGAGAAAAGAGGGGTAGACAGATCCAAGGGTCCCCCAAATTTCCCTCATTTCCCTTTCTCTCCATAGACCTCTTGCTGGGCCTCCCTCCTCAAAGGCAGAAGGGGAGCAGGACCCTGGTCCCTGAGGCAAGGGAGGAGCAGGGGTTGCTCCCCCTCAGGAGCCGCTCCCCCCACCCCCCGCCCCAGAGCTAATCAGCGGCTGTCATCTCCACGGTGAGGTCTTGGTTAAGGAGATTTAGGGCCAGGATCAATAGGAAATTTAAAAATCGATGCAGCGCGCAGGGCAAAATCGATGGCGTTTAATCGCCTTGCCGATTCCCAGTCAAAACAATTAGCCGCGCTGAGTGTTGAACACGGTGGCGACACGGCATTAACCGTCAATATTGGTGTAAGTGATGTCGGGGCGGGCAGGGAATCCCCAGGTCTCAGAGGGGCCTGGAGTCAGACAGTGCCTTATGGCTGGGGTCTTCCCCAGAGGCAGTGCCCCCATGTTGGGGCTTCTCTCCAGCAGGGCCCACTCATGTCTCTCTGCCCTCTGTCATCTTTGGCACACTGCCCATGGGCAGCACAACCCTGGCCTGTCTTCCTCCAATTCTCCTCGTCCCATCTCCCAGATCCCCAAACCCCCATATCCCTGACAGAGGGAAGAGGACCCCTTTCTCAAGTAGATAACAACTCCAAGCAGGGAGTCCATGGTGCTAGAAGCTGTATGTATTCCATCAGTACCTTGAGACTAGGAGTATTTAGAAGACGCCTTCTCCCCACTTCACAGATGGGCACTCTGAGGAGGAACACAGGGAGGCAGTTGGCCCAGTTACCAGGCACAGGAAGAGGAGGGGCATGGATCTGAATCCTGTGTGTCTGGCTCTCAAGCCTTGTTCCTTGCGGCTACTGCACAGAAGGGCTGGAGTTCGATGTTCACAGAGAAAAGCAAGCTAGGGTTCGGTCCTGGCCCCTCCCAGTCAGGATATATAACAGTTTGCTGTGTCCTGGGGTTGTTCTGCCACCTGCCTGCCAGATGCTGAGCTACTTGAGGGCAAGGTGGGGCCCGGCTCCCCTGGGCATCCCCAGCACTGCCTAGCAGATATAGCCCCATACCAGCACCTGGGAGAGCCCAAAGATGATAGTGCCACTTGATCCAGAGATGCAGACCACCCACATACGACCCCACCAAGGGACAGATGGACAGAGACCAGCACCCATGAACATGTTGGTATAAATTACTCAGCAGAGCAGCCTTAGTGAGAGCAGCCAGTGTCACTGAGCACTGGCTATGTACCAGGTGTGGCTAGATGCTCTGTAGGTGAGAGCTCTCGGAATCCTCACAACTTTGGATGAATATCATTCCCATGATACTACTGAGGACATGGAAGCTCTGAGAGGTAAAGGCACTTACCCAGGGTCACACAGCCAAGAGGGGCAGGTTGTTTGACTGGAATCTGAGAAGCACAGGACACAGAGGAAACAAGATCTAAGGGCTGCAAGCAAGAAAGCTAGAAGTAAAACGTGGACCTGGACAGAGGCCCAGGAGTGGCCCACACAGGGCAGAGGGCCTCTTAGTTTGGGAGTTTTGTGTGGAAAGGGCAGAAGCTTCTATGTACACCTGCTTCCTGGCATGGAACAGCAGGAGGGAGTGTGTGGGCAGGGGAGGAGGCCCATGAGATGAGCTGGGGATTGATCTGACAAGGTCCTAATCAAATGGTCAATATCGCTGACCTGACCACTTAACCTATTGATAAGCTGGCGAGGTTGGAGCAGGCGGCAAGTGGGCTCAGGAGTAAGGGAGTGGAGGGGCGGGGAATCTGAGGGGGCATGGCCCAGGTCCTGGCTGTGCCTGGGTCTGGGGACTAAAGAGGGTGGTCTCCTCAAATGCCCCGTCTTCCCTCTGACAGGTCGTATGCCTTCTGTCTGGGGACTTCCTCTACTCAGGCTTTTCTCTCTTCTCAGGGCTCTTCAGGATCCCCCCCAAGCCCCCCACGAGTGAGACTAGGAACTGTCCCCAGCACCCAATCCATCCCCAGCTCCCCCTCTATGCCTTAAGTTTTCACGTATGTGAGAGACTGCATGTCTAAGCCTCAATATCCTCTGTTAACTGGGAATAATTACAATAGGGAAAGTTGGGAAACAACCAGATGTCCTATGACTGGGGACCATCACAATAAATGGCCATACATCAGCCACACAAAGGGGCACTATGGAGTTGTGGTAAATATACTGGAAATAAATTCACTGACAAGGGAGTGCTGCCCATAATCCAGTATTTAAAAGAATAAAAAGGCAAGTTATACACAAGCATGTAAGAAATAATCCCATTTGTAAAATAGACACACACACACACACACACACACACACACACACACACCTGCCAAAATAAACAACAACGAAAAGGTTCAGAGAAGAACCCTGAGTTTGGATCACTGTCATGTGAATTTTAGTGAGTAGTTTGGATAAACTCATAGGCAGTATTCCCCCTTGAGAAAAAGCTAAGTAGAAAGAGAGAGACCAAGAAGTTAAATTTTTCTTTTCATTTGAGGAGATTATAATGTTTTTTCTCTTTGAGTATCTGTATTTTTTATTTTTCCACAATGAATGTGCATCACACCATTTGTCTGTAATTGAAAGAAATGTAGCTAATGAATACTACATTGGCTGGACTGTAGCCAGAGCTCAGGGAACCCACAATGAATGATGCTTCTCTCTTCCCCTTTCCTAGCCAGGTTTCTCTTACATCCCCTCATATCCAAACCCAGCAGAGTTCAGTGCCTTCAAGAACGTGAATGAAAATGTGAAGTCTGCTGAATGGAGAAGAGTTTGCTCCTGTGGTTTCTGCTCTCAATAAGTAGGCATGCCCAAGGCCCTGGGTTTGATCCCCAGCACCGTGAGAAAAAAAGAAAGAAGGAAGGAAGGAAGGAAGGAAGGAAGGAAGGAAGGAAGGAAGGAAGGAAGGAAGGAA
>JAJEJO010002528.1:203434-234504 GCA_020662805.1 Glaucomys volans
AGAGAGAGAGAGAGAGAGAGAGAGAGAGACAAAAAGATATAAGAGATAGACATGCACGAGTCAGTCATAGGAGAAAAAAACCACAGAGGGAGAAAGTGGCAAGGCAGAGTTGGAGAGATACAAAGAGAGGAAAACACAGAGAGAGACAGAGATAAAAGAGATAGAAGCAGAAGCAGAGAATTATGAAGAGTCATTGAAAGAGAGAGATGTACAATGTCAGAAAGACACCAACAGAGACCAAAAGATACAGAGAGAAAAAGAGTCAGAGTCAGACAAGGAGACAGACAATTAGTGAGATGTGGACGGAAACACAGAGAAATATACATAGGTTTTCCGAGAGCTGACCTAAGAAACAAAAAGCAATGTTTAAAGAGATAAAGAGGCCAATACATTAAAAAAAGATAAAAATAATAAGGAGACAGGGATAGAAAGCAAAAACAGAAACTTAGACAAAGTGATACAGAGAAACAGAGATACGCAGAGAGACATGGACAGAGACTGCAAGAAAGAGACAGGAATGGAGAAACCTAACGAGACAGAGAGATATAACCAGACAGAGAAGACACTGGAAAAGGCTTCCTGGGGGACAGAGATCCACAGGGAGATACAACACAGAGACAGGAAGAGACAAATGGAGAGTGAAACATAACGAATGAGACCTTGAAAAGGCAGGCAGGGGGTTCAAAGAGACAGAACCAAGAGAAAGCAGTAAAGCTCAGGCTGGGGTGAGAGAGAGTCCAGAAGAGGGTCTAGGGGAGCACCAAGGAGAGAGGGCAGGTGGGAAGAGGAAGAACAGCAGGGAGGAGAGGAGAGGGAAGAGAGGAGGGCAATGCCAGTTCATAGAGCACCTCTCTTGTGCCAGGCACTGTATTGCTCTAGAGGGGGGATGAAGGAAAGGGCCCAGAATGGGGAGGGGGACCAGGCAGGGAAGGTCCTTATAGGGTAAGTGGAAGGGCGTGTGACTCCCGCCCCCTGCTGGTGGGGGCATAGAGGTACAGGGAGAAGGGTGGGGGGCAGAGAGTAGTACTCAGACCTGGGAGGGGGTCTGGAGGGAGGAGGAGGAGGAGGAGGAGGAGGAGGAGGAGGAGGACACGGCTCGTGCAAAGTGCAGTCCTGGCTTATCAACCACATCCACCCTTGGCTTTGTTACTGGTGCATCTGTCCTTCCTTCCTGAGTGGGCACACAGGACCCTTTCAAGGTGTGCATGAGAAACACGAGAATCACCAACTGCCCATGTGTACAGGGAAGACTCCCAGAGACCTATATGGCAAGTGCGTAAAAGAAATAAATACAGGAAACACCCACCCTGCGGGCATACAGAGTAAGTACCTGGGACCTGTGCAGCGTGTACATAATAGACACGCAACTACCTACTCTTCCCCATGTAGAACAACCTCTTGGGACCCACACTGGATGCACAACACACATGAATGCAAGAAATATCTACTCCTGCACATACAAAATAGTTCAGGGACTTATGCAACATGTACATAATTGTCACACAACCACATAAGAGCCCCTATACAGAGCAGGCTCCACAATGTGCACACAACACAAATAAATACAGGAAATGCCCAGCCCACTTGGGCACAAACTTGGTACATGGGACCATTGGTACATGAGCATAAAGGACACAGAACAACCCAGTAGCCACATACCAACAGATTCCCAGGACCTATACTGTGTGTGCACATCAAAAATAAACCCACGCTGGGCGTGGTGGCGCATGCCTGTAATCCAAGCAACTCGGGAGGCTGAGTCAGGAGGATCGAGAGTTCAAAGCCAGCCTCAGCAATTTAGTGAGGCCCTAAGCAACTCAGTGAGACCCTGTCTCTAAATAAAATACAAAATAGGGCTGGGGATGTGGCTCAGTGGCCGAGTGTCTCTGAGTTCAATCCCTGGTTCCTAAAATAAATAAATAAATAAATAACCCAGCCAAAATAATAATAATAATAATAATAAACCCAGGAAGTTCTCCCTCCCCCATGTCTAGAAAATAGGTACATTAACCCAATAGACCTAATTGGTATGAACATAAACAGACACCCGTAAGAAGGTTCTGGGGACCCACAGAATGTACATAACACAATAAAACGTAAGAAACACCCATCACACTTTCATACAAAGGCACATGGGATCCCCCTAAGGCAGAAACTCGAAAAGTGTGTGTGTGTGTGCGTGTGTGTGTGTGTTGCTGTGGATTGAATCCAGAGTCTTGCACAAACTAGGCAAGCACTCTACCACTGAACACCCCCAGACCTTTTTTATAAATTTTAAGACAGGGTCTCTCTAAACTGCCAAACTGGCCTCAAACTTGCTATCTATCCTCCTACCTCAGCCTTCCAATTAGCTAGGATTATGGGCATGTGCACCAGACCTAGCAATGGATGCTCTCAATTTTGTGTGTGTATATCTAAACATCCCTAGACAAATGCATATGTTCATCAATGCAACATGTCGGTTCATGCATCTGTGGCCACCTGTGTGTGTGTGTGTAAATGCAAATGTGTGTATATACCTTAGAGTCTGGATCACAAGTCTTGGGTTTCCTTACAAACCCTGGGGATAAGGGGGTAAGATAAGGAAAGGAGGCACACAAAGAGGAAGGGAAGAAACTGGGAGAAGAAAGGAAGTAGCATAGAGAGAAGGGGAAAAAAGAAAAAACATGGTAACTTGTACCTGTAGTTCCAGCAACTACAGAGGCAGAGTTTTCCAGACGGGGCAACATAGTACTACCCAACCCCATCTCAAGAGAGAGAGAGAGATAAAGACCTGCAGGGGACGAAGGCACTGAGGGTACAGGCAGATGGAGAGAGAGAAGGGGAGGAAGGAGGATAACAGGGACTGGAGGAGAATGGGTGAGAAAGAAAGTAAAGGAAGCTCGGAGAAGAAGGAAGGTAAATTATTGGGGACTGACAGGAATGGTTAGGAGAGTAGGGTAAGGATGTCAAAAGAGTGAAGGGGTCTGGAAAGTGGGGAGAAGAGGAAGAGTGAGAAAAAAGGAAAAGGTCAAGGGAAAGAATAAGAGACAGAGGCCTTTCTGTTCTGTATAAAATTTAGTGATTTCCCCCACTAAGGACTGCCTTTGTGAAAATGTTTGATTGGGGGGTCAGGGAGCAAGGGGATGAAAGGAATTGAAAAAGAGAAAGGAAAAGAAATCATAACCTAACTCCCAGGACGGGGCAGTCAGCTGCCTACGTCATCCTAAAAAGGGGCTCAGAGAGAAGGATTCTGAGGCACAGAGAGAGGTACACAGAGACACAGGGAAGGTCCTGGAAGAAGGCTTAGTGGTGTGGAGACCTCCAGGCTGGGAAACTGAGGACCAGGGGGAGGAAGCAGGTTAGAAAGGGGCTGGGGAGCCAGGATGTGCTGAGTGGAAACAACCTGGTAAGTGGTGGAGCAGTTGGGGTGTGGCACAAAGGCTGCTGGCATCTTGACATGGGCTTCCTTATGTGCATTCCCGGTTCTGAAGCCCTCCTGGATCTGCTTTCCCCAGAGCATTCAGTTCAGTTCTATTTAAGAAACATGTATGAAGCCAGAGCCAGTGGTGCATGCCTGTAATCCCTGCAACTGGAGGGACTGAGGCAGGAAAATTGCAAGTTCAAAGCCAGTCTCAGCAATTTAGCAAGGCCCTAAAGAGACCCTGTCTCAAAATAAAAAATAATTTTAAAAAAGGGCTGGGGATGTGACTCAGTGGTTAAGCACACCTGGGTTCAATCCCCAGTACCTAAAAAAAAAAAAAAAAAAGTGAAGTGAAAGAAGCTAGATGTAGACCTTACTGTAAGGCTCCATTTATATGAAATTCCAGACAAAGCAAAACTATTATGACAGAAAAGCAGTTCAGTAGTTGAAAGGGCTGGAGTGGGAGGAGGAAACTGATAGGCAAAGGGACAGGAGGAAGCCTGTTGAGTTAATGGAAAGTTTTATAAAATGATTGTGGTGGTGGTTACACCAAACTCTGTGTGTGTGTGTGTGTGTGTGTGTGTGTAAACTCATCAAACTAAACACTTAAAATTGGTGTATTTTATTGTATGTAAATGAGACCACAATAAAGCTGACCACAAATAACCAAGCAGTCACAAATCAGAACATAAAGAGAGGGAGCTGGGGATGGGGCTCAGCACTTGCCTAACACACACAAGGCTATGGGTTTGATTCCCAGTACCACACCCACACCAAGGGATGTCGTCTATGGGAGCCAAGAGAAGATGGACGTGGTGGTCATGTCTGTAATCCCAGCAACTAGGGAAGCTGAGACAGAAGGATCACAAGTTCAAGGCCAGCCTCAGCAATTTAGTGAGACCCTCAGCAACTTAGAGAATTCTAGCTCAAAGTTTTTAAAATAAATAAATAAACAAGGGACTGGGGATGGAGCTTAATAATAAAATGCCCCTGGGTTCAATCCTTAGTGCCCACACACACACTAAAAAGAGAAGGTGGAGAGGGCAGTGAGGAAAGGCCCAGAGGGAGGAGGTAGAGATTGAGATTACACCGAAGGATAAGGGGGAGGTAAGTAGAGGAAGTGTTTCCGTGGAGGAAGGGTTTTCACATGAAAGCAGGTGAGACCTGAAAAAATTTCAGCAGGTTGTGGACACAAAATGCAAAGTAGGACTAACAAGAAATGAGAGTGGCTGGGCATGGCGGTGCACACCTGTAATCCCCATACCTGGGAGGCTAAGGCAGGAGGATCGCGAGTTCAAAGCCAGCCTCAGCAACTTAGTGAGGCCCTAAGCAACTCAGTGAGACCCTGTCTCTAAATAAAATACAAAATAGGGCTGGGGATGTGGCTCAGTGGTCAAGTGCCCCTGGGTTCAATCCCTAGTACCAAAAAAAAAAGAAAAAAGAAAGAAAAAAAAGAAATGAGAGTGAAACAAATCAGTTCCCAAATATAAAACTATGGCTATTGGAAGTACCATATTGAAGTTGCCCCATCTGCATACCAAAGCCCCACTAGAGGTAAAACAGTTCTGGGAATTTCGAATCCATCACCTATCTACCCCACAGAAAGAATCTACTTTTGCTTTCCCTTCCCAGAACTTCTTCCCTACTCCCTTCACTTAGGAATGTCCTCCCCACTAGGAAACAGCCTCTGCCATGGACCAAGCCCCCAATACCTGCCCACATCTCATCTTGCAGCTTGCTGGCCCCAGTGAATTCCTCCTCCCTGGATTCCATGTGACCGCTGCCCCCTGGTGGCTGGAGTGATGTATTACTGAGGATGCAAGGACAGCTTGATCCAAGGCCAGGCCATTCCTGCCCTTTGGAGCCCAGTCCGGGCCACTCCAATCACTGTCCCTGCTCTCAGGCAGCCTACACCTTACTAAATCCAACAGACACTTCTCAGTCCTACCTGACTCTCCTTCTTTGCAGCATGTGGTACAACCATCTTTGAAAAATCCTCTTAACAATTAAGAAACTTCGCTCTCTTGGTTTAGTTGTCTGGACTGCTCTCCCAAGGTGAATCATCCCTTCCCACAATAGCTTTCTTGATGTTGGCAATACTAAATTTGTCTCTTAGCCCTTTCTCCTAAGTTGCAAACCCCCAGCCATCTCCTGGAGGTCCCCAAAACACTTCAAAATCAACACATTGAATCTGAACATGTCACATTCCCCACCCCATCCCAAGACCAGGGTTCCCTCTGCCCATAGTAACATCTTCATCCAATCTGGCATTTAAGTCAGATAAATAGCCCTCATCCTTCACCTATTCCTTTTCATCATTTTCACATCCAGTCAGATTCAAAATTCCATCCAATTCATGTATCTCTTTAACATTGAAATGAATCTTATACTGTCAATAATCAACACATTTTTTATTAAGAACAGCAATTCCATAGAGTTCAGCCTCATACTTCCAAATCCATCTCCTCTTCTCTTACCTTCTCTAGTGCCCTAGTTCCAGCCTCCACAGCTCCTACCTGGCCCACTGCATCTGTTGCATACCTGGCCTCCCAGGCTCCAGTCCTACCTTTCTAGTCCATCTTCCACTAGCCACCAGTGATCTTTCTATAATATGGATCTGATCAAATTCCTCTTCTGCTTCAAATTCTTTTTGTCCTGTTGCTGACAGGACAAAAGCCAAACTCCTTAGCCCACTTTCAAGTTCCTTCATAATAATGAAGTCACCACAGTGGGTAGTCACCACCTACTGTGCACCTTATAGTCCAGCCACACCAGACCACTACCACTTCCTTGAATCTGCCTCCTATTACCTCCTGACCTTTGCACATGTGATTCCCTATAACAGGAATATCCATCCCACTCTTCTCTCCCTGGCTAACTTCTATTCAACCAGTTCACGTATCATACTCTATTGTAAATCTCCAGGTGACAGATTCATCCATTCAATACACACAGCTGAGGACCTATGTATATACAACTTCCATGGAAGTTGCTGGGGATGCAAAGGGGAATGGGATCCAGTTCTTGCCAATAGGGGTTCATGGTCCACTAAGAGAGACAAATACATATAAAAAACACAACCACACAATCTGCTGGGACACAAAACTAGCCTGGGAGAGTTTTCTTGGGTTTTAAAGGGGAAATAGTCCTCTCAAAGAGCAGAAAGCATTAAAATCAAAGAGGACAGTATGAACAAAAGCATACATGTTAGGAAGAGTGGGTTGTGTGCAGGCAGGTGGCTGGGGTTGCTAAAGCCTAAACCATAAGAGAGAGATGCTGCTGGAGAGGCTGTCTGGGGCCTGCTCATTAAGCATCTTTTGATCATAGAAACCATGGGGAGCCACTGGAGGGTTTTGATCCAGGGAAGCTTTGCATTTTTGAGAGAATGCATCTGAGGGAACAGGAGTGGAGATTAGAAAAATCAGGAAGCTGCTGCAATGGCCTAGGTAATGGCCATTGCCAATGTAAAAACTGGTTATTTTACCACTGGTATCAGAGGCATAGAGGAGACAATAGATTTTAAAAACCTAGAGGTCTGTCAAATCAGCAGGGCTCGTTTATATATGAGGGTGAGGAAGAGGGTGGTGTCTAAGAAGATGACTACAGTTCTCATTTGGATGCCTGGATGGATGGAGGTGCCATTCATAGAGGTGGGAAAAAATAGGAGGAGGCACAGAATTTATTCAACCAAGTTCTTTTTTGAACCAATCATGTCTGAGGAGACTATGGACATACCCCTGATCCAGCGAAGAGTTAGATTGGTTCCGGAGTCAATATTAGGATATATTTATATGCAGAATATCTTAAAGAGAAGTCTGGGGTGCAGATTTGTGCAACACCAGCATAAAGCTGATAGCTAAAATCATGAGAGTCAATGATTGAAAGCATATGTAAAATGTGAAGGGCTATGGGTCAAGGGAGCCCAGAAGAAGACCACATTTCAAAGGTGGTCAAAGGAAAAGGAGTTTTAAAGAAGCTGTCAGGGAAGAAGGCAAAGAATCATGAACGTGCTACATCTCGGGAGCTGTGGTAAGCAGTGTGTTCTTAGAGGGCTCCCAGTGACCCCATCTTCTGGCTATCACTCCTGAGATGAGGTTATAAAAAGAGTAAGGGGAGTAAGGGTACAGCTCAGTGGTAGAACAAATGCCTAGCATGCACAAAGCCCTAGGTTCCATCCCCAGCACTGCCATACATACATACATACATATATACATACATACATACATAAAATAAAATGGCTTTTGTGTCTGTCTGTCTCTCCTTCCATCCCTCTCTGTGTTAGATCACTTGCTCTGGAGGAAACTATGTTGTTCTAGTCCCCAACAACCCAAGCCTTCAGAAGGGACCACTGTTCCTCAGCTAATTCCCTCATGAATTCCTGACCCACAAACTATTAAAATAAAAGCTTGTTGTTTTGAAATGCTAAGTTTGGGGTTCATTCATTATGTAAAAGTCAAGGAAGGAGGACTGGGGTTGTTTGGGGAGCTTGATGGTAGAGCACTTGCCTAGCATGTGTGAGGCACTGGGTTCAATCCTCAGCACTGCATATAAATAAATAAATAAGTAGATAGATAAGTAGGTAAATAAATAAATAAATAAAATAAAAGTCCATCAACAACTAAAAAAAGTATTTTCAAAAAAGTCAAGGAAGGAAAGATTTCCAACATAGTGTTACTGGTCAGAAAAGTCTAAAACCACACATGAAAAAAGAAATGAACTAGGTACAGTGGCACATGCTTATAATTACAGCAACTTGGGAGGCTGAGGCAGGAGGATTACAAGTTCCAAGACACCTTGGTAACTTATTAAGAACCTATCTCAAAGTTAAAAGTAAAAATGGCCGAGGATGTAGCTCGGTAGAGTATCCATGATTTCAATCCCCAGTACTTCAAGGGGGGAAAAAAAAAAGACTTATATCTTGGCAAGAGGTAATTAACACACTCAGGGTGAATGGTTTCAGTCAGTTGAGACTCACATGGGAGGTGAAGGCTGTGACTGGTAAGGAGAGCTCTGCTGTCATAGACATTCATTGTTTTTGCCTGCCTAGCATCCATTTCCCCATCTATCATCTATCACAGCTCCCTGACTTTTCTCTGAGTAACCATCATGGCCTACAGAATACATTTCCATGAGACTGTCCATCAAGAAGCCCAGCTGTCCACAGCCAAGGGAAGGCCACATGATTCAAGCTGCACCAATCAGAAGCTCTCCCTGGAATTTGAATTGTGAGTCTATGTGACAGGAGGCCCAAACCTGGTTGGAGCTGATTCATGCTGCAGCCAGGGCCCTAAAGAAACTGCCATTCTTTCCTGCTACTTTGATTCTTACAACTGCCCTGGTTTTGGTCTTTTCTGAAGCCTGGTTCTTCAGTCTCTCACTCTGTTGTGGGTACCAGCCTCATTTCCTTCTAATAAATTTCTTTCCTGCTTAAGGTAGCAGGAGTCAGTCTCTGTTGCTTGCAGCTGAAGAACCCTAACTCATACATGTTCTTTCAGGAATTTGGGGTGAGAGGAGGAAAACAAAGGACAAGCACTAGAGGAACACAGAGTAGAGGGAGGCAGTTTTTTTTGTGTGAGTTTTTAAGATGGTAGAAATTTTATTTGCTGAGAATAAGGAGGAAGGAGAAGAAAGGATGTAGAAACAGAGAAGGGAAGAATAATGGAACAATATTGAGGAGTCACGATGGGATGGGCAATACACAGGTGGACAGGCGGCACTAGAACACAGCCTGGAGAGCTGTGTCCTATGGATACATGTAGTTTGAATAGGAAGCTGAAGGAAATCTTGACTGATTTGCCTCAATTTTATTTGTTGAGACTGAAAGAGTAGGGTTGAGAGGAATATTTAAGGGACAACAGTGACTGAAATGGGGCTGACCAAGAAATTAAGAGTGAACCCACAGGGGCCACTTTGCAATCATTTTTCTATTAAAAAAAAAAAAAAGACTGAATGGGGGTGGAGGACACTAACCACTGAGCAATATCCCAAGCCCATTTTTTATTTTTTATTTTGGGACAGGGCCTCTCTAAGTTGCTGAAGCTGCCTGAGCCTCCTGAGCCTCTGGGATTACAGGTGTGCGTCACCATGCCCACCATTTTTCATTGAGCCAAGTTCACCTCCCTAGACCAGGACTGGGCAATGCTGTCAGATGAGGCAAAAGGGTAAGTAGAGGACGGAATTGAGAGTGTGTGCTGCTCATTTTCCATTTACCCTCCACCCTTCTCCACCAATATGGATGGCATCATCTGGGTTCCCTTGCCCTCAAACTTCTAATCGGGGTCTCCCTAAGAAAGGCACCAGCAGGGCATTAGAAAGTGGGAAAAGAAAGCATTCTGGATCTCTCTTCTACTCCCAGCTCTGTCTCCTGGTTCTGGCAGTGGCTGTGTATGGCCCTCCCACAATCCCAGCTCTTCTCAGGTGTGTTCTGTGGCTTTCACAGAGCTCAGTAATACCCTTTCTTTTCCTCACCCCTTCAGACCTAAGGGTGGCCACAGCTTCCTGCTGTCTAACCTCCCTTGTTGGTTCCCTCAACCCTGCCCACACCTCTGCAAATGGTCCCTTCATTAAATTATCTTCAAAATCTCAGCTGTGGTGCCTTCTGTTTCCTGCTGGGACCTTGACTATTAGAATGTCAGTGGGAGAGATCAGACGGTTCACTATGAGGTTCTGACGGGGCAGGGGATGGAAAGAAGCCAGGAGGGGTCTGGCAAACGGGCAGACCACAGAAGGATCAAGGGAGCGAAGCTCCTATGACTTGATGGTACAGGTGTGAGAGCCATGAGGGTCTGTCAGACATGGAAGGCAGGTGCTGGGATCAGAGAGCAAAATACTAGATTTCGATGGCATGAAAGATGGTACTGGGCTGTAGTAAAACCAGGGGTTTTTAATTTGGGACTCAAAGTCCTACCTAAAATCTTGGCTCTGCCACTTTACTAAATGTGTCACACTGGCAAGTGACTTCACCTGAATGTGTATCCTCATCTGTAAAATAAGGCTACTAATACCAAACTCTCACGTTTGTGCAAAGGATAAACACATGTAAAATGTCTGACACAATGCCTGGCATGTGGTGTAGATACTCAGTAAATGTCCACTAAGTATGCTACACTTGTGGATAATGCCTCAGTCCAAGGTGTGACCACGAGAGTGGATGGCTGGAGTGGGATGAAGGTCACGAGAGATGAGGTGGCTAAATAATTGGAAAGATGGATCATCACAAAGCAGGACAACACAGGGTGGAGAGGGAAACTCTTGGCCACTCTATCCACTTGTAGACCCTCAGGTTCCTCATTCAACAAAGAGCAAAAATTGGGCTGGGGTATAGTTTAGTTGGTAGATTGCTTGCCTCACAAGCACAAGGTCCTGGGTTCAATCCCTAGCACCACAAAAAAAAAAAAAAAAAAAAAAAAAAAAAAAAAAAGAACGATGCACTATCACACTTCCTCCAGATGGTCAAAATTAAAGCATCTGATAATATCAAGTATTGGTGAGGGCATGAGGGCATTGAGTTTTGGTGGGAGAGTCACTTCTGAAAAACTGGTGGCACAAGCCCATAACCCCAGTGACACATGAGGCTGAGACAGGAGGACCACGAGTTCAAGGCCAGCCTCAGCAACTTAGCAAGACCCTAAGCAACTTAGCAAGGCCCTGTCTCAAAATAAAAAACAAAAAAGGGCTGAGGATATGATCTCAGTGATTAAGCACCCCCTGGGTTCAACCTCCAGTACTCCCCTCCCCGTCACCCTAAAAAAGAAAAGAAAGAAAAGAAAAAGAAAAAAAAAAAAAGAAAAAAGAACAGCAGCAGCAGCAGCAGCCAGAGGAGGTATTTCAGTTGCACAGCAAGGGGGCAAGGGAGTTTTGACCAGGAAAGAGCCCCTGACAAAAGGTGGGCAGGGGCTTCTGAGGTGCTCAGAATATATTTCTTGTTATAGGGGACACAGGTGTTGTACATTAATATACAGTTAGTTCTATGCACTGTTTTTGTTTTTGCTTTTTTGTGGTGCTGGGGATTGAACCCAGGGCCTTGTGCTTGCAAGGCAAGCACTCTACCAACTGAGCTAGATCCCCAGCCCTCCATGCACTTTTTAAAATATTTCATAACTAAAATGTACCTAGGAGGTGTTGATTTTGCAACATAACATGAACAGGCAGACTCCCAACCCTGGAAACTCCTAGGTGTCCCTCCACCCACCGTCCTCTGGGCTCCTCCAGCTTCTGCCTGCTCAGTCAAGGCTCTGACCACTCTGGGCTGTGACCTGCTGGGTCCTGCCTGGCTCAGTACCAGAGAGCTGCGCCCAGGCTGGAGTCTCCACAGGGTTCACAGCAGAGCCCAGATCAAGCCTGGCTCACCACACCTCCAGTACCATTTGCTGCCAAGCCCCAGGCACACCTCATGTCACCAACTTACATCGTCACTGTCAGGGCCCATGCTTCCTCACCCATTCCTGCTTCCCACCCAGAGGAACGTGGTAGCACACGGCTGTCCGCCAAATGAGCGGGTGGCTGGTTCTGCTTTTCCACTTACCAGTCACTCTGTCCATCTGTCTCTCTACATCCCATTCAGGACACTCCCTGAGGCCTTCGGAAGGACTCCTGACTGCCTGCAACGCCCCTTCTCCGGAACTCGCAAGCATCCTTCAGGGAGCTGCCCTCGGCTCCGCTCCTCTGTGGAACCATGGCCTGACTTCCTCCGAGCCCCAACACGCCCCTATTTTCGGAGGCCCCAGCCTGTCCCCACTCTGCTCCACAGAATCCTGGTTTTTTGTTTGTTTGGGGGGGTGGGTAACCAGGGATTGAACTCAGGGACACTCGGCCACTGAGCCACATCCCCAGCCCTATTTTGTATTTTATTTAGAGACAGGGTCTCACTGAGTTGCTTAGGGCCTCGCTAAGTTGCTGAGGCTGGCTTTGAACTTGTGATCCTCCTGCCTCAGCCTCCGGAGCCGCTGGGATTACAGGCGTGCGCCTGACCAGACTCCTGTTTCTTGACTGAAACTCTTTGGACTCCCTACATTGTCCTCGTGGCCTAAGGCTGACCCACCCCCGAGGTCAAATGCGCTCTGACAAGCCTCGGCGAGCTCCATGGCGCCGGCGCTCCTCAAGGTTCGGAAGGGCAAGGCGTTGCCGCACAGTTCCCGCCCTGGCGGACTTCCTGTGTTGCACTGCGCCTGCGCGGCCTGCGCGGTTTACAGCTCCCTTGTGGGTAGGCTTCCTTTCTGAAAGCACATGCTAAAACTGTGGGCGGGGCTGAAAAGGGCAAGGTTGGAAGGGTTAGATTGGGGTAGGGCTTGAAGGATGGAACCCAATCAGGGGATGGAGTCTGATCAGGAGTGCCCCGTCATTCAAAAGAGGGGAGGAGTCCAGCCATAGGATGTGAAGGAAAGGAGCATCCTGTACTTTACAAAGCCCAGAAGTTGGGAGCCTGGCAGAGGTTCTAGCAAGCAGCAGCTCCCACCTTTAAGCAGAGGAGAGCTTCAAATTCTAGAAGATAGTGGAAGAACTCCTACACCAGAGACCCCATCCCCAGCTGGAGGGAAGGGTGGGAGCAAGTGTAACTATTAAATAGACCTTGAGTGGATACCCAGAACTTTGCTCCCCCGCAGACTGTAAAGGCAGCGTCTGAGATTGATGGCACGAGAACAGACTGGACCAACCTGGATGCTTGAACCGGACTCAACTCCTAGGCTTGCCACTCCATCCTGTGCATTGACGTAGGTCAAGGGTGATTTCAAATTGTGGTCAGGGGCATACTACTCACCCACACCACCCCTCGTCAAAGGACAGCCCTTGGGAATGCCTGCCCACCTTCCCCTAGGGATGACCCATCCAAAGCTCCACTCTCTCAAGCCTGGGTTTGGATGATTGGCTCCTCAGGGTCCACAGCAGAGCCCAGCTCAGGGCCTGACACACAACACCGCTAGGACCACTTGCTGCCAAGTCCCAGGTTTCCTTCCTCCCACAGGAAAAACCTGGGTGTTGTGTAAACTGGAGTTCCTGAGCCCTTTGCACAGGTGATAGGGAAGGCTGGAGGCTACAACCACCTCCCCATATAGCCACATGAAAGAAGTGTTTGGCTTCAAAAAGAGGAAGAGAGACCCAGGTTAAAAGGTGAATGGCCAGTGGGGGGTGGTGGCACATGCATGTAATCCCAGGACTTGGGAGGCTGAGGCAGGAGGATCCCGAGTTCAAAGCCAGCCTCAGCAACTTAGCAAGGCTCTAAGCAACTCAGTGAGACCCTGTCTCTAAATAAAAAACAAAATAGGGCTGGGGATGTGGCTCAGTGGTGGAGTGCCCCTGGGTTCAATCCCCAGTACCAGCGTCCCCCCACCCAAAAAAAAAAAAAAAAAAATGACCAGGCATGGAAAGAGGCCACAAGGAGATTCAGGGCAGAGGACCTCTGGCTGCCTGTCAAGTTTCTAAGCCTTAGGGCTCTAACAGATTTGAGGGTAGCTGCCTTACCTCACTATGCTCATTAAAAATCCTGGGAGCCCCCAACAAGGGCATACAGGAACAAAGCATGCGTGAACAAGGTGGGGAGTTTACAACTCCAAAGCAGTATTTCCTTCTTTGACAGATGAGGAAACTGAAGTCCATAGAGTGGGTCAAACCTGTGGTAGCAGCTGGCAGATGATCCAATAGCCTGACCACCCACCAACCCATACAGTGGACCAGGGACACTCCTCCCAGCACGTGAAGAAACAGTCCTAGAGAGCCTGATGCCCACCTATGCCCCTTCCAGGGCAGTTTTATTGGTGTCATTTGTAAAAGGTCTTCCCATCAGCCCCCAAGTGTTTGCCTTTCCTTTCCAAGAAGGTGACTGATTCTGGCCCTGACCCCAAAGACAACAGACGACCTTGATCTGATGCTACTGCAAAACCCACGTGACACTTTGGGTAACGTCTGCTGCTGCTGCAAAACCCACAGTGACACTTTGGGTAAGGTCCAAGTGCAAGTCTGTGCCTAGCCCTGGGGAGCAGGGGAAAGAAAAGAGAGCTGGGTCTGTGTGTGAACACCAGGCAGAGCCCTGGCTGGCTGGAGATGTGTGGGCAAGGTGAGCAGGCCCCACGGGTACCCCAGCACCAGGGCCCACTGGTGGGGGCCCACTGGTGTGGCTGAAGCCCAAGCCCAGGTAGGGGTGGTAAAATCAGAAATCCTGAGAAAGAAGCCCTTAGGCCAAAAAAGTATGTGGAGCAGACCAGGGCAGGGGCCAAGGAAGATTTCAGAGGGTGTGTGTGTGTGTGTGTGTGTGTGTGTGTGTGTATGCGCGCGCGAGCACATGCGCTCGCCTGTGTTTACTTGTGTAGTGTGTGCGTGTGTGTGTGTGTGTACTCATGCACATGTGCGCAGACAGCCCAGGGCCACAGACACAATGTGCAAGGGGGCTTTGGTGAGTGTGCAGCTATACCCCCCACCCTTTGGAGGTCTGTAGACCTGAGCCCCCAGCCTCCCAAGGCTAAGGGAACAAACACACCTGGGGGTGGAGAGTTTGGGAAAGGAAACTTGGCTGGAAGTGGTTTAGGCCTCAGAACCCACATCCTGTAGGAGAGGCTGTTAAGGGGCCTGCTGTCCCAGTGCAGTCCTTAGAGCTGCTGGAGTGACAGTCCTGTAGGGGCAGAGATGGTCATCTTCTCAGGGGGAAAGGTGATCCGGAGACTCGGAGGAGGTGGGATCAGTCCTGCTAGATCCAAGATCAAGAGGCCTCTGTTGGGCGCCGCCCCCCCTCCTCCTCCATCAGCAACAGGCGACGCCGGCCAGCCTCATAATCGGCCTCGTCCACACTGACCAGCAGGCGGACAGCCTCCCGGCCCACGGCCTCACGCAGGGCCTCAGTTAGGAACACACCCCGCAGGGCCTGTAGCAGGGCACCACTCAGATAGTCACCCCAAAAGGCGTCCAGATAGGAGAGCTCTGAGAACTTGATGTCGCACACAACAGAGCCTAGGTCCCTTGAGCGTAGCACTGCAGTGGCCTGCCCAAACACGTCCAGCTGTCGCGCCAGTGCCTGGGGTCTCCGGGACGCCACACCCTGCTCCAAGGCTGGCCCATGCTCACAGTACTCTGCTCGAACCCGGAGTCGGATGTCTGCAGGGAAAGGGGGGATCAGTCAGTAGGCACTCACCATCCTGACACCCTTCCTCCCTTCAGCCTCTTCCAGCAGGCCCTCTACCCCTGCCCCCTTCCAGGAGTCACACCCAAGAACTGTGAAGTAATGACGAAAATCCCTTTGCTTCTTCCCAGACCTAGTGTCCTTGCTGCTCCCCAACCACCAGGCATTCTCCAGCTGAGAGCCCTGCCTCTCCCCAAGTCAGGGGTGCTGTTTCCCCCAGATCTCCACAGGGCCCACTCCTCCAATTCCTACAGTCTTTGCCCAAGCATCCCCTTCCCAATGAGGCACACCTGACTGGCCTCCACCCACCACCCCACCTCCCCAGGCACTGCCCCACCCAGCTCTTTTTCCCCAAGGTGCTTATCACCTTCTAACTTATTCCATTGGCTACTACTGAGCCATCATCTGTCTCCCCTAATGGGAGCTCCCTGAAGGACGGGATCTGTTGTCTGTTTTGTTCACTGGTATATCTCTGTGGCACACAGTAGGCACTTGGTGTGAGTTTGTGAAGGAACCAATGCATGAACTAACAGACCTGCCTTCAGGCAACCAGCCTCATACCACCCCTCAGAGTGAGAGTCTCAGGCCACCCACATCTGCATCCTCTCAGCAAGTTCCAGGCAGGTGAGGAGCCTAGGAGCCTGAGCAAGTTCTAGTGGGAGGCAAGCACTCTGTCCACAGAGGCAAAGAGGGTGGTAAGCCTAGAGCTGCTGGGGGCTGCTGTGCCACCACGAGGAGAGCAAAGCCCACACAAGGATACGGGAAAAGATTCCAGACTTTATCACATGGTCAAGGAAGGATCATCAGGCACACCAAGTCTAGATTTTTAGCCACAATCAATTTTTTTTTTGGGGGGGGGGGTGCTGGGAATGGAACCCAGGGCCTCGCACATGCTAGGCAAACACTCTGCCACTGATGTACATCTCCGGCCTTTTTATTTGTTTTCTATTTTCACAGGGTCTCATTAAGTTGGCAAGGCTGGTCTCAAACTGGTGTTGGCAATTCCCCCACCTCAACCTCTAGAGTAGCTGAGCAGCTGGGATTACCAGGTGTGTTCCCCATACCCAGGCATAATCGATTCTCTTTTTCGCTTAAACAAGTTTGAATTGGACTTCTGTCACTTACATTTCTACCTTCATTTGCCCAGATGAGGTGGCAAGGGATGGGACACAGGACTTCTGAGGCTATCCCTACAAGCAAGAACTTGGGCATGTCCCCTCTCTTAGACGTCTGAATCTCCACCTGTGAGGTGGAGCTGGTAAACACTGCCAACACAGGGTTGACTCCAAGGACCAGCTGGGCCTAAATCATAGGATCTCACCTAATCCACAAAGGACCCTGTAAGACAGGGCCAATCAGCACTCCAGTTTACAGATGAGGAAATGGAGGCAAAGAGAAGTGAAGTAACTTGCCCAAAGTTACACTGCAAGGCAATGACAGTGTTCAACAAACAGCATTTAACATCCTCTGCCCAGAGAACAGTCTTTTTTTTTTTTTTAAACAGTTGTGGATGGACACAAACCTTTATTTTATTTATTTTTATGTGGTGCTGAGGATCAAACAAAGTGCTTCACATGTGCTAGGCAAGAGCTCTACCACTGAGCCACAACCCCAGTCCCAGAGAGCAGGCTTCTAAGTTGAAGGATCTGATTCCAACCCAGGACCTTTAGGCACTGCTGTGTGAACTGGGACAAGTCACAATCTCTCTGAACACAGGTTCCTGCCTAAACCAGGTCATAATCCCTTGCTGTAAAGAGCTGTTAAAAGAATTAAAAAGACAGCAATGGACAGAAAGAATAAGCTAATGCCATGCCTGGTACCCAGGGTGTGCTCTAGGAATGGCAGCTGCCGACTGCTGTGCCATGCCAGGTGTCTGACATTTGGGAATATAGCAGTTAGCCCTGGGCCAGGGGCTACTGTCAGCCCACCTAAACGAAAAGGAAAGCAAAGTTCTGGGAAAGGAAGTCTCCTGCCAAGGGCTTCCCTCACCTTTCACAGGAGTGTCAGCAGATTGCAGAAAAGTAGAAAGCAGGTTTCCTGCACCCCCAGACAACTTCTCACCCCACCCACTTCCTCCTCCCACCCCAAACCCCTTCCTCTTTCTGCCTCCAGAGGAACTCTATTCTCTCCACTCAAGGGCCAGGGAAGCCTCCCCTGCCCCAGTCCCCAGGTACCCCCATGGTCCTTGAGCCCATCTCCTTCTACTCTGAGGACCAGATAAGCCCCCAGGGCCCTCATCTGTGACTCTGGCTATGCCCTCAACGTGGGTGAGGATCAGGGGGCTGGGAGGAACAGCAACTGCCCAAGGCCACACAGGACAGGGCAGCAGCAGAGGCAGAACCAGCTAGCAGAGTCCCACAGACCTGGAGGTGAGTCCCAACTCTGCCACTCTCTAGCTGTGGGGCCTTGGGTATGTGACCTCACCTCTCTGAGCCTCAGTTTCCCCATCTGAAAAACATAAACAAACAAGAGGTTCCTGCTGCACTGTGGAGTCATGAGGATTAAACGAGGCAACTCACCAGTGCCTGCCGTGGCTATGACACGGAAGTGCCCCAAACAGGAACTGCGATTCCAACACCCACCTCCCTGCCCCCACGGCCCAGCCCACACCCTCACTTCTCTCGCCTAGGTCCCTAGGCCTACCTCCTCCACCAACTCCCTCACTGCTACATTCTCCCCTACCCTACCCTCTAGCCACAACAAAGCACTCCCAGCACAGGCCTCACTCCCTCACAGAATGACCTATCCCTCCTCCTCTGCCCCCAATATCCCCACTCACCCCCCAAAGTTAGGTTTCAGGGACCCCTTTTTTCCTGCCCAGCTGATCATCTCCCATCTCACCCTCCTCAGCCAGGATGTTAAGGGCCCCATGTGAAAATCTATTCATGCAGAGTGCCTGCCACATGGGGATGAATGGAGGACAAGGCCAGGGCAGGCTCATGACCTCTCGCTCAAGCTCTCACTCAAAAGATATTTACTGGCTGGGTGTGGTGGCGCATGCCTGTAATCCTAGCAGCTTGGGAGGCTGAGGCGGGAGGCAGCAATTTCAAAGTCAGCCTCAACAAAAGCAAGGTGCTAATAAGCAACTCAGTGAGACCCTGTCTCTAAATAAAATACAAAGAAGGGCTGAAGATGTGGCTCAGTGGTCAAGTGCCTGGAGTTCAATCCCTGGTAGCCCCTCTCCCCAAAAAACATATTTACTGAGTACCAGATACAGAAGTGTAACATGAGGGAACTGCTGCAAGTGGGATGAAGAGATGTGCTGGTGGGGAGCACTCTCCAAGTGCCAGGCCATGCCCTTGGCTTCTCCCTAGCTTAGCCTACCTAATGATCTGGGCACTTTTACCATCCCTACTGACACAGGTGATGAAATCCTTCACCAAAACACAGTCCAATCGCCAATGTGGAAAATGGGACCATGGCACAGAGGGAGTAGACGGAGGCTCCCTCTGGCAAAGGGAGAACACGAGCTTTCCAGGAGTGACCACTCCACCCCAGCCTGACCCTGAATCATGTGCTTTTACATACCACCTTTCCTTGACTCTGCATCAAAACAACAACAGGTGCCACTTCCATGACATCTACTATGAGCTGCACATCCTCTCACCCTCTGATCATCCCACAACCTTACAATATGATGCTGTTGTTATTTTCTTTTTGCATCTAGGGCTACTGAGGCATAGAGGTTGAGTCACGTGCCTGAGGCCAGAATTCTATCCAAGGTACGTGGCTTCAGAGCCTAAGTTCTTAACTACCCCATCCTGTTCACTGCCTCTCATACAAGCATATACAAGATGCATAATTAAGACATCCTGAGGACCAGGGAAAGAATGATACAGAATGAGTTACAATTTAGACAAGATCAGAGAGTTCCTCTCTAGAAAATGACACCTGAAGTAAAATTCACAGGGAGTTTTAGCCAGGAGAAAAGGAAAGAATGAATGGCTTTCTTGGCAGGAAGAGAGACAGTTGTGCAAATCAGGGAGGAAAATTAACTTGAAAGGTTCACAGGCTGAGGGGCCAATGTGGCCAGAACGTGGCAGAAGAGCACAGATAGCAGAGTCGGAGGTCTGGTCTCACTCACAAGCAGAACACCATGTTTCTGGAGCCTCTGGAAATGACCACACTTCTCTGTACTTCAGTGGGCTCTTTCATAAAACAAGGCTCAACCCAGCACCAGTTCTCATGGGGCTATGATACAGCTGCAAAATACAGCTCTGAGTCCAGCCTGGGATCAAGGAAGGATGGCACTGCCTGACTTGGACACCACTCCAGCCATTCTGTGGAAGTGGTGGTTGGCAGCAACAGGGCCAGAGCCTCTGATGGCTGTCCAGGATGGAAGCAATGGATGTGGGAAAAAGTGGATGGACTGGTCCAGGTGTGGCAGTGAGGGGTGAGACAGGATGAGCATCTGTGTGACCTGGGTTGGGGGCGGGCTGAACTGCTTCCAAGTTGGCAGCAGTGGGTAATGCTCCTGCCCTGGTAAATCTAAGGGATCTAACTTCCTAGAGAGGAGAGTTGCTCCCACTTTCTGCACCCAGGTGGACCCCTGCACCCTCTTGTCCCCACCTGGTTCCAGGATCTCTTTCTGGAGCAGAAAAGGATACAGGAGTGGGAGGGGCTTCACAGTGGGGCACCAGGGTGATCAGGGGAGCACATCCTGGGCTAGGTAGGTGTTTGGGAGCTCCAAGATGAACCTTACTAGGGTCTTTTCTCTCAGAGTTCTTAGATGGGGTGGGATGGGAACAAAGAGGACCTGTACTCCCACAGCACTGGTGGAAAGAGGCAGCCAGCATGCTTCCATGGAAATACCGTACCACCACTGCTGCTGCCACATGAGGGCCAGCACTACATGCTTCTGAATAGTGGGATCCCCTCCCCAACCTCCTGGCTCCACGCCTGTCTTGCTCTGGCTTCTTCCAGAGCAGTCATATCAAATGTAAAGTTCATCTACTGAACTAATGAACTGAGGCAATGAGAAGCTGCTGGCAACTTCAGAGAAAGAAAAGCAGCCACTGCCTGCTTCCTAACAGAAGAATATACCACTGCCTAAAAGTGAGCCTGAGCCTCAACACATCAAACCAGAATCTGACCAAGCCTCTCCAGACCTAACTGCCTATTCCCAGGACAGTTGACAGTGTTAAATCAGCCCTACCACAGGATCCAATCAACCAAATCCAGTCTCAAGAGGAAAGGCAAGGGATCCGAGAGATTTGGAGAGACTTCAGAGAACCTACATTTATGTGTTGATTGTAAATTTAAGCACTATTGAGATATGTGACACATAGGAATTATCATTACTAATTTTTTTGGTGTGATGTTTTAAGGAATTGTTCTGTTACAGAAATACACAGAACATCTACCCATAAAATAAAAAGACACCTGAAAGTGACTCCAAAACACAACAAGGCTCATGAGACATCAGCCACAGTTGACAACTGCCAAAGCATGGTGACAAGGTCCTCGGGGTTGTTATACCCAGCTGACTTGCTTTGGAATATTTTCTACAAAAAAAGTTGGGGTGGGGGCAAGCAAAGCTGATCCTGCCATTCAAATTCTCCATAATTAAAAAACAAAAACAAAAAAAAACAAAAAAAAACTGCAAAGACTCTGGAAGATCTGCCCTGGTTACCTCTCTTGTCCCAATTTTCCAAAAGTCTCCCCATGGCCCAAAGCCCCAGTCTCAGTCTTGCCAGCTTCCTTGCTACCCCTTGACTACCACAGGCAACCTTCCACTCAGGCCTCTGTTCCCACTGTACCCTCCATCAGGACACTTCCTGACATCTAACTACCAGAACACATCTTCCTACCAGAACACATCTCAGTGAAGGTAGAGCCCTCTCAGCCCCACTGTGCCTAGCACGTATTAAGCCCTCTATAAATACATGAAGAATAAACAAATTAATAAATCCTAGTTTCAGCCTAGCTCTGTCCCTGCCACTCAGACTAGTGACTTCCTTTCCCTTGGCCTGTTTCCTTCTTTGAAAAAGGAATGTATTACTGGCTTCCTCAATGGCTGCTTGAGAATTCAAGGTCAGGCAAGTAACACGATGGATCGGAGGTAAGGAAGATCAGAGATCTTATTATTAAGCCTAGGAACCCCAAGTGCCCTTCTCACACACTCAGACCCTGGGAGTTTAGTCTTGTTCTATTCCTCAATAGAAGCAGCTGACTGCTGTCAACCCCCACAAGAGTCACAGATTGGAGGAACATGAATGGTAAGCCTCTTCTTCAATTAGGTCAGGAGGGGCTTCCTTCCACCTGGAGCACTGAGTCTTGTGGCCTCATTAAAGGTAAGGCATCCCTTCTTTTCAGAGGAAACTGGGGCCCACATGGGGAGAGACTAACTCCAGCCCCACCCTGCCTGATGAGTCAGCAATCAGCCCTGTGTGCCCATCCCTGGCAAGATCCAACCACACCCTGGTTAATATCCTCCTGGCCTCAGGGAAGAGACCTGAAGCCTGGCCTGGCCTGCTCCTGTACTCCCCAAGGCAGTGACTCCCTCACCTAGCCAGCCAGCCTGGTTGCTCTGGTAATTACCACCTGACTTGGGGGACAGTCACCATCAGGCAGTCACCCTCTTAAGCCAGGAGCTATGTAAGGACACAGGGCTGGCTCTGCTGCTCTGTTCCTGCCAGCATCCAGCACAGCTATCTGCAGGCTCATCTATGAAGCAGGTTTGACACCCACCTGCCTGGAAGGCAATGATGGGCCTAGGAGGAGCAAGCGTGTGTCTTTCGTGGGCTGCAGACAGCTCTGAAGATGGCAGGAGAAAGGACCCCCAAGGTGAGATCCCTTGTGCTTGGACAGCTGCCCCATATCTCCACGTCTCCTTCCACCCCAGCCCTGGCCTGAGCATGCCACCAGCTCTTCCTCAGTTTCCTGACTTCCAGCTTCCACATCAATCTCTTGCCCCAATCCTTTCTCTTGTGAACCTGCTGCTCCCTTTGCCCTTCCCCTGCTGTAAGGATGCCTGGGGCCCCCTCCTTGCCTCATTTGGTCCCAGCCCCTGGACAGGGGTGCTTCTCAGGCCCAACAACATGAATGGCTCTTGGTCCCCTCCCTGGCTTTATGATTCTTCAGAGCACTCACCATCAGCTGACATTACATGATATGCTGATGTATTTGCAAGTTATCTGTCTGACCTACTATCATGTAAACTCCTTGAAGCTAGAAACTTCTACACCTCAAAGCCTAGACCAGTGCATGGCATTGAGATTACGCTCAATAATAAAAACCAGGTGAAGGAGTTAGCAAATGAACCCTCTGGGGCTCCCACAACTCCCAGAATAAAGTCTAAACCTCCAGAGCCTCCACCTACCTCCTTTCCCCTGCTCCCATTCACAAATCTCTTTTCCCAACAGACTCACCCTGTCTACATCCTGCTGTGGACACTTTGGACTTAGGGGTCACTGCCAGGAATGCCCTTCCCAGCTCCTCTTCCAGCATCCTGGACCTTGTCCTGGTGGTACAAGTGGTAACTCTCCGGAGCTGGACAGAGGGATCCTCTGCACACCCTAGTACCCCTGTACTCACATTCCTTATGGCACCTGTCACCATCAGCCTGGCTGCCACATCCCTCATCTGTCTCCCCTGCAGCCTGGGAACACAGCTTGGAAACCATACCTGATTCCCTCTTGTTCTTAGGCTTGCCCAAGTAAAAGAAGGGAGTACCAGAGAGGAGGGTAGAGATGGTCCATGGCTACGTCTTCCTCGCAGGACCAGGTAAACTTCTCAGGGACAAGTCATGTGAGTCTCCACAGCAGCACTGCTCCCCAACATCTCACCTACCAGTCTGTAGTCATGTCCAATGTCTAAAATATTCCCTTGATTCCTTGGCCCACCCCTTCTCACCCTCTCCAACCTGACTACCCAGGCCAGACTCTGCCCTCCTCCTCGAGGGACTGCACAGCCTGTTCATTCATTTCCCAGCTTCTGCATTACTCGATGCACCAGACAGGCACCCAACAGAGCATGTTCTAGAAGCCCAGCACTACTCTAAGCTCTGTACAAACTACCTCCCTCACTAAATTTCCGGATGGAGTTAAGAGTGCCTTGAAAAAAAGGCATCGGGTCACATTACTGCCTTGCTAAAAACCCTCTGACAGTCCTAGAATCAAAGACAAAATCCAAACCCCCCTCTGCCCTGTGGCCTGCCTGGTTCCTCTGCCTGTTCCTTACTTTCTCTTCATGGCACCTATCATCCTCTAAAGTTTTGGTTTGTCACCTGACTGTAAGATCAGCTGCACAAGGGCAGGACTGCCCTACTGCAGTCCTGCCTGATGCCCAGCAACTGTGAGACTAAGTGCAACTTCACACATCACATGCCCTGGGCCAAGCACTATTCCAAGTATATTATTCGGTTAACTCATCTTTTCTCATAACTCCAATTGGGACCATTATCAGCCATTATCAGCCTTGTTTGTAATAACAAATGTGCAATCAGACCCCAAGAGATTCAGGTATCTACCCAAGGTCAGAAAGCTTGTTTTAAGTGGTAAGGCCAATTTGTGACTCAGGCAGCCTGACCTGGGGTCCTTGTTTTACTATCTCTGCAATATCCACCACTACACAAGAGATGAATGTTAAAAAAAAGTAGCCCCTACAGATGTCTGCTGAATAAACAAATGAAACTGAGGCAGAGGGTTGTCATGGAAGGCTTCCTGGAGGAGGTGGCAATGTGACATGCTCTCAACTACAGGCAGGATGTAGACAAGCAAGTGGCAACAGAAAAAGCAAAAATTACACTGCTGAATGGAGGGTAAGCTGTTGTCCATATGCCATGTGTGTCATGCTCCAGACAAACGCCTGTCTGTCCTACCCTCCAACTCTACAGCCTGCTCTGGGCACTGTACTTGCATCCCAAGATCCACAGACACATACCACAGGTCACTTTGCCTTCTGACGTGGGCCTGGTTGGCTCCTGCTGCTGCTGGGGAGTGGCTGGGCCCCCTCTCCGCCGCCTCCTGGCACCACCACTGGGCCGGCCCCGACTCCGACGCTGCCGCTTGGTTGGGGGGGAGCCTGAGGACAGACAGAGGGGGCAGCTGCTAAGGACCACGATGACAGGCAGGGTGCGAAGGTAGGTGTCCAGGAGGAGCTCAAGGTCACTATGGGTACCAAGAGCTCTTGAAGGAGCCCCTCTAGAAGAGGCCCTGTCTAGAAGACAGGTACCACCGACCATCATCTGGAAGGGCAGAGAGGCACACCCCACAACCTGCAAGCCGTGCCAGATCTGACCCTAGAGAAGTCCCACTGCACTCACATCAGGAGACGGGCATGAAAATGGATACTGGGCATCCCATGCTAGTGTCTGACAAGAAAAAGAATGGCTTCTAGGATAGACTGTTCAGGGAATAAAGTGAGGTATAAAATAAATGTCCAATTTTGCATAAGAAAGTAGATGAAATAAGCTGGGCAGGCTCACACCTGTAATCCCAGTGACTTGAGGCAAGAGGAAGTTTGAGAAGCCTGGGCAACTTGCAAGACCCTGTCTTGAAATAGAATTTTAAAAGGGCTTAAAATAAAAATTTAACAGAGTTTTAGTTTTATTTAAAATACAATTTAAAAGGTAGTCAGGTGGGTGGTACATACTCGCAATCCCAGCAACTCAGGAGGCTGAGATAGTAGGACTGTAAGTTCAAGGCCAGCCTCAGCAACTTAGGCTCTGTCTCAAAATAAAAAATACAAAGGTCTGGGAAATATAATTCAGTGGTAAAGCACTACTGGATTAAATCCACAGTACCCATCCCCACACAAAAAAATAAGGAGATAAAAACATATACATTATATGTGTTACTTTTTGCAAGATGAAGCACTGGAAGAACATGTTGAAAATAAATGAAGCCGGGCACAGTGGCGCACTCGGGAGGCTGAGGCAGGAGGATCGTGAGTTCAAAGCCAGCCTCAGCAACTTAGCGAGGCCCTAAGCAGCTCAGTGAGACCCTGTCTCTAAATAAAATACAAAATAGGGCTGGGGATGTGGCTCAGTGGCCGAGTGCCCCTGAGTTCAATCCCTGGTTCCAAAAAAAAAGAAAGAAAATAAATGAAACTGGCTATGAACTACTTGCAGGAGGCAAGGATAGATATGACTTTTTTTTTTTTTTTTTTTTAAATATTCGGAATTGAACTCATGCTTCAGCCTCTGGAGTTACTGGGATTACAGGCTATGCACCACCCCACCTGGCTAGAAATGACACTTCTAAGGATACTTTTTTGAAAACATACTTTAGTTTTTCCTTTTAGTCAGTAACTGTCTTACACACTCAAAAACTTAAAAGGAAACAAGAAGAAACAAACTATAAAATTAAACACATACAGAAACAAATGAATCTAACTATATACATGATTGGTAACATGTGAATATTCAAGAGAAAAAAAAATTCAAGAAGCTTGGAAGAACATTCTGAATGCAACTCTCAGTGGGAAATGATCAAAGAACAAAAGAATCACAAACAAATCCCCACTCCCAGTAATGGGGATTAAACCCAGGGGTGCATTACCACGAAGCCACATACATCCCCACATACATCCCCAGCCCTTTTTATTTTGAAATAGGGTCTTGCTAAATTGCTTAGGGCCTTGAGAAATTACTGAGGCTGACCTCAAGCTTGCGATCCTCCTGCCTCAGTCTCCTAAATTGCTGGAATTATAAGCACGTGCAAACAAATCTTACATTTTATTCAGGAAATAAAGTCAACAGTGATATTGATTTTATAATTTTGATGCTATTTTATTACTGTAAAATAAAATAAATCTATCTAAATGTGTTAAGAGCCAATATTTTCCATATTAAAAATTCCTTGTAATGTTAACTTCAAATTGAAAAATACTCATGGGAACTTTTCTATTTTGTATTTATTTTTGTGGTATTAAGGATTGAATGCAGAGCTTCAGACATGCCACACAAGCACATTACCACTGACCTACATTCCCAGCCCTTTCTTTTTTTTTGTGGTGCAGGGGATTGAACTCAGGGCCTTGTGTTTGTGAGGCAGGCACTCTACCAACTGAGCTATATCCCCAGCCCCACCCTTTCTATTTTTAAGAAAGGGTCTCCAAGGACTGGGGCTGAGGCTTAGTGGTAAAGCACTTGCCTGACACATGTGAGGCACTGGGTTAAATCCTCAGCACCACATAAAAATAAATAAGGGGGGGCTAGGGTTGTGGCTCAGTGGTAGAGCACTTGCCTGGCATGTGTGAAGTACTGGGTTCGATCCTTGGCACCACATAAAAATTAAAAAATTAAATAAAGGTATTGCGTCCATCTACACCAAAAAACATTTAAAAAATAAGAAATAAAATAAGGGGCTGGGGTTGTGGCTCAGTGTAGAGTGCTCACCTGGCATGTGTGAGGCTGTGGGTATATCCTCAGCACCACATAAAAAAATAAATAAATAAAATAAAGGTACTGTGTCCATCTACAACTAAAAAAAATCTAATTAATTAACTAAAGGTGTAAAATAAAAAAAGGGTCTCCATAAATTGCTCAGGCTGACCTCAAAATTAAATCCTCCTGCCACAACCTCCCAAGTAGTGCATACCAATAATGCTAGTAAGAGGCCAAGGCAGAAAGATGACAAGTTTGAAGACAACCTGGGCAACTTAACGAGACCCTGTCTGAAAATAAAATTTTTAAAGGGCTGGAGAAGTAGCTCAGGGCAGAGCGCTTGCCTAGTATGTTAGGCCCTGGGTTCATTCCCAAGTACCCTCCCCATCCACCCCACCCCACCACACAAGAAGCCAAGCTCTTTGAAAAATAGCTAATTTTAGGGCCAGGGAAAGAAACTTCAAGGTGAGTCCAGGATATTTTGCAGTGCCACAAAGCAGGAAACACACAAAGAATGATGGAGACATGGCAAAGAGAGGCTACTAATTTGAATCTTGGGAAGAGTGACTGACTATAACAAAGTAACTAAGTGGATGACTCCCTACTGATTCTTGAAATAGAGAGAGATAAAGAGAGATGCAGAAGAAAAACACCCTTGAAAGAATTCCATTTAATAGAAAAGAAAGAATTAGAAAATCACCGTTTTACAAATACCAACATGAAAACTAGTTTCAGGCAGGGCTCACCCACAAATGCTAAACCCACTGGGGAAATAGCAAGTGTGCCAAATTATCATCCCATAGATTATTTAACTATAAAATAAAAGGAAAGAAATGTTTCTTTACAACAAATAAATACAGAAGCCATCACCTTAACCAACCGATCAAATTTCCCCACTCACAAAGGGCCAACCAGACCTTACATGCCCCATGATGTGCTCCAATACAAAGGAGACAGCATCAACCATGGAGAATTCATGCCAAAATGTAACCTGAATTTAACTAAGCCACCAGACCTAATTCCCATTTCACAGAAAATATAGGGGATAGAGGAACAAGTTAAACGATAACAGCAAGAAACAATCAGATAAATCCAGAAACAATCTACAAAACAATCAGCCTGGAAGGGTTGACAAGTCAGAAAAAAAAAGGTGGGCTGAGGATGTGCCTTAGTGGTACAGGAAGTCTCATGAATGAGGCCCTGACTTCATTCCTAGCATCAATTTAAAAAAAAACTGAGGATATCATTCAGTGGTAGAGTACTTGCCTAGCATGTGCCAGGTCCTGCGTTCCAACCCCAGTACCAACAAAAAGAAAGGTCTGGATAGAGAAGAAGTTTCTACTCTACAGTTAAGAGATTAAAAAGCCCTAACAACTGCACACATAACAACTCAATCATGACTGAATCCTGGAAGCTGAGATGATCTTAATAAATTTGGAAATGAACCATTAGGATATCTGAGAATTAGTAATTATTTTCTGAGTTTCAATACTGGTCTTCAGGTCAATATGCTTATTGTGATGCCTGCTGACTTCAGAGTAAACCTATAATTTACTTTCGAAGAGTTTGACAGCAAACTCAGAATTGCATTTACATATATATTAAAGGGGGGCAAAATGTCACCACTGAATCTAAATGATGGCGTTCACTGTACTGATCTTTCAACTTTTCTGCATGTTTAAAATATTACATAATAAAAAAATGGGGAGGGGGAGGTTCAATTGAATAAATAAATTTGGGCAAGGCAAGCAAACCAATTGGAGGCACTGAACACTAATACATCTCAGAATCACATCCAACTATGATAGCCAGGTACAGAATGATACCCACAACATGAGGCCATTTAAAACGTGAAATAACTCTGTATGTACCTTCATGACACAAGCTCCTTCCTGTACCAATAATAAACACAGACGCACTTCAAAAACAAGGCAGAACCACCCCTCAGACCTCGTCCTTGATGGACGAGGTTGAGGAAGTCTTATCAAAGTTCAGAAGGAAGAAAGGGACACTACCACCATGCCCACCCAGAGGACTCACCTGTGTCCCACTGGCCCTGCTGAGAATCTGAAGAACTGCTTGACTGCCGACGGCGCCGGCAGTTGCCCTCTGTCCTTTTAGAAGAGCTGGAGGTGCCATAGCTGTAGCGCTCTGGGGACACTGGGGGAAGAGAACAGAAATAAACATTCATAGTCTTCTGCACTAGGTCCAGCCCCAATTCCCACCCCTGGAAAAACTCCTGGACCACAAGGTGCCTGAGTACCCCAGAGCTCAGACTCAAACACCCACTCCTTCTCAAACACCTCCTGCCCAGAAGTCCTTCAGATGCCTCCTGAAACAAAGGACTCATCACCTTCCAAGGCTGCCCAACCTACATCTATAGCAGCTCCAACTGTCATGCAGCCCTGCAATGATCCCTTGCCCCTCAATGACAATCCCAAAAAGCAAGCAGAACTCTGCAGGTTCCCCAAATCATCTTTTATACAGCCTCACCGTCGTATTTAAAAAAAAAAAAAAGAAAGAAAGAAAAAGAAAAAAAGAAAGTACTGTCATTCGTTCCCTAGAGGTGTCTTTCTCCTGGTGATCCAAATCTCACAGGCTTACTCTGGGTCAGAAAAGCCCATAATCCCCACTTCCCAACTCAGCCATTGCACCTCTAATAATTCAGCCAAGGGCCCAACAGACTACTCATGTACGGGGCTCCTGGCAGTCTAAAATGCTCCTAGCAACTCACTTGCTCAGAACTGTTCTCCTTTTCCCCCAAGGACCAAAACTCTGAAAAAGACCAACCAGGTTTGAATTCTGACTCCCACACTTTTTAGTTATGTCATACACTGGCCCCTTTGGGATGCATGTGTCTTCTCACTTACCTCTCCATCCCTGCTTGCATGACCTCTCCACTTCTGTCACTAGCCTCTGATGATGCCAACCTTTTGCCACCTCAAGGCTTGGATATTTGCCTTTCTCTCTGCCTTGGACTTTCTGCCCTGAGATCTGTGCTTGGCTGGCAATATAGTCTCAGCTCATCTTCTCAAAAAAATCTTCACCAGTCACCTAATCTAAGGCTATCCCATTCCCTTGTTTTAATCTATAAATGTATCTAAGAGTTCATCACTTGCTTATTTTAGTGTCTGATTCCCTCACTAAATGTAAACTTCATGGAATAAACACATTTGCCCCATCACCTTACATCCTCTGTGCCCCTAACACGGGATTCAGTTTTAATATGTGGCAAGCTGCTTAACTTTTCTGAACCTATTGTCTTTCCAGTACAGTGGGGACAGCAGCAGAACTTCCTCTGGGATTACTGGGAGGATATAAGGTGACAGTTAATATGAAGAGCTTACCACTTTACCTGGCTTGCCCTTCATAAACAGTTGTAATAATCATTACTATGTACCCAAAATTCACAAGCTCACTCCTCCCTAAGCTATGCCTCCCTCATCTTATTTCTCATTGATACTCTGGGAAATGGGGGAGTGGAATGGAACACACAGTCTGATGCAGTACTCTTCATGTCAGGGCACCAAACGCGGCCCAGTCCAGCAGGAGCAAGGTCCTCCCCCCACCGGAAGTCTGGCACCTTCCCATTCAACTTTACCTGGCCGGCGCCGCTTGCGCGCCAGGTGCGGCAGCAGGTCGTGTCGGGCCAGCACGCGCAGGAGTTGGCTCAGCAGCCGCAGGTTGCTCTCGTCGCACTGTCCGCGGCGCTCCAGCTCCAGTAGCAGTTCCAGGCCGCTGCGGGCGCGGGCCAGGCCGCCGGCGGCGCCGGGGGCCTCATCCAGCAGAAAGGCCAAGAGCTCCAGTTCGCACTCGGTCAGCTGCCCGCCCACCACCTCGAACATACGGTGAAGGGACAGCATGCCATAGTAGTCCAAGCATTCGTCCTCCTCCCAGCTCGGGGCCAGGGTCGACCCGGACAGCGCCATTCCCGGGGGAGGGATGCGGAACAAGCTCAGAACCAGGGCCTAAAACCCACCGCGGGGAAGACATAGTGGTCAGCGACGCGGTGGCCTGGGCTTGACACCGGTCCGTGCCTGTCCCCCCACCCGCCCCCGAGCGGGCCGGACAGGGCGACCCCCAACCGTCTCAGCCTTCTCCTCCCATGTTACGAAGTGGTATCTCCCGACTACCCTAGTAACAGATCGAGACGCCAGACCCCGGTGGTCCTAGGATCAGTCGGGCCAGACAAGCCCAAACGCCCCTCCCCAAGTGGTATGTTCCAAATAGTC
>JAJEJO010002529.1:0-34613 GCA_020662805.1 Glaucomys volans
TTGGGCACAGTGGCAGCTGTGACTGGTCGACAGCAGCTCTCATTTAGAGACTGGAGGTCTGCTCTGGTGCATCTCTCATCTCTGCTGTTAGCAGGAGAGTACAGAGGCTATCTTACAGCTTTATCGGCGTAGGTGAGATATGTAAAGGATTTCCTGATGGGTAGCCCTCTGTGAAAGATACTCTCTGGAATTCATTGAAGGCAAAAGTGATGACTGGGAAGAAGAGCCAGTTTGACCAAGGTGTTCCCCCTGCCAACACCACAAGCCCCGATGGACTTCAGGTCCTTCCTCATGGAGGAGGTGAGTCAGGCTCAGGTTGGGGGTTGGCAGCTCCCTGGAGACACCTCTCCATCAGCAGAGGCAGGAAGATGTTCGAGGGAGGCAGACCTCTTTTTGGCCCTGGCTGTACTATGCCTTCATGCTTTAGTTGATGGCTGAGTTTGTGGGTGGGGGGAGGATTTTGAGGATTTGTCTCTGTCAGAAGGAGGAGGAGGAGGAGGAGGAGAAGGAGGGCAGGGCTGATGAGCTGGGAGACCCAGACAACAACACGTCTTCTGCAATCAGGAGAGCTGAGTCAGCCTGTGGGGACAGGCGTACAGCCAGCAGAGATCTGTATTCTGGCCACACAGTCCTTAGACACTTCATCTGAGGATTTTTGATTTAATCTATCTTATCATGCAGGATGGGAGGGATAATGGAAGGAGAGCCTGTTAACACTGGGCCCTGCAGAAGGCTTGGGCAGCTCCTTTGAGTTCTGTGCTCTGGATAATCAGTGACATGGCTGGAAGCCCCTAAGGATGAGTCAGCACAGGGGGCAGGGAATGGCTCAGTTGCTCCGTGACCACACTACAGCACAGCACCGGCTCCTGTTTCTCTGCTGCCTCCCATTCTGGGCCATCTGGGAGCTTAATGGGCATGGGGCTTTCCCCTGGGGAATCTGGAACCCAGAGAGATTGGGTGACCAGTGCAAGGTCACACAACTTGCTTATACCTTAGGCAGAGGAGAGATACCAACTTCGACCTGGCACTTCTCCCTTTCTCTCCTCCAGGGTTTTCTCTGTGTGTGTGATGAATATGAATCACCCAAGAGACTCAGAAAGAGCAGCACCCTGCCTCCTGTTTCTGTCTCCCAGTGTGAGAAGCACGTTTCTCCACCTACTCTCTGTCATCCCAAGAGACGGGGTTTGGTGTGTGGGAGGTGCAAAAGTGCGGACTCTGTTTGTGGCATGGTTTTGCTGTTATTGTCTCCTGCTGGTGACAGAAGTCCAGGCCAATAGATGGATTTCTGCCTGCTCCTGTGTCCAGAGGCCAAGGCTGACTGCCAGCGACTGTTTTCTGCTGTAATGTTGCTGAAGTGGGGACGTCAAGGGAGGCTCCTGTGGGATATGTCTATTGTCCACCCCCTGCCCAACCTTTGTGCCAACTGGGAGCTCTTTGAGGGCAGAGATGGTGTGGTTCAAACCAATCCTATGGCTGAGCAGGTCAGCATGCAGCAGACCCTGTCCCCACCAGGCCATCTGCTTGGCATCCACTCTTCCCATGCCCACTGTGGTCCTCTCTCCTGAGAACCTTCTCTGGGACAGGAGCAGAGTGGGTTTGGCTGAAGTCAATGTCAAGTCAATGCCAATAGGAGCCAGGGGTAGTTTAGAGTGAGTGGGTCATGCATCACCCCAGCCAGCTCACCCCAAGAGTGAGGCCTATTCTACCCCATCTCTGTTCCATCCTCATTGTCACACAGGTTCGGATGCTGTCCCTTTTCTGGCAGCTTCCTCCTGCCAGAATGAATGCTTCCCAGGATCACCTGGCACACAACATGCTGAAATTCAGGTCCTTTCATCAGGGTCTTGGCTGGGGGAGCTGACTGAATGCTGAGGGTTGAAAGCTGGACTCTGAACAGCCATCACAAAGGCCTTGCCCTCTGGGGTGAGTGAAGATGTCCTCCTCAGCCTTGGAGGCCTCCCCTTTATCTGGGACATGATCTGATGACAGTCCAGCACAAATGCATACCAGTTTTTGGCCATTCCCAGAAACTGTGGTGCTTGGCTTCCACTGATCCTTCCTTTCTACTCTTTTACTTTTCTTTCTTTCTTTCTTTCTTTCTTTCTTTTTCTTTCTTTCTTTCTTTCTTTCTTTCTTTCTTTCTTTCTTTCTTTCTTTCTTTCTTTCTTTCTTTCTCTTTCTTTCTTCTCTCTCTCTTTCTCTCTCTTTCTCTTTCTTTTTGTGGAACTGTGGATTGAACCCAGGGATGCTTTGTCATTGACCTACAACCCCAGCCCTTTTTTAAAATTTATTTTGAGACAGGGTCTTGCTAAGTTGCTGAAGGTCTTGCTAAATTTCTGAGGCTGGCCTCAAACTTGTAATTCTCCTGAGTGGCTGGATAACAGGCATGTGCTACCACACCTGGTCCACTTGTGCTTTTTGAGGGTCTTAGAAACCCAGTGTCTTGTGGGAAGAACACAAGAACATTTTTTTTCTTAAAAATGCCCTCCCCAAGGATTTTCCCATGACTGTGAGCCTCGTTGTGCTGCTTCAACTTGGTAGAATTCTGAGGGGTGAGTCATATCACTATTGGCAGGTGACACACCAGCCATTTCATTGTCCTGACGGATGGGCTCTGATACAATGAAGAAGCGGTACCTCAGGCCTGGAGATCAATAGTCAAGGAAAAGCAATTCTTAAAAACAAAACAGTAATTGCAAATGCACTTTCAATTAGATTGACTAAGCAGATGTCAATACCCATGTGGGGAGAGGGATTGTATGTCTTGGTGTCTTCCAGCAAGTGCTCTTCCATAAGAGGCCTGCTCTGTCCTCAGCCTCTGGGACCAGCTAGGAAAGCAGCCACAAGCCCTGAGGAGCTAGTCAGGGTCAAAGCTCAGTTTCCTAAATACAGACTTATTAGTGTCATCTTCAAAGAACAGCAGAACCCTGTGAAGGGCTAATCTGTGCGCCCCTAGTGTTTCCCCATCTTCTCTCCCTCCTTTCCTTCTTTGCCTTTTTCTTTCCTGCCTTTTTTCCTTCTCACATTCTTTCTTCTCTTCTCTTTAAGAATAAAGAACTAAAGGACCATAACGCTAAGTCCTACAAAGGTTGGGACTTTGGTGTCACATGATGGAATTTTGTCTGGGCATTGGGCTTGGGGTCTTCCTTCTGAAGGGTCCTGTGGGCTCTTCAGTGCTTCATCTCATCAGTGGCTTGGCTTATGGTCGTGGATCCATGCACGTGGGGATGAATTTTCTCCTTTAGAGAGATTAGGCCTCTGGCAGTGCTCCTGGTTGCATGACCAGTGTGACTGCATTGTATACAGCCAGGGGAACGAGGAGTTGTGCTCCATTTGTGCACAGTGTGTCAAAATGCATTCTGCTGCTGTGTAACTAGTAGAACAAATTAAAAAACTATATAACAAAAATAAAGAGAGAGAGAGAAGTTATCTTGGACAAAGAGTCAAATTTCTACTATCCAACACCCAGGTACCAGGGCCAGTAGCACTCAGATAAATGTAGGCAGTTGGTGCACAGGGCTTGTGAGGAAGTGGGTTCTCTCTGATAGAGGACTTGGTGAAGTGCACAGGCCTCTGGAGCTTGCTTCTCCTCTTCCCCCAGATCCCTGCCTTCTGGAAACCTCATGGTCAGAGGTTTTAGCGTACAAGTGTCTTATCCACTTGTACCTTATGCCTGGCACAATGTCTGGCCTGTAGGAAGTGAGCAGTAAATACTGTTGAGTTAGGAAACCAGGCAGATGGACACTTCCTAGGCTCCTCTTAGAGATGCTGAATGTCATTCTTGTGTTTCTCCACGTTATAGTCAGCTATTTTTGCTGCTATGTCTAAAAAGGCCCAATCAGAACAACTGCAGAGGAGGAGAAGTTTATTTGGAGGCTCCCTGGTTTCAGAGGTCTCTATCCATAGACAGCAGACTCCATTTCTCAGGGCTCAAGGTAAGAGTGAACATCATGGTGGAAGAGTGTGGCAGAGGGAAGCAGCTCACATTGTGATCAAGAAACAGAGAGAGATGTCTCCACTTGCCAGATACAAATACATACCCCAAATCCATGCCCCCAATTCCCACCTCCTCCAGCCACACCCTATCACTTCAGTTACTGCTAAGTTAATCCCTATCAGGGGATTAATTCATTGATTGGGTTAAGACTTTTACAACCCAATCATTTCTCCTCTGAACCTCCTTGCATTGTCTCACACATGGACTTTTGGGGAACACCTCACATCCAAACCATAACACTCCATCTCCTGCTTCATTAAGATAGAGCTTTCTCCTTTGAACAAAAGTGCAATCTCAACAAACAGCCTTAAGGTCTGCCTGGGACATATATAAGGATGCAGCCTGCTGGGGGTCAGCAGCCAGCGTAGATCTTCCTGAGCCTGTCAAGGAAAGCGGTGCATAATTAAATATCATTAAATGGACTCAGACAAATCCAACTTCATTACCACAAGCGCTTGTTGAACTTGAGTAATTGCTGGGGCTTGGCAGGAGGAGGCATTCCCAGGGGAGAAGATTTTGACTGGAGGAGGGGTACACTGGGGGGCCTGGTGTTCTGGCCTGGCCAGGTTGGATTGCATGGCCTTCTTGTGGATAGGAGGGGGCTCCAAACAGGTCCTAAGCAAGACTGGTGCCTGCACATGTGCTTCGTCCCCGTGGTCCCTCAGCAGGTGGGGATTCTTGCAAAAGGGCAGATAGCTGAGGAAGGATTTGAACTCAGGCCTCATAGACTCCTAAGCCCTCCACCTTACAGGGCTATCATGGCTCTCAGATGGGGAGGGCCATGACAGTGGCTGAGATCACAGCAGGAGTGCTGGGGTCTAGAGTGTACCAACCCCTAGCTTTGCAGACAGTGTGAGGTTGACCAGACCACTCTGGAGGATGAAAGCAGCGACCCTGCTGTCCTGAGGGGAATGGCTGGGCCCCAGGCCACCATGTGGGGCCAGGGCCAGACAGTGAGTGCTGGGAAGATGGCAGGGAGAGGCAGTCTAGGGGAGAGGCCTTGCATTAAGGGAGCAGGTGGCATGGTGCTGTTTGATAAGGAGTGAGTGGGAAACTGGATTTAAACTCATGAATATGTCCCTCACTGAGCCCTCCAATTTGAGGTTTGAGATTCAACCCTGAGGTGAAGCAAGTTCTTATTCAGGTTTCTCTTAAAATTCAGATCTTCTAGGGTGTATGTGGAATGTCTGATGGCGTCTTATCTCTCCCTCCAGAGTCTGTCCCCAGGACTGACACTGGCCTTTCATCTCTGCACCAGGGTGCCCAGGGCCTGGCTGCTTCAGGATGTTTGTTGAATGAATGAGTGATTGGCACATTCTGGGCAGGTGAGACTAGATTCCTGGGGGTGAGGTGGGAGGAGGGTGCTGATAGCAGACTCCCTGCCTTCACCATACTCCTTTGGGCTGATAGAGTCCAGCTTTCAGCCCTCGCCCCTCTGAAGGAGAGAAAAGGTGTGTTGAAATGACAAATGCCTCTGTACATGGTGTTTTCTTCAACTCCCTGGTGGTTTTAGATAATTTCCATTCCTTCCTCATCTCTAGGAGAAATGAGCAGGGGAATGCCAGGTCTCCTCCAGGGCAGGGCACACACTTGTGCAGACAGGCTGGTACAGAGCAGAGACACAGCTAGGGTAGGCCAGCTTGCAACAGCATTAAGGTAAAATACTGATAGTCAAGAGCAAAGGAATAAGTTTATAAGAAGTTGCATGAAATCTGAGATCACAGTTTCAGTGATCAGACTGTGAGATACAGGGAGATTCAGTCATAAGGTCAAAGGTCACCTTCGCTGTCCTCACTTCCCTATCCACCAACTAATCAGCCCACCCCAGACCTGCTCCCCTGTCCCTAGTGGAAAGAAAGGAGGAAGGGCCAGACTTAGGGGACCTCTGGCTGTGCTATAGGTTTTAGCTGGCTTTCTGGCCAGTCCTTGCTCCTCTGGCTGTCCTGGCCAGTCCTTGCTCCTCTGGCTGTCCTGGCCAGTCTCCTCATTGTAGGATGTGGGACAGGAATTTCCTTGTCTCTCAATAGTTTCAGATGGATGCAACACTTACCCACTTGGGTGCCTACTGTGCTCAGACTTCTGAGCACAGCTTCTTACTGGCACCTGCCTGTTTCCTGCATTGAAGTGGCTGGAAATCAATGTTTGTGAAATCCTGCAGAAAGGCCAAGAGAAAGGTAGGGAGAGAAGCCAAGGAGACAAAGTCCTGTGGCCCGAAGGGAATACCTGCCCCTGGACTGTTCCAGAAATCCCTGCGGCCCAGCCTAGGAGCTGTGCTAGCTCTCATAGATCACCACTCATTCTTGCTGGGCAGTGGCCAGCTCCCCAGGTGCCGGCTGCTCTGGTGGCTGGAGGCTAGAGCACTCAAGGTTCCAACTTCAGGGACAAAGAGGTTAAGGAGCAGAATGTACCTCTTCCAAGTCTGAGGCAGGGGCATACGTGGGTGGGGAGGGAGGTGGAAGGGGTGCAAATTGGGTCCAAGAAAGTTCCTCTGGCTTCTGACAAGGCTGTTCCTCCAGGGAGGGTGTCTCCAAGGGTCTAAAGCTTTTATACTGGGATTTGGGATTGTGTGTGTGTGTGTGTGTGTGTGTGTGTGTGTGTGTGAGAGAGAGAGAGAGAGAGACAGAGAGAGAGAGTCACTGTGAGCACATGTGTGTGTCCCTGTGTGTCCCTGGGCATGTTCATGCCTATGTGAGTGTGTGTGCATGCAAGCCTATCTGTGTTTTTGTATATCCCTATGCATGTGCATTTCTGTGAATGCCCTTTCTTTTTGAAGTCCTGGGGATTGAATCCAGGACCTGGAGCTCTACCACTGAGTCAAATCCCCAGCCTCTGTGTGTGTCCTTACGTATGTTTATACCTGTGTGTCTTTCTGTGAGTCCTGTTTCCAGAAATCTGAATACAGCTGCCCTCTCCTCAGGAAGTTGTCTTTCCTACACCCTTCTCCCCTTGCTGATTTTTCTCTTCCCCACCAACTCTATCCAATATGGGAATGCATTTTCTGTCTCCATGGGAAGCTGACATTGCCCGAAGAAGCAAGTCTTGTTCGTTCTGAGAAAGCTCTGAAAGGTCAGAGGGGGCAGGGGATGTGAGAAGCATCCTGCTTCCTGGATTTCCAGGTCCATGTCAGTCTCTCATCCCATTTAACCTTTCTGATCCTTTCTCATCTGTAAATTGGGGATTCTGATGTCATTCTAATCAGGTTTGTGTGCTGACGATGGAGACAGGAGTGTTAAGTGGAAGCACCATGTCAGGCACAGGGCAGAGTTTCTGGTAAAGTTTCTTTTGGTTTCTTCCACTGAAGCATACTGAATTTGTGTTCTAGTGGGGGTGCTGGGGAGAAATAAATTTTGAGTGTATTTTCTAGTTGCACCTGGGGTCAGAGACAAAATTAGGAATAGACCAACATTCTGTGAAATTCAGCCTGTGTGGAAGAACATGCCACACGACTTTGTTTTATTATCATATAGATAATAGCAGATAATACTCACAATTAATAATAATAACAGCTGCAACAGCAACAGCTAACATAGTGCCTCCTGTGTGTCAGCCTCTGAGTTATTTGCATTACTCTAATCCATTATTAGATCGTCCTGGTAACAACCCCATGTGTTGGGCTGTTACTACTCCATTTTATAAATGAGAAGAAGGAGCTATATGTCTGTTCATATGATTACATCATTTATAAGATGAAATCAAGAGCAAGTGTGTGACTTGTCGGGAGAGCAGGGGATTGCAGTCTTAATTTTCAGGGTAGTATTTGTGAAATCCAGGCAGGTCATTTTCTTGAATTCTCGCCAGGTGCTGTTGTATTTTTTTTAAGCCCAGGTATTTTCCAGGTCTCTGCAGTGCCCTTCAAAGCATTCTTTTTTTGGTCAGGTTCTGGATTGCTGAAGCCCACCAGGCAGACCGGACTCCAGGGAGAGGCCATTGTTCTGCCCAGCAGGGGGCCTCCATTAATTCGTTTTAGCCGCTTGCCAGGCAGGGCAGCTCCCGGACCACCAGGGAAGCCCATTATGGCAGGAGACACCATTCATTCATCACTGCTTCTTCCCTCCTAGACCGGATTAGTGACATTGCCTCTGACAGCTCCAAACACGCTAATGTCATTACTGCCAAGCCCAGGAGTGCCCCTAGAGTTAAGGAGCTGCTGGTGCTTTGATTACAAGCACCGTTTTTTTTCACAGAGTGTATAATGTTGCCATTTGAAATCACATTAGGTTGCAACTTGAGAGAGAGGTTGTCAGCCTGACTGTATGTGGAAATAAAGATGGGAATAAAATTTCTGATTTGTCCCAAGCTTTTCTCAGGAGCTTTGATGGAATGAGGGGCCAGGTCATGGGTAGAACCAGAATTCCCTGGCAGGAGGTCCTAGAGCTTCCAGGGCTGGGAAACCTATGGAATCTGTTCATTTTCTTGTGCACACTCAACCCACAGGCTGCCCTGGGCTTCTGGGTTTTCACCTCTGGGTCATTTACTAAAATGGGCTGCTGCTCCCTCTGCTCAGGGGATTTAGCAAATAACTTTGGAGAGGTGGGCAAGGTGTTTGTTTTTGACCTGAGATGGCTTCAGAAGGCCTCCTGGTGAGCTGGTGCTTTGTAATTAGTTCAGTAACACTGAGTTCCATTCTAATTGAATTTTGTGACCTAAGTCTCCCCTTCCTCTTTCTTATGAGTTTCTTTCTCCCATTTTCCTGAGACACTTGGCTTCCCTCCTCCCTTGTCAGGTCTGTCCAGCCGAGTCCACCTGCTTGCTCCCTCTCTCTTACCCTATCCTTAGCTCTGATCTCCCACTTTTCTCTCTCATTTCCTGTCTTTCCTCCTGCCTCACTCTCTTCTATTTGTTGTATTCATTTAACAAACACTGGCACAGCTCTACATCCCACGTGTGGCTCTATGTGCTTTACAAATATTAACTGATGTCATTAAAAAAAAAACAAAGAACAGAGAGCAGAACACCATGATTGTCTTTATTTTGCAGTTGAGGAAACTGAGGCAAAGAAAGGTAAGCGACTTGCTTCAGGCCATGTAGGAAGTGAGTGGCAAAGCTGGGCCTTGAAAATCTCCAAAGTCTGTTCTCTCTTCCTTTGTGGCTCTCAGAAGAGAGAAAAAAAAAAAAAAAAAAAAAAGAAAAAAAGAAAGAAAGAAAGAAAGAAAGAAAGAAAGAAAGAAAGAAGGGAGGGAGGGAGGGAAGAAGGAAGGAAGGAAGAAGGAAAGAAGGAAAGAAAATAAAAGAAAGGAAAAACTAAATAAAATCAAAGGAAAGTCTGACCACCCAGCTTCTCAGTCACTGCTATCTCTTCGTACTGGTGCTTGTCCCTGGTGGGGATGGTGGGGCTCTGCTAGTCCCCTCCACGCATCATGCTCTGGGAGATCCTTTGTATACAGAGTTAGGCTTGAGCCTCAGAATCTGAGGTTCAAAATTCCCTTTGTAATTTTGGGTGGTTTTGGGGGCCAAGGGTACGTGGTAAACTGAGAAGAGAAGCCTCTTTTTCCTGCCAGCTTCTAGTAAATCCTCTGGGAAAGCTGAAGATCCTGCTTACCCTCCAGTGTAGACCTTCCCAGGACCCATCTGATGGGGGACACGTCTTGCCTCCCCACCATCTTTCCCCTGGCAGAGTAAGACCCAGGAATACTAACCCTTGACATACCATGTTGCTGACATTTGAGCTCAATGAAGTCACTCTTAAAGTTCTGAATTGAAAGGGTAAACCTGCCAGGACTCAGCAAAATATTCCACCTGGTTCAGTAAGAGAGGTAGGAACTATGAATCTCATTTGAAAATTAAAAAAAAAAACTAAGACCTAGAGGGTTAAAGCAATTTGTTCAAAGAAATCTTGCTTATAGTGCTAGGGCCTATTCAATTCAGGCTTGTCTGTCTCCAGTGTCTGTGTGTGTTCCACTTAGCCATATATCAAGTGTGTCTGTGATATTGGCTAGTAGTAAGGTAGATTAAGAAGTAATTTTCTAATTCCTGAGACTTACATAAATTTGCTCAAGTCCTGAAGCAGACTAACCTATTACTGATCAAGTGACTTTCCCAGATGGCTGTAACTTCAAGCAGTGACTCAGGGACCCAGGTTCCTTCTACATTGTGGCTCTGCAATCATCTTGGACCTCAGGTTTATCTGTTGGATTCTATATATCTACCCAGCAGACCAGGAAAGAGTGGAGCATGTTAATGAACTGGACCTGGAGTATAGAGACCATCAGTTCTTCCGCATTCCGTTGGCTGGAATTCAGACACTAATGGTGAAGGAGTTGGGAGATGCCAACTAGTTTTGTGTGCAGGAGGATACAAACAATAGTTTGGTGAACAACGAAATAGTCTTTCCCATACAAGGTTCCAGTAGATATCTACAGCTTCATATCCTATGACTTCTTCATGGCCACCATCTGTTAAGAAGATTGTATTATTTGCTCACAATTTTTCCTTCCCTCCCCACCCTTGCCAAAGATCATTATGGGCCCGGTATTCCTTCCTGCCTCACTAACTTTGGTCTCAGTCAGGTGACTTGCCAAAGCTAATGGAATGTGAGCAGATATAAGGCATGGCACATCCAATTTGACTCTTCCAAGGTGGACTCTTATAAAAGTCTTGCACTTTGAGAAGAGTATTTCCTAGGTAGTGGCTGCTCCTTCAACCTGAATCCTAGAAGAAGAGACATGTAAATATACTATCTTGATCAATAGTCTAGATCAGAATGCCTTGGCCAATCAGCAAAACTGTGAGTGAGATATAAATACCTGCTGTTGTAGCTGCTGCTGGAGTTGTTTGTCACACAGCACTATGGTGGCACTAGCTGACCTAGATAACCTAACTCCATGATAGAGTTATGACCACTCAGTATACACGGCTCTTTCACATTTCTTTGATGGCATCTATCATTGCCCCTGGTTAAAAGCCTTTCTTTATGACCTCTTAAGAGCCAGGGCAAAGGTAGACTTTTCACAGAATTTTCCTTAATGCTCAGAAGAGACAGAGGCTGCAAGTACTTCAGTTCCAGTCTTATCCACATTTTGCCTTGGTGACCCTGCATCTCTCCACTTGCTATATAGAGCAGCTTTTGAAGGCAGATGCTGCATTAACTTCCTCTTTCCTCTAGTTACTATTCCTGTGCCCCACATGCAGTAGACGGTCAGACAATGTTTGCTAAACTGGATTGACTTGAATGTCTGTCCTCTTATAATGGGAGGCCCATAAGGGCACATCAAGTGCTGGCAGACATCCCTGGCAGTGCTGGACTCCATGCTTAGTGCTTAGATGATGGATCTGTCATTGCCCATGAGGATGAGAGACTGGGCTGCCTCCAGCACTCTTGGCTGGAGGCCTGGACTCAGCACAAATGTGCTCCCTCTCACTCTCCCCCAGCTCTTGGCATCCAGAGCCTATGTCAGGAGGGAATGATGCTGCCTCACACACCTTGGCCCAGATATGCCCGAGGGAAGCCAATAGGTTGCATTAGCAATAGCCTCTGCCTGCCAGCATAATCCTCTTGCATGGTCCTCAGAGTACAAGCCATAGATGGGGTCCTGGCCCCGCAGTAGAGGGAAATCTTTTTTGCAATAAGATGCTTAGGGCTATTTCAGTGTTGGTATTTGTGCATCTGGTGACAGGAAAATCTCTGGGCTCAGTCATGTTCCTCCCAAAGTGGGTGATAACCATGAATCTTGGACAAGCCCTACACAGTGTTGGCTACCTAGGCCCCCACCAGACCTTGTTCAGCTGAAGGCTTTGGATGTGTATGAATGTACCTGGCTATGTGGTCCAAAGCTAATTCATTGCACTGGCAAAACATGAGGTCACTGGGCTCTACTGAGTATCCTATCAAAGTCAACTAGGCACTAATAAAAGAACTCTTGTTTTCTTTTTCTTTTTCTTTCTTTCTTTTTAGGGCTCAGGAGGAAATTTATTTATTAATTTTAAATTTGTTCTAATTAGTTATCTTTTTTCTTTTTTCCTTTCTCTTTCTTCTTTCTTTCTTTCTTTCTCTCTTCTTTCCCATTCTTTTTTCTTCTTTCTTCCTTTCTTCCTTCCTCCTCCTCCTCCCTCCCTCCCCCCTCTTTCTTTCTTTCCTTCTCTTTCTTTCATTCTTTCATCTTTCTTTCATACCAAAGATTGAACTCAGGGACACTCAACTACTGAGCCACATAGATCCCCAGGTCTTTATTTTAATTTGAGACAGGGCCTTGCTAAGATGCTTAGGGCCTCCTAATTTGCTCAGGCTGGCTTTGAACTTCTAATCCTCCTTCCTCAGCCTCCCAAACTGCTGAGATTACAGGCATGCACCACTGTGCAGGACTCTTGTTTTCAATGTGCAAAGAAAGAGATGTGTGACACAAACTTAACTGCAATGGAGGATTCAGTTGTATTAATTATCTCTTGCTGCATAACATATGACCCTAAAGTTAATGGCTTAAAACAACTGTCAACATTTATTATCCTTGGAGTTTCTGAGTTAAGAGTTTCTGGCTCAAGAATTTGGTATAGCTTAGCCAGATGGTTCTGACTTAAGGTCTCTCATGAACTGAGGCTCAGGGTTTCTCATGAACTGAAGCTGGCAGATACACTTCCAAGGTGTCTCACTCATAGGATGAATTGGTTTTGAATGTTAATTGGAGAACCTCAGTTCCTTTAGTTCCTCTTCTCATGGCTCTAGCCCTATGGGATGCTTGCTGTGTCCTGGCTTTCCTTAGGGAAAGCAATCTGGGATAGAGATAGATAGAGATAGAGATAGAGATAGAGATAGAGATAGAGATAGAGGTAGGGATAGAGATGGAGATAGAGATAGACCCAGACAGAAGCTAGATTTTTCTTATGACTAGGCTGTAGAAATCCTTACAGCAGTACTTCCATCATATTCTATTTGTTAAAAGAGTCATTAAGTATAGACTACATTTAGGGAGGAGGGTTAGACTCCATATTTTGAAGGAAGGTTGTTAAACATATTTGCTGGCGTATTTAGGTTAAAAAGAAAAAAACACCCTTTTACACCTTATCCTTTTCTGACTCCAATCTGGAAGAAAGAAGCCCTGAGGCCTAGGGAACCAGGTACTGACCAGAGAGTATCTGCAGTGAAGGTGGAAGTGATTTGACAGGGAAAGCACCTTCCTTGGCTGGGCCCACTCTTCTGGAGCTGTGGGAACTCAAGGAGGCAGTCACAAGGCTAGTCAGGCCTTCAGGAACCTGGAGGTGCTTTGGCTAGTGTCTTCATCCAACAAGTCAGGAAACTGAGGCTCAGGGAAAGAAGGGACATGCACCAGGTCACAGAGTGAGTTACAGGGCATGGAAATGTCCAGAATTTCCTACTGTGCAATGCTCCTTCAAGGGAGTACCTACCAGAAACTACTCCTGGCAGATAAGGAAAAGGAAAGGCTGTGAATGGAGCAAGAGGGAATCCAGGCTGAAAGCAGAGAAGAGGAATCACAATGGGGTTGGATTGTGATGAGCAGGATGAGTTCCCTTTCCAATAAGAGGATGAGTGACAAATACTCGTAAAGGAGAAGAGGTAGGGTAAGGGAGTGGAAGTTGGTCGACATAAAGTTGATCAACACAAGGCAAACTGATGAGCCAATTTTTTAAGCTAAAACAGAAAAACCAAATGAAACCAAAACAGTAAATACAAAAGAAATACTGGTCCAAGAAACAAACCATGCCTGTTTATTGGACTAGAGCACACACAGATGTGCTCTGTAAATGGCAATGAAATATGCTAATAGCTAAGTCCAGCATTAATCAAGGAGCCAAGGGCACAGGAAGAGGAAGCATTTTCTTGAGCATCTCACATTCTAGGCAGGCAGAGAGCTGGATCTCATTCCCCCAGCCTTGGGCTGTGCCCATCCCAATTGGTGCTAACCTTGGGGTCTTTGAGGAGGCAGCAGATGAAGAAAGGATTGCAGAATTACTTGAAGTAGTATATGCTCATTCCTGTCTTGGGTATTCCCAGGTATCTGGTGAGGGCTGGAAATGGCTGGGATTCATCTTCAGGATAATTAGGGCAAAGAACAAAAAATGGCCAGGCTGATTTCACCAGGAAAAGGGTGCTGATAGGAAGGTTTTGGGTAGCCTGGGACCCTGTGGAGCTGGGCACACAGTGGTTGGCAAAGCAGCTGCTGTCTCCATCCTTCTCTTTTCCCTCTACTTCTCTTTTCATTTCTCAATGCAGTCTGACCTTCTCTGCTCTACATTTCCAATGTAGAAAATGGATACATCAGCCCTTCATGCCTCTTTGGTCAAGTACAAGAAAGACCAAGCAGGGATTCCAGCCCCAAGATCTCCTAATGGGGGACCTGTAGCATAGACAATGGATTATCTCCTCTTTGAATTCCCTCATGTCCTGCAATCTTGAGAGTCCAGTCAGGTATGACCATGGATGTACTTTTGCATCCTGGGATTTCCCAGGTCTCATCTCTGCATGGACACTGCCCTCAGACAATGGGGTGCATGTTCTACAAACACCGTAAAAAGGATGTGCCTCATGTACCTGGCATCGATAAAACTCTCCAATGCTTGCTTCCCCAGTGAACCAAGGCAGTTTTCCTGTCCTGTTTTCTGAATCCTTGAGCACTGGATGGGCCCATCAGGAAGGCTTTGCTGGAGAAAGGAGGGGGACAAACCTGAAGTCACTGTTTAGGGTTCTGGTCTGTAACTCTGAGATTCTCCAGCTGAAGAGAGGGCTTCAAGTCTCCATCTTTCCTGGTCTGGTTCTCTTGTAATTCAAGAACATTTTAGGGGTTGGGGATGTAGCTCAGTTGGTAGAGTGCTTGCCTCGTATGCACAAGGCCCTGGGTTCAATCCCCAGCACCACAAAAAAAAAAATAAATAAATAAAAATAAAAAATAAAGAACATTTTATCAGCATCAACCACACACAATGAGCTCAGAAAACAGAGGTTTGGTCTTGACTGTCAGGATGGCACAAGGTTGGAAGCAGAAGAAGGGTTTTCTTGGGGCTTTGGCACATGTCACCCTGTTGGGTAGCATAGCTGAACAGGTCCCAGAGAGAGGGCTCAGGCAGAGCACAGGCACACAGTGTGGTTCTTCCTCCTCTCCTATGTGATCAGCCAAGTCCCTATTTTTTCCCCAGAGTTCTGAGAGATCATAGGAAGTTTCTGCTTCTTGGATGAGTCAGGGTAACTACTCTTCTCACTTCACGTAGGACAGAGTGCCTGAAAGCTCTAATTAGTGGTAAAGGATTATACACCTGTAATTATTTTTCAGTCAAAACTTTAAAAAATATTCTCCAAGATTGGCCTAGGTGTTCATATAAAGGTCCTGCTGATTTTAGGGGGAGTTAAATCCAAGGTCCACCTGCCCACCCCCATCAGAGAGGGTGTGAGTCATGGAGGAAGAGAAGCTGTGTGTAGGCTGTGGCCAGAGACAGTGAATGGCCTTGAATGGCAGCCTAAGAAAATTGGATTTTATCCTGTTGACAGCAGGTACGTTGAAAACAATATTTTAAGAGGGTGAATAACGCACATAGGGTTAGTGTTCCAACATTTCTCTCAAGGCTCAGATTTAACTTTCAAAATGCTGTGTGGTGGTTCCAGTGGGTATGTAAACTGGGTTATCTGGGTGTTCCTCCAGGTACCTGCTGGGTTTGATGGTCCTTTTCCTCCTCCTGTCAGGTTTATAGTCGTGATGAGCAAGATGCCATAGGCAAGCTACTCAGGCAGTGTGCTCGTGGTCTTTGCGCAGACGCCCTTAGGTAGACTGAACTTCATCCCTGTGAAGTCTTTCCTCCAAGTGACACCCGCCTCCCTACACACACCCCATCCAACTCCTTGGCTTGGGATTCTACATTTTGCTGCCAGAACCTAGTTTTGAGGTCTATTTCCAGCCCCTTCAGTGCCTCTGTTCACCTGGACCCCTTTCCCAGCACTGGGGCTTCTGCATTCAATCATTAAGAAACATCAGATTCTTTTTTGTCCAGTGTGACAACTTCCACCCCAGAGTCCTCTTTGGTGGAGCCCTTTGTGCACAAAGGGTTAGACACTCAAGAGCCCCACCCACCCACCAGAGAGGGGCTTTAAGCCCTCATAACTAGTCCAATCAGAGACTAGAAAGAGTAACAAATGCCAATTATTCAGCCCTTGTGTATGTTGGCATTTAATTAACTGCCCACATATGCATCATTTCATTGGACCCTAAGAATAAACTTATTAGGTCAGGGTTATTGTTATCCCCATCATATAGAGGCACAGAGAAGTTGATTCTTTCTGAGTTTCCGGAGTTCCTACATTGCAGGGCCAGGATTCAAATGCAGATCTGTCAAACTGCAGGACCCTGAACTCTTAACTACTCTGCTGAGAAAAGTATATTTGGGCTAGAGATTTGGAGGATGCTTGAGTTGAATGAAAAAAATAAATTTATTATAGAGGCTATGCCTTATAATTAATCCCCCAGCCTCTCACAGGGAGCTGCACTGTACATGGGTTATTCATGTTATTTGCTAACTGCTAAGTTGATTTTTTTTCCTTGCAAGGCAGTGAGTTATGCAAATAAAGGTGGCTTGTCTTATTTGTAGTCATGTCTTTAGAACTGAGCACAGTATCTAGAATCTAGTAAATGTCAAAAACACCAGAGATGGTTCCTAATCCAAACCAAGTCGATGCTTTCTGGAGTTTGTAGTACAGCTGTATTGGCTCAGCGCCAGACAAAGCCTGAGACTGCTGGTGGCCCTCAACCATGAGGAAGGGACAAGCCTTCTTCAGAAGGAAGAAATCAAGAGGAAGCTACAAAGAGAGAAATGTAGATTCCCAATGATGTCATCAGGCCTTTCAATCTAGTTTACCTGGATCTTAGATCAACCTCTTTTTGTTTGCATGTCAATATAGTTCCATTATTACTTGATCCAGTTGAAGGCAATCTTCTGTCACTTTTCACCAGAATGTCCTGGCTAATTCAGGGATCTTTGGTAAGTGCTTCAGCTGGATAGAAATACAGCTGAATCCTGAAGAAAGCAACCTTGCTTCCCTTCCCAGTTGCTGGAAACCAGCTCTGCACACACCTGGTTCTTCTTTCAGACTATGGAGTCTGAAAAATTCCTCTCTGCAGTACTAGCTCAAGCCTGGCCAGAGAGGAAGCCAGAAGGCTGAGCTTGGAAGCAATTATCATAGTGCTAACAGGGCTCTTTGTCTCCACTCTGTCATCTACTCAGCAGCTGTGGGACAACTGTTGCCATGAAAGATGGGTCTGGAACCACCATTAAATTATATGCATGCCCATTGCACCTGGTTATTAAGTCTTTGACAAATAATTTCTTTATGACCTGTTTAATTAAGAGGAGATAAACAAGAAGGAGCTTGGGGAAATTCTGTAAAGAAGGCTCCACCTACTGTTCATGGAGGAGGCTGTGGAAGCCTCTAGTTCAAAGGTTCTAGGAGGCTGGCAGCCTCAGATCACAGGAAGTCAGCAGCCTGGGCTTTCAGAGGGGGCAGAGAAGGAGAGAGAAAACAGAACATCTTTATCCCATAGCGGTCCCATCTCAGGAGGGATGGAACAGTGAGTTGGGCATAATGTGGGGAGCAGGTGATGCCAGGTAAACACTGGACTAAGGAAAATTTGTTTCTGGTACTCCATTTGTAGAACATAGACAGTTGCTTAAGGCTGGACTCCCTCTTCCTCCTTGCCAGAGGGGAGCTCCTTGGCCATGGTCACCAAGCCTCCTGCCTCCAAAGTCTTATGATAAGACTGTTCTTTGGTTTTCATACGCAGGTTCTGGTTTGCTCTGACTTTTACCCTGACTTTCAAAGTAAGGAAAACAGATATGACTGATATTTTGTATAACTATAGAGATTTAATTTAAGGGGGGTTTTAAAAATTCTGAAATTACATGTTTTCCATGCCTTCAGTCTTACATCTCACCTTCTGTTGTGAAATAATGGTGATTATAAATAGTCATTGACTTGACAAAATGAAAAGCTTTCAATGATTTGGTCCATCCCCCTAACCTTCTGAAATTCTGACATCCATATCCCACTGTTGGTAGGACACAGTTCTTCTCCAATCAGGAAGGCTTCCACGGGTCTCCTCTTGCCTGTGGAATGGGATACAGGACCTCCCTCTCTCATCCTCAAGGGGTGTGAGTGGGGGAGATTCTCTGGAGACCTCCCAGCTAGGTAGTCTTTTTTTTTCTCTTGTGCAAGTTCACAACATTTATTCCTGATTCTGAGATAGTAAATAGGGCAGGAATTAGTCTCATAAATGGGAGAGTAAAAGTCTGAGAAGTGAAGTCTCATCTCTAGAGTTTTTTGGGTGAAGACAAAGGGAGGACAAGATGTCTAGTGTCTAAGCCTGCAGAACTCAGGGGTAAGAGTCCTACAGTTGAGAGGAAAGGACCTGGGGTCAAACCACCAGTGCTGGGGTTCTGGTTCTTATGCTTGTCCACTCAAAATCCTAGTTGAGCAACTCTCTCTCTGGGCATGTTTCTTCTCCTGCCATGTGTATGATAATGATGGAATTAAAAGTGCTGGGCACAGTGTACCTTCTTAGTAAGATTATCTTTTGTTACCCTCCTTTCCAGTTTCTTGAGTGTAGACAGCAAAGGTGGTGACTTGTGCTGTAAGCCCAACTTCTTGCTTTCTGGACAGTGGGTGGGCTGCACTACCAGCCCCTGTGGATGGTGGGTGGGGCCAGGTGACAGATTCTGTCATAGTTGTGGAGGAAAGTAATACGTATCATCTTGGTAGAATTTCAAAGCTATTGAATGCTTTGATGCATCCTGCCTTTGTGTTGGGACAGAGCATCCATGAGACTGAGCCTCTGAAGATAACAAGGACCAGAGTCCTCTGGCTGACCCACTTGGGACATGCAGGAAAAGAGGAATAACTTTCATTACACTAAGACATCCTGAAGATGTTGGGGATGTTTGTTAGTGAGTTTGAATCAGCCTATCCTGATGAATACTACAATTGCCAACATGGAAGCAGAGGGTCTTGGCTCTGCACTTAGCATCCTTGTACAGTGAAGAGTGTTTGATATGAGGCTCACCATGCTATGGTGATAGGATATGATAGGATAAAGAGAGACTTTTTGGGGAGGGCTGATATAGATCGATGTCCTGGGAAGGTTCCTCTGAGAGGGTGATATTGAGTTGGAATTTGCAGGATGAGAAGATCCAGCCATGGGGGAAACCATGCTAGGCAGAAATGCCAAGGTAAACGTTGGCTATACTAACTGTGTTGCGTTGAGGTACTTCACAGATAGTAAGTGAGCACCTACTGTGTGCTAGGCTCTCTACCAGTGCTAGGGAGACATTGATGAACAGGAGACAGGTCTATAACCCTCAAGGAGTTCATTGTTCAAGCAGCACAAATATAGATCCAAGCACTTGTGAACGTCTTGGGTGACCTGCCAAACACCATGTATGCCTTATGTAGCCAATTCAGAGCCTCAGCAAGGGATCTCATCTTTGACTCCATTTTATGAGAGGGAACTGAATGCCAAAGGGCTAGGTACCTGCACGAGCACTTAAAGGAGTAATATGTTGTGAGCTATGGGCCATTCCACAGCCATGATGGTGGAAGGTCTAGGTATGCACACCTGTCTGGTGAGCCAAGCTGGGGGATTCCCATATGGCATTTCTGTAGGAAGCAGATCAGGTAGTTCTGATACAACAACATAGGTTGTTCCTGGGAGTGCTTCCAGAGTCCTATTTCACGACTACTTGGGCAGGTGATGTTGATGCACTCAGGAATCAGGTCTTCCATACTGCTTTCCATAATGGTTGCAGCAATCTGCAGTCCCACCAACAATGTATGAATGTACTTTCCCCCGCATTCTCACCAACGCTTATTGTTGCTTGTATTCTTGATAATTGCCATTCTGATTGGAGTGAGATGAAATCTTAGAGTAGTTTTGATTTGCATTTCTCTAATTGCTAGAGACGTGAACATTTTTTCATGTTTGTTGATTGATTGTATATCTTCTTCTGTGAAGTGTCTGTTTAGTTCCTTAGCCCACTTATTGATTGGGTTGTTTCTTTGGTGTTAAATATTTTGATTTCTTTATATATCCTGGAGATTAGTGCTCTGAGGTGTGTGTGGTGAAGATTTTCTCCTATTCTGTAGGCTCTTTTTTCACATTATTGATTGTTGCCCTTGCTGAGAAGAAGCTTTTTAGTTTGAATCCATCCTATCTATTGATTCTAGCAGTATGGAGATTCCTCAGAAAATTTGGAATGGAACTGCCATTTGACCCAGCTATCCCACTCCTCAGATTATACCCAAAGGACTTAAAATCAGCATAGTATAGTAACACAGTCACATCAATGTTTATAGTGGCTCAATTCACTAAATAAACTATGGAACCAACCTTGATACCCTTCAACAGATGAATGGATTAAGAAAATGTGGTACATATACACAGTGGAATTACTCAGCCTTAAAGAAGAATGACATTATGGCATTTTCAGGTAAATGGATGGAACTAGAGAATATCATGCTATGTGAAATAAGCCAATCCCAGAAAACCAAAGGCTGAATGTTTTCTCTGATAAGTGGATGATGATCCATAGTGGGGGTGGGTAGAGAAGAATTAAGGAACTTTGAATTGTGCAGAGGGGAGTGAAGGGAAGGGTGGGGTGGTGGGGATGGGAAGGACAGTAGAATGAGACAGATATTACCCTATATATGTATGATTATACTATTGGTGTGACTCAGCACCATGTACAGCCAGAGGAATGAGAACTCATGCTTCATGTGTACAATGTGTCAAAATGCATTCTACTGTCATGTATAACTAATTAGAACAATTGAAAAAAAGAAATAAAAAAAAGAATCAGGTCTTTCTTCCCAGGGAACAATTACTGCAGGGACCGGTAAAAGAAACCACCAAAAAGGACCAAGAGCCATGGAGGTTCTAGTGACTGCCTAGATTTAACTCTGCCTGACTGTCCTGTTGGTGTCTTAGTTCAAAGCTGCTTACAACCTACTACAACACCTCAGCTTATCTTAGATGCTCTCACATGCACTGGACAAATCAGTATAACACATGAATCACTTAGAGGCAAAAATCACCTAAATCTCCACATGAACACTATTAGCCATGTTGGTAAAGTTTAATTTCTGCAAATACACAGCTATAGGTTTTTCTTTTTTCTAGAGAGTATAAAGGACTGAATCATTCCCTTGGTTTTGCTACTTGGGAGAGAGGCCTGGGTGGGTTGCATCAGGCCACCTGCTTTTGGCTTCTTTGCTTTTTCCAGAAGGAAGTGGATGCTCAGTGTGTGTCCATGCTAGAGCCACCCCTCCCTCTCAGAGGGGCAGAGGCAGGAGATTCTGGAAATGGAAATTGGGGTCTGAGGGACATTGTCTACCTCATGCACCACCTTTCAGTAATATAGACTCAGAGTCCACTGCAGCCAGCCTAGAAATAGGAGGGGAGCTGAGGAGAAGGGAGGTGGGAATAGAGAGAAGATGGTTCTGTGACCTGGTGATACTTATCAGTGACAAGTTCTGCTTTCTTAGATGTTGAAGTATAATGTCAGAGAAACACACCAAGGCAAGCATATTAAACAGGTTCTATTTAACAGTAAATACAGACTTCTCCTGAGAGGAAGAAGGGGGCCATGACTGATGTTCTAGAATCCCAAGAAGTGAGCATGCCCTGCATCTTTTATAGATTAGGGTCTCCTTTGTTCTTCAATTCTCTCCCCCCTTATTTCTCTCCTTATGCCACTAGGCCTAGGAGATGTGAGTGAGGAGGCAAAAAGGTGAGAAGCAGATGGCATGGGGAAGGGCCGCAGGGAAGATTCAGGCAGGTAGGGGCCCAGGGGCATTAACTAGCAATTCCCTGCCTGCAGCTTTTTTGGGGAAGGGTAATAAAGGCAGGTAACCTTGGTGATTCAAAGGGCTCTGGAGACACTGATGTTCCAATCTCCCAGGGGTGGTCTCCAACTTCCCAGACTCAGGTTGCATTCATTCCTCGATTTGACCAGATTCCATATTTTACACTAACTGCCGATCCTCAATTCTGGCTTCACTGGGAAGGACAGAAGATGGGGGTCCTGTAGATTTAGGTAGAATAGTAGGATATGCCAACTTGGGGCTGAATCAGAGGAAAAGGGACAATCCTGCCTGGAAATTGCCACCTGTGCCATGTGCAGTCTCAGAAACCCTGCCTGCGAAGGGACCTTGCTTCAGTTTGAGGTCTCCTTTCTTCTTCCAATGTCTTCCTGTAGCCTTGTGAACCCCCTCAAGGCCAGAGCTAATTATTTGCATCTGTTTTTATCCCTGAGAATGGGCAAGACCTAGCAAATGAGTTCTCAGGAGTCAGAGCTCTGAGGAGCATGGAGAGAGGTCAGGGCAATGAATGGGTTGTGGCCTCTGTCAACATCATGATGACCACCTTCATCTTGCCTGGGTGCTCTCCATAGCTAACAGGACTGCCACCATCTCACCTGATCCTTACATGAATCTGCTGACACCCTCCATTTAATACGCGAGGAACAAAGCGGGTAGACGGAATCTTTGGGAACTTCAAGTCCACGTGCCCAGAAAGGTGCAAGCCCTCCCCCCATTTCCATCACATTTTTCGTCCTCATAACAGGCCCCTCACAAACTCTACCAGAGAGTCTGGGGCTGGGTGAACTGCTTTATATTTAATTGTCAGGTGCTGCTCTAGGGTAAATGAATAAGATTTTTTGCAGGAGACCTCAGCCCGAATGAAGTAGCTCATGGTGCTTTTAAGGGTGTAATGTGTCGGTGTTCATTTCTGCAGCATTTGGTTTTCTGGCATTAGAGCCAAGCGAATGATACGAAATGCAATAAAGCTGCATCCAAACACACCCAGGGAACCTAAAAACAGCTCGGCTTGCAAATGTGCTGAAGATGCCAGCCTCTTGCAAGCTTTCCCAAACTCTTTGGAATTAATCAGATTTCCAAGAACATCTGTTTTGGCGTATTGTCCATTTTACATTTAAATTTTGTATAATGGCAGCTGTTGGGAAATCAAAAATATCCGTGGTGCTGCAAGTCTGTGGAAATTACACTCGGGCATCAACTCGATGTTAAGTCAGACGTCTGCCAAAGGAGACGTCGAGCTAATCCTTGCTGAAGATTTCATTAGGTGGGGCACTCACTATCTGTTGCTGGTCAGCTGGGGAATTTATCCAGCAATCCTTCTGAGCCCTTGTGTTTGATGTTCTGAAATTCATACAACTTTATTTTTATTTCAAGGATTAAAAAAATAACATCTGAGAGAAGGATTAAGAAGGACAGGGATAGAAGTTGTGGGTCCACAGTTTTCAGGGTCAAGAGAGGGTGTGCTCTGACAGCAAGTAGAGAGGGAAGAAAGGTGAGCTGAATCCTGGGAAGGACTCTGGCATGGATCAGCCATGGATCCCTTCATGGCTGGAGGGATCTCTACCTTTTTCTTCAGCCATCTTCCTCTCCATTCATGCGTGCCCATCTGCTCTCCTGGCTGCTGGATGTCTTGACTATGGCAGGTCCCCTGTTTCTTTTGGTTTCTGCAGTTCCTCTGCCTGGATTATATCTGCCCTGACTTTTGCATAATTTGCTTTTCCTCATCCTGCCAGTCTCAACTCTGTGTCACTTCCTCAGAGAGACCCTCCCTTCCCACGCTGTCTCAAAGAGCTCCCACTCCTCTATCTTTTACCCTGTCTACTTTTCTTCCACTGCAGTTGTCATTATGTACAATCACCCTCTATTATTTACTTGCTTGTTGTGCACTGCGCCTGTTAGAAGGTAGGCTCAATGATGGTAGTCCTGTCTGCCTCCCAGTGGGCATGTGTCCCATGAGGAGTAGACAAGGCTGTCATTACCTGGAAGTTGGGCTAGGACCCCTGGAGTCAGGAGGAAGGAACCCTGCAGTATCAGAGAGCATGGGAGCCAGGCTCGAATCCCAGAGACCCTTTGTTTTTTTTTTTTTGTCTGATAAAACCTGAAAGGAATGATCTGCTTGAGGACACTGGGTGTTTTCACATTCACCCCATAGTCATCTGATCTGCCATTTTTCAAAGGGATTCAAGTGGAACATGGAAGAATTAAAATATTTTGAGAATTAAATATTTGTATTTTATTAGATAGAAATACATCAACTCACAGATTAATTCTCCAACTTTATCAAGCTAAAACATTTGAGATTTTTTTTTTTTGGTGGGGGAGCAAGGACAATTTTGGGTAGGGATTTGTTGTGAAGGTTATTATACTTGTTAGTATTTTTTTCTTTTTTTGTTAGTGCATTATATTTGTATATAATAATGGAATTATTACGTATTTGTACATGCACACACTATAGCAATATAATTTGGTTCATTTTTCCCCCAGTACTGATTTTTTTTTAAATGCCTAATTCAAGAAAAAGTCTAAAGCAGAAATCTAACCCACTGCCTATTTTGTTATATAAAAACTTATTCGGATGAAATCATGCTCATTAGTCTCCATATTAACTGTGGTTATATAGTTTGGGGCTATAATGGCAGAACTAAAGAGTTGTGTCAGTGATACATTGCCTGCAAAGACTGAAATATTTACTATTGGCCCTTATAGGAAGAGCAAATAGCAAATAATTGAGAAAAATCATTGAAATTCGCAAGGCTTAGTTTGGTAAAGAGTTAGGCCTGATCCTTCAGTGTCTGACCTCTGTGCTCTGTTTCCTTGGAGACAACCTCCTGCTTTGGGCCATGGCTGGCTTGGTGGGACCATGTTTTATCCCACCTGCATGGTTGTACTCTCCTTGCTTGGGGGCTCAAGGGCTCCCTCTGGGTCCCTGTTAAAGGTCAAGTTAGAAATAGGACCAGTTGTCCAACCTGAGGGAAGGTAGATTTATTAGGTGGCCCAAAGGGAAGGCTGGGGGCAGAAGACCTGTGGTCTCTGGGAGAGTGAATGTCACACTACGGCTGGACCAAGGGCTCACGGCTAAACACAGGGCACACCACAGGGCAACTTGTCTTTGTAAAGAAAACTTCAGCTCAGAGACACAAGCAAAACTACAACCAAATAACTTTTCAGACATCCAGAGAGACCACTTCTCTGAAAGAAAATACCTGATCCCTAGTAAAGGAGTCTGAATGGGCCAAGAGTGAGACTGGAGGGGAAGGAGGAGGCCACTGTAATTAAGGTGAGGTTGCTGCGATTAGCCCACAGCCTTGCTTGTGAATGGTAATTATACTTGGAGCAAAGGACTGGTTGAAAGAATGACATAATAAAGCTTCCAAACCGGTCTGTATAATTTCCCCTGACACCCTCTGTGCATGAATAACACACAGTCAAACAGAAGAGTAATCAGATTTGAAATATTCCTTTAATAATATGTTTGCCAGATCAAATATTAAAAATAGAAGATGGAGAAAAGGAGCAACCATCCCCCGTGGTATCAGTTCCATAAATATTGCTTCATTAAGCCGTCTGCATCCGTTCAAAGAGATGGATATTCAAACATGGCCAAGGTTCCAGACTGCTTGTTGTGGTGAGGCGGAAGACTCCGGGCTGCCAGCATCACCTCACCTCCCTGTGCTGTGCCCGCTGCTGTGGTGAGGGGCCATCAGTTAGCAGCCGGAGCTGGCCTGACATCTGCCCAAAGGACATGTGTTTATTTATTTGGAGTCAAGCCTCTCCCATCAGTGTTCCAGTGGCTTCCATCCCAGCCAAACAGCAGGGAATTAATAATGATGGCACTTGACTTTCCTAAGACCTTCCCTTGGCAAAGCTTGCATTCATCCTACTGGCATCTCTCTGAGATCAGGGGTAGGATGTAGAAGGTAGAGGTTCTGTTGCTAACCAAGGTCTACGGTCAGTAAGGAAGCCTTCAGGCTCCAGACTTTGACAAAGTGGTACATAAAGGGATCAAGGAGCCCCTGATTCTTTGACAAGAATCAGCAAAGCATTTGGAGGATTAAACTATATCTCAATTTAAGGCCCCAAACATTTACTGTTGGGTCCAAGTCCCCATACTAAATAGTGAGAAGAATAATTGCTCAAAAGTCAATGCTCAGGAATGATCCTTTAATCCTGTCAATATGAGCAAGATGAACTGTCTTGATTCAGGCTGTTTATGCCTGTCAACAACTGTGAGTGAGCTGAATTTCTTTAAGAATATTTGGAGTTTATGTCAGCGATATGGGATTAGTCAACTCTTGAAGATGCAGAGGTAGACTTTAATTGATTAGAGATGAGTTTCCATCATCACATGTAGAGAAAACCTTGATTCTTGAGTTCATGAAATCTTTCCTCTCTACTTCATCATCTGTCCATTGCCAAAATATTGACTTTAGGAAATAGAAGTTATCTGTGTTTCAACTGAAAAGGAGGAAAAAACAGTACCTGGTAAACTCAGAACACCATGGGCTGGGTGCTGAACCAAATGAAGCTACAGCTTACATTTCTCAAGGGCAGAGGTTTTGTCCCATCACAGCCCAGTGGCCCCAAGATCCAGCAGTCCCTGCATACAGAGGGTGTGTTGTAATAGTTTGATTGTGACGATGGGAAGAGTTAAGGGACTATAGTGAGGAAGGAACCTCAGTGGAAAGATTCTGTCCTGTGTCCTTTACAGAGGCAGGACTGCAGGGGAGCCAGGCCTTTTAGGAGAGGGCACATTTTTTGCTGATACTGTGGTCACCTTCTTTCCAATGAGACTTGCCTGAACAGCAGATAGAGCCAAGAGTTTCAGTGACTTGGGTTTTTCTGTCCCCTTCACATTTCAGCAGGTACAAGTGGATCCGGGTATTGGAGTCTGGGCTGATTTGACTCCTGTGGGTCTTGTGCCAAGATCTGGGGGAGCTCACAGAGGCAGTGCCTGGGAAAGTATGGAAGAGCATATCTCAGCATTCCCTCTTCATCTTCTCAGAGGGAAAACTCATCTTTCCTAAACATAATCAAGCCATCACAGTGCGGGGAAGCTGCCTTGTGGATAGGTGTAAGTCCTATATTGGTAGCTGTAATTATTTTAAAATGAGTCCCAAAACAATAGTCCTTCTGGTCCTCCCCCAAACCCTCTCTCTTCAATGACTCAGTGGAGGTAACCCTCTAGCAGATTCCAGTCATCCCTTTGCTTTCGCCCCCTCACATCCTTCACCAGTACATCCTGCCTCTGGTCAGATTTCTCAAAGAAGGGTCCAGGGCCAGAATGAGTGATTTTTTCCTCAGATGGAGAATTCCCAGACCTCAGTCACTTCAGAGTTTACCATGTGTGTCTCCTACTAGCACAATGATTTACTTAATAAATTTCTTAAGTGGACTTAATCTCTCTTTCTCGCTCTCATTTAGCAAATGCTAAAGAACTGTTAAGGACTCACTAGTACCCAGCTGAGATCCTTGATGCAAATGTAAGAACTTCAAAAAGGGAGAAACTTTCTCCATCTATGATTTATGTTAATTTTTTTTTTTATTGACCCAAATCTCCTCCATCTGGACCTCAATTATCTCAGATTCCAAGAGGGATTTCTACATTTTCAATACCTTAGGAAATCTTCCTGCCCCAAAGTGGCTCAGGGTCAGGGGTAGACCTTGCCATGAACTCAACTTGAGTTGGGAGTTGAGTGCTTGTTCCTCTGGAGTCACACTTGGTGGGGGCTAGAATGAAGCTAGAATGTTCTGTCCTTCTTGCCTTTCTTGGTGATCCAACCTGTGCTCCTGATTTTCTTAGAAACCCAGCCATGATGAACTCATTGGGGGTGGAATGTGGGGAGCAAGACTCACACTTCTCAGTTTGTAATTACTGAGCATGCACCCCTGCAGTCACGCAGGGGAGGACCAACAGCCAGAGAAAGGCGAGGCCACTCCCACAAGAAACTCCTCTACTGGGCCAGTAGAACTGGGCAGGTGGCCAGCTCCAGGTTCCTCTGGACACCCTGACTTTGCTGTGTTTGTCAGGGGGACTTAGCATTCTGTAGTGATCTGGACAGAGAATGAGCATATCTGTGTAGTCAGGTCTCTTATCTCAGGAGCCAGGTCTTCCCAAGAGCCCAGTGCCTCCCATTCTGGAAATATCTTGGTAGCTTTGCTTAATCTAGTACCAGGTTCCTGTTTTCCAATTGCAGGGACTGCAGGTTGGTGGTGGGGAGGATGTGGCAATGCTGTCCTCAGGTCTGGATTGAATAGAAGAATTGTTCCCTAGCTTTATATCGGGAGGAAGTCCTCAGGTCAAGTTTGTGCTGCTTGTACTTATAAAGGTGAGGAGCACTTCTTTTCAGAGCAAGGGTTACCAACTGATAGGTAACAGGTAGATGTGAGCAGTGGGAACATGAGATTAAGGGAATAATTCTATAAAATGGACTCACTTTTGACACCCGCCAACCCATGCACACATGCTTTCTCTTAAAATTTACCTGCAGTTCTGTCTGGCCTAAGTCAACGGGTAGTCAACAAATAGTTTCCTTAGCAAACTATCTGCTATCTGCAGGAGAAATTTAGGCCCAAAATGCTGATAAGAAGAAAACAGTTTACTCAGAAGGGGAGATCTTTTTTAACCCTTATATAGCCCAGATCCCAGAATTTAGGGTGATAAGAATAATTCCCCCTAACCATAAAATCTGTAAGAGGTTCCAATTAGAACCCGTCTGCAGGGACCAAAATGACTTAGAGTTGTTATGCATAATGGGACTTAAAAGTCTGATGTCATCCTGCTGTCAGTCAAAAATGAAGAACAGGACCTGGGCAGGACTCCCTGGAAACTTCTCTTGGACCCCCAATAAAAGTGGAGAACAGGAGATGTGTGCCATCTTTCTTCTGAGAGGATGCACTCTCTCTTGAGAATATTGCCTTTTCCCTTTTCCTATCCTTTTGAATAAACTCATGCCTGCTACTCTGAGTGACATGTCTGAAATATTTCTTGTGTGATTGCAAGAACCCATGATAAAGGACTGCCATGGCTGCCTCAGCTTTCTGGCATGCCCTTGCCCTGAGATGCTGTTAACTCCAAGGGAACACCTTCCCTGGGGCAGCCCCTAGTGATGTCAGACTCCATAGATGGAGTCAGGCTGCTGTCCTGGAGACCAGTAGCCCTGACACCTATGATCAGATGGATTGCACATTTGTTGACTACCTAAAGGATGGCCCCCCAGTGTCCATGGGGTCATCATGTCCACAATGCATGAGCATGTCTCCAAGGCTTCACTGGGACATGTTCTACATGAAAAAACAAAATCTCTAACTTCACAGTATAGGTGGAGGATTTGTCACACAGAACTGTCCATTAGATCTAAACCATTACTAAAAGCATCCTGGATAATAAATCATCATTTCATATTAAATGAAGAGGCAGCCCCCTTTCTCAGTACGGCTGTTCCCTTGTAATCATGATAAATGGGAAATCCTGGACAGGTGAATTTTAATAGGCATACCAATGCACTCAGATTAATTAGATTACATTTTTAAAAAACTTTTCTCTTTTGCTCCATAAATCTAAATGGGGGCCTCTAAAAGATAATAGCCATCCGCACACTAAAATGCATTATGACATAATAAAAGATTACTGATGCACATATGCAGTAGACATTATGTTGGATGCAGCGGAATGGCATACAAATGCAGCAGGAGCTCTTCTGAAGCATATTTTTGCCGACTGTGGTTAATGGGACTCCCTTGGCCACAGGGTACAGGATGAGTGGACTAAAGAAAGTCAGTGCCTATTTCTGCTTCTGAACAGATCCCTTAGGGTAATAGTATTTCCTTCCTCAGCCCTTTAGAAAGCAGGGGCAGTAGATAGAGGTACACCATGCCTGCCCTGGTCACACCTTCTGGATGAGAAATGAACAATACTGTTTGACAGTTATAGAGGGAAGGGCAGCATCATCAGAAGAGGCTTGAGATTGAGGAGTCACAGCCGTCACTTTTAAACCCCACCTTCCTTTTCTACATCTGATCCCCAGTTCCTTATGATTTCTAAGATGAGCAAAGAAATGGTCAACAGGGAAGCAAACGTACAATGAATGGCCTTTATGAAAAAGTTTAACATTTAGAAATAGCTAAAAGGCAGACAAAGATCATGAGGAAGGAGAGGAATAATTAAGAGCTCACTTTATCATGATCACCGTCTCTTACAGTCAAGTGTATGGACACTGTACTGAGTTGATGTAATCTTAGTTGATCCTCAATCACCCTTTGAGACAGGCATTACTATCCACTTATAAATGAAGGAGGAAATTGAAGCATAGGGAGGGGAAACATTTGCTAGATATGGCAAAAAAAAAAAAAAAAAACCCAAAACAGGACACCCAGATCAATTTGAATCGTAGATAAAAATGGAGTATTTCTTACTATGTCATATATGTAAAAAAAAAATGTTGTTTACCTGCAATTTGTATTGAACTGGATGTTCTATATTTTACTTGGCAACTCTAGCCCAAGGTCAAAACCAGATGAATATTAATTGGCAGTGTCAGGACTTAAATCTGCTCTGATGTGGTTGTTTTGCTGGGTTTGTCCTAAATTTCCTGCTCAATTGGTCACTAAACTACATCTCAGGGTGACTTCTCCTTGTCAAATTGGGGATGTGGTATCAAAAATACCAATTTGTCATTCTTGTGAACTGAGAAGAACATGGTGGGAATACAGAAATGAGGTCTCAGACCTCAACATGATGTAGAACCACCAAACAAGAGCTGTATTGTAGCTGGAAATCTGATGGAGGAGAAATGACCTGCATGTACTTCTGCACCACCTAAGACAATAGATCCTGCTGGTGGGAGCTTCAAGGAGGAGTCACTTCCACCCAGGCCTCCAGGCACAAGGCATCAGCCATGTTTCCCATGGTGTCTCTCACTGTTGGGGTAACTGGAGTCCAGGTTCCATGGGCTGTGCTGTTTCTGTCTAGCCTGTTTTGAGTCACCTCTCACTTAGCAGCCTGCACATCCTGCTCAAGGGCATAAACCTATTATTCCTTTGCTATCTTTCCTTTCAAGCCACTCCAAACACCAGCAAATAAACGGTGTGTCAGTTTGGAGCATAAACAATATTTGTTTCTCCTTGTCCTGGCCATCTCACCTCTTGTGGTTTTGATAGCATCTGCAAAAGATAAAATTCATACTTGAAGCATCTTTAGAGTGTCTCTCACATTCTCTCTGATCTGTGGCTCCTTGCAGCTTAGGGAATTACACCCCACTGTTCACATTTTCAACCAGTTAAGCAGGAGTTTTCCTCCGAAAGTCTGGCCCCAGTAAGTGACTGTGTATATTTAAAGATCTTAATTAAGGGGCTATCAATCAGAATGCCTGGCTTTGATGCTCTTGATTTGGACTCTTTAGTTCACAACATGTTTTCAAATGTGACATTTGGATGCATGGCTCTCAAAGATTTTTACTTGCAAAAAAAAAAAAAAAATTAAGGCAATAAATAGAGATGAATTCCAAACTTAGTGACATGCAGGCATTGGAGAAAATAGACCTACCATTTGATTAAAGCAGAAGCAGGAGGTAGAGAGTGAGGCAGAAAGGGAAGGTTTTGGTATCTGTGTTTGAGTGTACTATTGGGACAAAGGAGGTAGGTTCAAGGAGATAAAGCATACCCCACACACCCTAAAAATAGCTTTCTTCAGCTTTCATTAATTCAACTACCTTTTATGTACCTTTGAGAAATTGATTAAAAAATAGGAAATCACAGAGTAGGTTTCCATTCATTTGTTTAACAAAGATCTGAGAAAAATATAGGTTGCTATTTAATTCCATTAAGCATTAGGTTGCATAATTTCTACAATTTCAAGGTAATGTAAAACAGTTCATGCTGTAAATTTAGTTTTTATTAACCTAATTATCTAAAAATGAAATGAACCTACTTTTAAATGTGATGTTTACCTAGGGAAGTGTTATTGAAACTACCACTAGTGATTAATTTTTGTTTAAGCCAGAAGTTTTGATAGTTTATTCCAATTGAGTTGGAGATGCCTATTAACCTTCCCTGTTTACCACCCTCCTTTCCTCCCTCCCTCGCTCCCTTCCTTCCTTCCTTCCTTCCTTCCTTCCTTCCTTCCTTCCTTCCTTCCTTCCTCCCTTCCTCCCTCCCTTCCTTCCTTCCTTCCTTCTCTCCTTTTCTTTTCTTTTAGTACTAGGAATTGGACCAAAAGCACTTAACCACTGAGCCAGCCCTGAGCTATCCCTTCTTATTTTTTATTTTGACTCAGGGATCGCCAAATTGCTGAGGCTGGCTTTGAACTTGAGATCCTCCTCCTTCAGACTACTGAGTCTCTGGGATTATAGGCATGTAGCACCATGCCTGGCTCACTCCTTTCTACTCCTTTCTTTCTTGATCTCCAGACTTACAACATGGGAGATGGTGGTAAGATTGTTTCCTTTTTCCACTTCCCAGAGCACTGTTAACAAGTAACAAAGCATTTTTTTTTATTTTACTAATGAATAATGCATGATTTGTTATCAATCTCCTTGTTTTAAGGCACTTTTAATAAGGGAGTGTGTTTAATTCATTCTATTTGATTCTACAGTCACTGAGCTGGCAATGGGACAAAAGGAGTGAATTCTCTACCCAGAGGATAAGAAGAACCTGCATGAATGAAGCACCACTCCAGTGCCACAACATGAGCAAAGGAATGGAGAAATGGACATCCCCAGTGTTCAAGGGCAGGGAATGATGTGGAGGGTTAGGACCAGGGGAAGATGGGGAGGCCAAGTCTTGAAGGAGTTTGTGTGCTGGACTGAGAGGAAAGGACTCCATCTGAAAGCCAAGGGAGGACGGCAATTTCCTCATTGGGGTGAGGATGGAAGAATGGCATGCTCAGAATCTTGTTTGAGAAAAATTGTCTCAAAGGTCCCAACCTGGGCCATGACGCTGGTTGCATCCACGTCCTCTGTCAGCAGGAGGTAGGGAGGATTGAACAGGAGACAGGAGGACCAGACAGGAGGCTGATAAAGGATGACATATTGGTTACCCAGGATTCTGCTCGGCCTGCGCTAACCTTTGAGCTATGAGTGGTGAATTGATAAACAAAATGTGGTGTGGCCATTTGACAGAATATTATTTAACAACTATGTCATAAAAGGTGAATTTTTGATACATACTACAACCTGGATGAACTTTGAAAACACCATGCAAAGTGAAAGGAGCCAGTTACAAATGACCATTTATTGTATAATTCTGTTTACATGAAATGTTCAGAATTGGAAAGTCTATAGGGACAGAATGCAGGGTAGTGGTTGTCTAGACTGGGTGAGGGGAGGGAGAATGAGGAGGTGACTGCTAATGGGCAGACGATTTCCTCTTGGGGTGATGTAAATGTTTTAAAATTTGATTATGGTGATGATTGCACAACTCTCTATTTTACAGCTTAAATAAATGAATGATGTGGAATCTAAATCATGTCCTAATAAAGGTATTTCAAAAGCAGATTGGCTCTTTTTGTAGCACTTAAAATTGTATTTCATAAAGGAAATCTGGATATTCAGTGTATCTTGAAGGAAGAGAGTCTTAATCTATTTTATATTGTATATCAGAATACCTGAGACTGGGTAATGTATAAAGAACAGAGATTTATTTGACTCATGGTTCTGGGAATTCCAAAAATATGGCCCGGGCAACTAGTGAGGCCTCGGCACTGCATTATACTTGATAGAAGCTGGAAGGAGTAAAGAAGGTGAAAGTAAGAGAGGGCTAGTCTAGCCTTTATAACAAATCCACTTTCTTGATAACTAACACTTCTGTGATAATGACTAACCCATGCAGAGCCCCCATGACCTAATCACTTCTTATTAGTGCCACCTCCCAACATTGTTGCCTGGGGATTAATTTTCTAACATGTGAACTTTGGGGGACACCTTCAAACTGTAGGGGACTAGGGAGGGAGGGAGGGGAGAGGGAGGGAGATGTCTAGCAACTCTGGCAACTATCCATGGAGGTCCCTACTTGAATACCGTCAGTGGAGCTGGGTGATGATCTAGTTCATAACTACTCCCATCCCATGCACATCACGACTGATCCCTGAGGTTTTCTGAACTTTTGATTCCCTAATCTAGGCAAGCATAGAAAACAAAATGGTCAAATCCACATTTTTGTCCTCCTATGGACACCTGGGACAGCAAGCACACTGCTACGAACAAAACAAACACAATCCTTGAGCTTTCAGACAAGGTAAAACAAAGCCCGAATTGATGGAAGTTTATTTTTGGAGAAAGTTCCTGGCTTAGATATTTGAACAGCTAGTCTACATTCCAAGAACTGGAGCTACTGTCTTCCTGCTCACTGGTCTCTTCACACACCAGCCTGCATGTTTTAACCCTGACAAGGTACATCTGAGCAAGGACTTGGAATGCACAGAGGATTTGCTCCACCTTCTTGTCAGGAGGAAATAGAGATAAGGAAGTAAATCTGGTACTGCAGTTTGTCCTGTGAATATACCAGAACCCCGTTATCAGCCTTCTGTGGGTAGGGAATAAAAGGATAGTGGCCTCAGCCAAAGAAAGAAGACACCAGGCAGAGAAGCTTGCTCACTCAGTCCTTCTTTCAACAGATCTTTACTGACTCTCTGTTATGTGCTAGTGTGCTAGGTGGCTATAAAACCCAATTTGGAGCCTAACCATAGTATATAGTAAGTTTGTCATCCTCCTACCCAGGAGCACACAACAGTCTCTTTCCCGCCCTCCTTCCTCCCTCTTCCTTCCCTTCCCTTTTTCTTCCTTCCTTCCTTCCTTCCTTCCTTCCTTCCTTCCTTCCTTCCTT
>JAJEJO010002529.1:34623-94543 GCA_020662805.1 Glaucomys volans
CTTCCTTCCTTCCTTCCTTCCTTCCTTCCTTCCTTCCTTCCTTCCTTCCTTCCTTCCTTCCTTTCCTTCCTGCCTTCCCTTCCTTTTTCCCAAGTAGAACCAAGTAAAATGTCATGTGAAATTATCCATTAATTTTTTTTATATTTTACTGTTATTTATTTTTATTGACAAATACATGTGTACAGTATACTGTTTAGATCTATGTATACATTGTAGGATGATGAAATCAAGCTAATTAACTTTCCCCTCCATACTTATCACTTTGTTTCTGTAATAGAACATTCAAAATCTGCTCTCAGCAATTTCTGAGTATACTATAATCACCATGTTGTACAATAGATCTCCTGAGTGTTTCCCTCCTGTCTAGATGAAATTTTGTATCCTTTGATTAAAACATCCATCCCAAATCCCTATCTTCTACATTTCCCCATCCCATGCCAGCCTCTGATAAGCACCATTCAACTCTCTGCTTCCAGAAGTTCCACTTTTTTATATTCCACAGATAATTGAGATCATGCAGTATCTTATTCTATACCTGGCTTATTTCACTTAGCCTATGCCCTCCAGGTACAATCATGAAATGTCAGGATTTTTTCTTCTTTCATTTTTTTAAGGTAAAATAGTATTCCATGGTATATACATACCACATTTTCATTATCCATCCATCTGTTGATGAACACTTAGGTGGATTCCATACCTTGGCTCTAAGGAATCATGCTGCAATGAATATGAGAATGCTGATATTTCTTGGACACTGCTTTCATTTCCTCTGGATATACCCACAAGTGGAATTGTTGAACCATAAGGCAATTTTAATTGTAATTTTTAAGGGAAATTCTATAGAGATTTTCATGATGTCTATGCTAATTTATACTCCCACCACAGTGTTTCCTCTTCTCCATATCATCTACATTTGTTGTCTCTTACATTTTTTCCACATTTTTTATTGGTGCTTTATAGTTATACAATAATTGTGGGGTTTGTTGTTACATATAAGTCCATGCACATGGTATTATAATATAATTTGGCCAACTTGGCTTACCTCTTGCATTTTTGATAATAGTCATTTTAACAGATGACATCTCATTGTGGTCTTTACTTACATTGCCCTGTGATAAGTGATGCTGAGCACCTTTTCACATACTCGTTGGCCATGTGCACATCTTCTTTTGAGAAATGACTTTTCAGCTTTTTTGTCCATTTTTTTAATCAAGCTATTTGTTTTCTTGCTATTGATTTATTTGAATTTCTTATATATTTTGGATATTAACCCATTATTGGAGAGATGACTTGAATATAGTTTCCTGAGGGAAAGGGGAAATACTGGGGAATGCTATTGGTCAAATTATATTGCTATATTGTGTGCATGTAGTAAAATGTAATGACACATCCTACCTTAAGTACAACTATAATTCATCAATAAAAATATGAAAAAAACCTCTCCTATTCTGTAGGATATCTTTTCACTCTACTGATTATTTCCTTTGCTGTCCATAAGCTTTTTAGTTTGATGAATCCCACTTGCATAATTTTGCTTTTGTTGCCTATTCTTTTGGGATCAAACCGAAACTATCTTTGGGTAGTTTGGGTTTGACTGAGCAATGTCAAAGAGTTTCTTCTTTCTGTTTGCATCTAGGAGTTTCATAGTTTCAGGTCTTACAGTAAGTCTTTCATTGATTCTGAATTGAAATTTTAACATTTAAAATGCTGTTTTTATAAACTGACTTAACATAATGTTCTCCAATTCCATCTGTTATTGTAAATGACAGAATATACTTTTCATTAAGACTGAATATTATTCTGCATATACAGGCCTCCTTTTTTTTAATCCATTCATCTTTTGACACACACTTATGTTCCTTCCACAGCTTGGTGACTGAACAGTGATGCGGTAAACACAGGAGATCAGACATCTTTTCCACAGACTGATTTCAGATCTTTGGGGGTAAATACCCAGAAGTGAGATTGCTGGATCCTATGGTAGTTCTATTTTAAGTTTTAAAAGGAACTACCTTACAGTTTTCTATAATGGTGGTACTAATTTACATTCCCACCAATAGTGAAAAAGGGTTCTCTTTCCTCAAATATCTTCACCAAAACTTGGTATAACTGGTCTTTGATAATAGTCATTCTTACAGATGTGAACTGATGGCTTGTGGTTTTAATTTGCATTTCTCTAATGACTAGCAATGATGAACATTTTTTCATTTATCTGTCGGCCATTTGTATGTCTTCTATTGAGAAATGTCTATTCAGGTTCCTTGCCCATTTTGAATTGGATCATTTATTTTCTTGCTGTTGAGTTGGGTTCCTTACATATTTTGAATACAACCCAGTTGTTGGATATGTAACCTGGAAGTATTTTCTCTCAATCTTAGTAAGTCTCCACACACTGTTGTTTCTTTGTTGTGCATAATCTTTTTAGTTTGATGCAATCCCATTTACCATTTACTTGTTTTTACCTGTTTCACCTATACTTTTGGGGTCAAATTTAAAAAAAAATCATTGCCCAGACACCAATGCCATGTAGTTTTTTCTATTAAATTTTCTTTAATAGTTGTATAGTTTCAGATCTTAAGTCTTTAGTACATATTGAGTGGATTTTTGTATATAGTGTGAGATAAGGGTCCAATTTCATTCTTCTGCATGTAGATACAGTTTTCCCAACACCATTTATTGAAGAGACTATCCCTTAACAGGGTGGAAGGGATTATTCTTTAATCCACAATCCTTGAAGAGACTATCCTTTTGAAAAGAATTTTGTCAAACTCTTTTTCTGCATCAAATTAGATGATAGTAAGGTTTTTTCCTCCTTCTGTTAATATGATGTAGTATATTCATCAGTTCACATATGTTGAACCATCCATGCATTGCAGAGATAAATTTCACTTTGATCATAGTTGATGATCCTTTTATTGTGTTGTTGAATTTGGTTACTAGTGTTTTGTTGAGGATTTTTGTATCTTCGTTCAGTAATATAAGCTTATAATTTACGTCTCTTCTAATGTCCATTTTGGATTTGGGATCAAGGTTATGCTCATTTTATAGAGTTTGGAAGTATTCCTTCCTTTTCAATTTTTTGGAGAAGTTTGAGAATTGTTTTTAGTTTTTCATGTTTGGTAAAATTCAAACATGAAGTTATCAGATCCTGGGCTTTCCTTTGATGGACAACTTTATTAGTGATTCAAACTTCCTTACTCATTGGTCTGTTCAGTTTTTCAATTTCTTCATGATTGTGTTTTGGTAGATTGTGTCTAGGAATTTGTTTCTTCTAGATTATCCAATTTGTTGACATTAAATGGTTCAAGGTAGTCTCCTATGCTATCCTTTGGTATCAGTTGTAATATCTCATCTTTCATTCGTGATTTTATGGGGCCTTTGGTTTTTCTTAGTCAAGCTAAAGGTTTATTGGTTTTATTTTGTCATAAGGCCAACTCTTAGTTTTGTTTCTCTTTTGTATTATTTTTGTAGTCTCTATATTATGTTTCTTCTCTGATTTTTATTAAGTTCTTCCTACTGCTAACTTTGGGCTTAGAGTTTTCTTCTGACTACCTTAAAGAGTAATGTCAAATTGTTTATATGAAATTATTAAATCTTTTCTGGTGTGGGCATTTATTGCTTTACATATTCCTCTTAGAACTGTTTTTTCTGTATCCTATAAATTTTGGCGTGTTTTATTTCCATTTTCACGTATTTCAAGATATTTTTAATGTCCCTTTTAATTTGTTCATTGACCCCATTGACTGTTCAGGAGTATGTTGTTTGATTTTCAACCATTTATGAATTTTCCAAAATTTCTCTTGTAATTGATTTCTGGTTTCATACCACGGTGTTTAGAAAAGATACTTGGTAGGATTTTGGTCCTCATATAAACTTTCTAAGCTTGTTTCATGCACCCACAGCTGGTCTGTCCTGGAGAATGTTCTGTGTGTCCTTGAGAAGAACAAGTATTCTGTTGCTTTTGGTGGAATGTTCTCTGTATATCTATTAAATCCATTTGGTCTAAAGAGTTGTTCAGGTCCAATGTTTCCTCTTTAATTATCTATCTGGGTCAGCTGTCCACTGTTGAAAGTGGGGTATTGAACTCCCTTACTATTACTGTATTGCTCTCTTGCTCTTTTCTCTCTCTCTCTCTCTCTCTCTCCAGATCTTTTGGTATTTGTTTTACATATTTAGGTGCACATGTATTTATAATTACTTTATCTTCTTGATGAATTGACCCCTTTATCATTATATACTGTCCTTATCTCTTTTAAAAGTGTTTGGGGGCTGAGAATATAGCTCAGTTCTTAGATTGCCTGTCAAGCACAAGGCCCTGGGTTCAATTTCCAGCACTATAAAAAAAAAAAAAAGAAAAGAAAAGAAAAGAAAAAGGAAAAAAAGTGTTTGACTTACAATTGGATTTTATCTGATATCGATATAGCTACCTCTGATCTCTTTCAATTTCAATTTAGGTAGATAACTTTTTTTCATCCCTTCACTTCAGTCTATATATATCCTTAAAAGTGAGGTGAGTCTCTAAAAGGCAGTATAGAGTTAGGACTTATTATTTATCCACTCAGTCACCCTGTCTTCTTAATGGAGATCTAATCAATTTACATTTGAGGTAATTATCAATAGGCAAGGACTTACTGCTGCCATTTTGTCAATTGTTGGTTATTTCGAAGATGCTTTGTTTATTTCTTCCTTTATTGTGTCTTCCGCTGTGGTTTGATGGTTTTATGTAGTGGTGTGCTTTAAATCATTCCTATTTTTGTTTTGTGCATCCGCTAAAGATTTTTGCCCTGTGATTACTGTGAGATGTGTATGGAACACCCTACACTTACTTTATTTCAAGCTTAAAAACTTAACTTTGCTTGCACACAGCTCAATGCTTACTTTCTCCTACATTTTATGTTTCTGATGTCGGAAGTTGCATTAATTTTTAATGTATATCCCTTGACAATTATTTCAGCAGTAGTTATTAATAGTTTTGTCTTTTAACCACTATAGGAACAACAGGGCTCTATACACCATCATTACAGTCCTAGCGTTTTCTGAATATGGCTCAGTTTCACTTATTTTTTATTAAGTCCTGTGTTTTATGTTATTAATTAGCAGTCTTTGGGTTCAGCTTAGAGAACTCCCTTTAGCAATCCCTGTGAGGCAAGGCTAGTGGGGATGAACTCCCTTAGCAGTTGTTTGTTGCAAAAATTTTTATTGCTCCTTCATTTCTGAAGGGCAGCTTTGCTATGTAAAGTATTTTTCATTGGCAGTTTCTTTCCTTCAGTACTTTAAATATATATAATCCCACCTTCTCCTGACCTGCAGAATTTCTGCTGAGAAATCCACTGTTGGTCATATTGGCATTCTTTTTGTTTGTGATGTGTTTCTTATCTCTTACTGCTCTGAGAATTTTTTTCTTTGTCTATGATTTTTGGTAGTTTAATTAATATGTGTCTCGGTGAACTCCTCTTTTCATTGATTTTATTGGAGTCTTCTTCACTTTCTAAACTTGGATGTTAGAAGGTATTCCCAGATTTTAGCCATGGTTTATTTAAAGGCCCTTTCTAGTCTTTTTCTTTTTTCTCCTTTCTCCTTTTGTAGCTCCTATTATGCAAATGTTTGATCTTTTTTTTGGCGGGGATTGAATTTAGAGGCATTCAACCACTGAGACACATCCCAAGTCCTATTTTGTATTTTATTTAGAGACAGGGTCTCACTGAATTGCTTAGAGCCTTACTTTTGCTGAGACTGGAACTCTTGATAGTGTCTCATAATTTCTGTAGGTTTTTGTTGGTGTTTGTTTGTTTTCTAACATGTTGATATATCAGCCCGCTATCTTCTGGGCTTCAATGTTTCTAGTGTCTTTGTCCTTCAGCAGTTGTCTTGGTGTGAGTCTCTTTGAGTTCATTTTATTTGGAGTTTGTTGAGATTATTTGGAAGTTATTATACTTCAATAGACTCCAGAGTCCCAGAACTGTTGCTTCAGACTGATTCTGTCAGTGCAATTGCTGCTGTCTAGGTGGGAAGATGGATTTCTTGTGCTTTCTACTTTGTCCTTTCTCAGAATCCTTCTATGCGGTCCTTTTTGTATGAATTTTACATACTGGAATTTTGTTGAGGATTTTGTGTCTCTATTCATAAGAGATTTCAGTCTGTAGAGTTCTTGTTATGTCTTTGTCTGGTTTTTGCACCAGAATAGTATTGTCTTCAAAGAAATTCAGGAGTGTTTTTGACCCTTCTCCCTTTTTGGGAGAGTTTGTGAAAGATTGGTATTAATTCTTTAAATATTTGCAGAAATCACCTACAAATCCACTGGATCCTATGATTTACTATGTGGCAAGTTTATCTATTTATTTTTTAAATCACTACTTGAATATCTGGACTTGTTAGAGGCATACTAGATTTTCTATTCTCTCTCAGGTCAATTTTGGTATTTTGTGTATTTCTAAAAATTTGTGGATTTCATTCAACTTACCTAATTCATTTGTTGTTTTAGGAATGTCTTAATTTCTCCTTCATGTTGAAGGATATTTTGGTGGATATAGAATTCTCAGCTGGCATTTTTTTTCATACTTTGAACCTGTTGTCCTGTTGCCTTCTGGCCTCCATGATTTTTGATGAAAAATCAGTTGTCAACTGTATTGAGAATCCTTTGTATGACATGAGTCACTTTTCTTTTGCTACTTTCAAAAATTTTTTATCTTTGTCTTTTGTGCTGTGCACATTATAATGTGCTTAGAAGCTGACCTGAGTTGATTCTATTTGAAGTTCATTGAGCTTCTTAAATGTGTATATTAATGTTTTTCTATCAAATTTAGTAAGATGATGTCCATAACATTTTCAGTTATCTATTCTTTCCCTTTCTTTCTTTCCACTCTTTCTGAGATTCCCATTATGTCTAAGATGGTATTTCTGTTGGTGTCCCTCAGGTCTCTTTGGCTATATTTGTTTTTCATTCTTTTCTTTCTTTTCCTCAGATTAGGCAATCTCTGTTGAAGATTTATTTTTTAAGTATTCTTAAATCTGTTTTACATATCAGTTATGGTACTTTTTCATAAATAAATACTAAAACATCTTTATTATATATGCACATGCATATATAATATCATGTATAAATAAGTGAAAAACAATAAAGGAAGAAATAGATTGCTGTTAAATAGCAAAAATTCTACCTAACAGGTTATTAAAAATTAATTTTATGTTTTTGAGTGACACATAAATTTGTATATATTTATGAAGTATAATGTGATGATTTAGTTTTTGTATATGTTGGATAATGATCAACTCAGGGTAATTAGCATATTGTTTCAAACTTTTGTCATTTCTTTATGGTGAGTACATTAAAAATCTTTTAACTATTTTGAGATGTACACTGCATTACTGTTAATTATATTCATGTTACTATGCCATAAAATACCAGAATTTATTCTTCCTAATTGTATCATTGTACCCACTGACCAACCTTTCCCCATTTCTCCTTCCCCCTACCCTCCCAAGTCTTTGGTAATCACCATTCCACTCTCAAGTCTTATCCATTAACTTCTTTAGATTTCACATACGAGTGAGGTCATGCAGTGTTTGTCTTTCTGTTCCTGACTTATTTCTGAAAACGATGACCTCCAGATACATCTATGTTGTTGCAAATTATAATATTACAAGCTTTTTATGACTGAATAATATTCCATTGTTCATATACACCACACTTTCTTTATTCCTTCATCCACTGATGGTCATTTAGATTGATTCCATATCCTGACTACTGTGAATAGAGCTGCAATAAACATGGAAGTGAAGATGTCTCTTCAGCATGCTGATTTTATTTCATTTGGAATATATCCAGGAGTGGGAATGCTTGATCATATAGTACTTATTTTTAGTTTTTTTTTTTCCTTTCAGGAACCTCCATGTTGTTTTCCATAATGGCTATAGTAATTTCCATTCCTACAGGAGAGTTCCCTATTCTCTGCATTCTTGCCAGTACTTGTTATTGTTTTGTCTTTGTGCTTTAAAATCTTATATTTGATTCATTTTTATCATTTCTATCTCTTCATTAATATTATCTATTTGAAGACATCATTGTCAGACTTTCCTTTAGTGTTTAAACTTAGTTTTATTTAACTCTTTTAAATGTTTAAGTATTTAGCATAGCTGACTTAAAATCATTGTCTTAAGTCCCATGTCTAGTCTTTCTCAGGGACAGTTTCTGTTGATTACTTTTTTTCTATATATTGATCAACTTTCTTCTTTCCATGTATTATAATTTTTTGTTGAAAACTGAATAATACAATATATACTATGGAAGCTTTGTAAATAAGATCCTCTTCCTTTCCAAGATTTGTTGTTGTTGCTGTTGAAATTGTTGCTTATTTTGGTGAATTTTCTTAATGAAATCTGTAGAGTCTTTATTCTTGCTGTGTGTGGCTACTGAAGTCTCTGCCTAGTTAGCTTTGTGATCTGATAATGGTCCCTAAACTTCTGAGACCAGTAAAACTCCCAGTCTGTGCCCAGGAACTCTGTGTGTGTTAGTGTGTAGCTTCAACACTCAGTCAGGCAAGTGACAACTCTGTTCCTTCACTTCCTGCTTCTGCAAAGCCTCGTGGTTGGCTAGAAGTTAGAGTTAGCCCTTCTCAAGTCTTTCTTGAGAACATGCACAGCCCTGGCATGTGTGTGGCCTTCTGTTTTCCAGGAGTATGTTAGAGCTTTTCAAAGCCTCTAAGACCGTCTCACTCCCCTCTCCCCATTTGCCCCTTTAAACTTGAAGGTTAATCTACCCTTTGTCTTAATTCTTATTCATTACTTCAGAATGCTGCAAAGTTAAAACACTTGCTTCTAAATCATTTTCAACAAACATCCCCAGGGGATACTGAACAAGCTTCGAGTGAGGTCAAATGCAGACAGCCATCCAAGTGGATACTTCCAGTGAACCTTCACACAGGTCAAATATTGACTGCATGAGGGAATGAGGCTCCAGTTCTCTTTATCTTCCTCCTGCTTGACTGCACTGGGTATGTGGGCTATGATTTTTTTTTTTTTTCTAAGTTAGCACCGAGCTGGAGAGTAAGGCAGGGGAATAAGGTAAGTCAAAATGCCATAAAGTTTGTTATGTTATTCTTACTGAGATTCTGCCAGTTTTCATGAGTAAATACTCCCTAGGTTGCTGCAAGCTCTTGGTTAATTTCCAGAGCTCTGAAAAAGTTGGCCTGGACAGTTTTGGTAAGATTTTTCATTCTTTATGGAGGAGAAAATTGTGGGGGGTTTTTACTCTATGGTTGTTGCTGACATCATTCTGGCAGTGGGTTTTAAGGAGAAAAATGAGTCAGGGAAGAGGGATGGAGAGTATTAAGAGGGAATTTTATTTTATTTTTTTTATATAGAGTAGAAACCAGGCCTTGAGAAAGGTGGTTGAAGTTATGAGCCAAGCAGATGCCTCTGGGAAAGTGGTTTAGGTGCATGTTCCAAGACCCCAAGGAAAGGCCCTGTCTGAGATGTCAGAGGGACAAATAAGGAGGCCAATGAATGTGATGCACTTTATTGCTCTTTCTGGCCCTTAACTCAGGGCCTGACATCTTGTAGGCATCTATGGAACATGTGGACTCTGAAAAGTAAGACCTTAATCACAAGAGTTGGCCAATGCCAGCTTGGATATAAATGACCCAGAAATCTGCAGAGCAAGCCTGGGGCAGGCCAAAGGAGGAAAGGAAGTGAGGATATAAACCTGATGCTGTTCTCCAAAATAGGCTTTGCAGTGTATATGGTAGGGGAAGAATGAATACCTGATTTTTTTTAAATTGGTGTGTTCTAGTATAGACAGATAAAATACATACTCCAATTCTTAATTTCAAATAACTATCTAATGATCAAATATTTGGTCTTCTTGCTGACCTCTGGGATTCCAAAGTCTTCTCCAAAAGGTTCATCCTCCTGCCTCCTTGTGCTTGCATCCCAAGCATTTTCAATTTTCTTACCATACCCTGGGTGGAAGGCCTGGTACCAACACTAACGGACACGGCCCTTCTTGAAGAGTTCACATTGTTTGGAGCTTCACAAGGTAAGAGAATTCTCCAAGCCTCAGGCAATAATCGGGCATGAAACAGTGGCCCAAGTAAGGTAGACCTAGCCAAGGCCATATGGCAGCTCAGGATTTTGGCTTGAATTTGAGTCTTCTGGCTAGCCAAGATGTGCTTTCTTTGCCCTGGAGGGATAATCTTCAAAGATGAATTTATTTCAGGAAAAATCAATCCCCAAACTGCAGGCATTCCAAGGTTTGTAATAACTTTCAAACATGCAGAACTGAACAGGGTTCAGTTCTGAAGGGCAGCGTGGGTTGTCTTTCCTTCTTAGACACTGAGCTACTGGCTGGCCTGGCTGTGTGAGGTGGCAGTCACTATTGCCCTGAAGACACAACAGCAGGGGCTCATTTGATCTTGGTGGCAGCTCCTCTCCTTCTCCTTCTTTTCCTCCATCCTTCTTCCCTTCCTCATCCTCCTTCCTCTTTATTCCCTCGTCATGCTCCTCTTCTTTCTCCTGCTTTTTCTCTTTCTTCTCTTGATTGAGACCTGCTCTTTGGAGAACAGGATGGAGGGTCTCTCTAACTCTATATCAGATCACTTTGCTTCTTCCATCAGTGCATCATTCTCTGTAGAAGGTGCTGTCAGGAAAGAATATTAGAAAATTCCCTTTTTTTTGGCATTGAGTACATAAATAGTGATGCTTTGTATGTGTACTAAAGTCACACTTGGGGTGGGTGGGTCGGAGGAGAAAGGGAGGGGAAGAAGCCGTAAGGAGAGCAGTGTAAAGACAGCAGTTTCCCCTGTGGCCAAGTTCAGCGTGGGCAGACCCCAGAATGGGCAGGGAATGCAATGAAACCTCCCATCCCTCCTTCAGTCTAATTCAGAGCAGCCCTCTCACTGTGTGATCCCCTGGCTGAGCAGAGGGTGACTCTTGCATTTGAACCTTTGTGTTTTCTCTACAAAGTGACTTCTAAATACAAACCAACATTCTGGTGCTTCACAGAAGTAGAACGTATTTCAACATCTGCTGGAAGTTTTCAAAGGTCATTGTGACATCAATTTTCACCTTCTGTGATGACTTTAGCATCTAACTTCCATGTAAGATATATCTCCACGGAAATTGTTTGACTCAGTCTTGGCCCCTGAACACCTGCCCTCTTATTATCCATGTGAACAAAGAAATGACCTATGCCATATCTAAAATAATAGTGGAGGAGGGGGAGGAGAGAGAGAAAAGAAGAATAAAAACGATGAGGAGGAGGTAGAGGAGGTAGACAAGAAGGAGGCAGCTCATATATTCAGATCTTCCCCACCTCCATCTTCTCCTTGCCTTTTTTCCCTCCCTGGAGGCAAATAAAACTGAACATAATGCACGAATGGTTGCCAATTGGTAGTATTATTTAAATTTAAAAATTTTTTTGGTCATTAATCCTGTAAATGCATCTATTCTTAGATGGCTGCAATTACCAATTTGCTGCTTGTCATAATAGTCATTAGGAGCAGAAAATATTACCCAATCGCTTAAGGAAGAAATAATCTGGGAACTTCAATGCTTTTCCCTATAGTGTTAGGACCAAGTGTGGTCTGAGCCCAGGGGCCTGACAGGACAGGGCTTTGTTTGTGGGGAGCCATTAAGGGACTACCAGTAAATACTTAAGAGAATTGAACTCATTTTTTAATGACATGGCTTCTTTATGGGCAGATTTAGAGGGTCAGATGGAATCAGAGCTTTCCAAATGAGGAAAACAAGAACATGTAATCCTTATACTGTAAAGCTAAATTTGCTATAAAAGACTTTCCTTTAGTCCAAGATAATGTTCTGGTGGTGAGTGATAATAGATAGCAACTTAAGAAATATTAGCCGAATAGAAGAAGTGAGCAACTTGATTCCAGTCCATAATTTACATCAGTGCTCTCTGCAACTCTGTCCCCAGTGTAGGTCCCAGGCAAACGTTTCTGTAGTAATCTTGAACTTTCATGTATTTAAAAGGGATTCATTTGCTGGGAGAAATGCCTTTTTTCCCCTTTGTCCTCCAAGGGAATTTGTATTCACCCTTCAAGACAGATAGAGTTCACTTTCTCCAAGAAGCCTTTCCTGGTACTTTACTCAGATTCACTCCCACAATGGTATCTGTTTCTTCTATGTTGTTGTGGCTCTAAGTGCATATTTTTTGTGTCACCTGGGACTTTGTGCTGTAATTTTCTTTTGCATTTGTTTTCCCCATAAGATAAGTGGATCTTGAACAGGGCGGGGTAGCAATTTGTTTATTTCTGTTCCTTGTAGCCCCAGGTACTAGCACTGGGCCTGATATGAGTCCTGTCAATCAGGGCTCAGCTAAAGACACTTGGAACATCAAATTCAGGTTATCTGAAGAGATTTAATAGGGACTGTTTAAAAAGGTGTAGGGAAACTATAGGAATAGGGCAGGGACTTGCATCTAGAGAGAACAAGTCTCCATGGTCATTAGCTTTGCATCTGGAGTGGGGGCAGGGAAGATGGTGTGGAGAGGGCAGCTGGCAGGAACTGAGACCCTCCAGGGACTCAACTATGGTGATGAACAGGGAGACAATCAGGGATTTCCCTTCCTCACTTTAGTCTATAGCAGGGACTTCCCCTTCTTTGGAATGAAGTCCTTGAAGTATCTGGGAAAGAATAAAGCAAAGTTTTCAATTTCTATCTATCGTAGTCTTGTGGCCCGCAACAAAGACGCGATCCCAGGAATGTGTATGCAGCTCTTTATTTTGCGTGCACATTTCTTTCCCTCCCTTCCTTCCTCCCTCTCCTGTTTCCTCCCTCTCCCTCTTCCCTTTCCCCCCTCAGTCCCTCAGTGTCTGTGTGTGTGTGTGTGTGTGTGTGTGTGTGTGTCTCTCTCTTATACCCTCAGTTGGCCAATCACAGAGCTTTCACGTGAAGCAAGCATGGGTAAGCATAGACAAAGACTTAAAGCACGAGCCAGACACACGTGTGGCCACTTTACAACCAACCAATAGGAATAACTTTCGCAAAGATACACTTGTTTGCTCCGTGGCAACAGCAAAACTGGCATACCGCCAGGCGCCATCTTAAGAGACCATCGGGAGTGTCCGGACCACCCCAACAGCTCTCCATTTTTTCTTTTATAAAAGAATGGCAGGGACTGTGCCTGTCTTAGGTTGAGTGGTCAATACTTGTTCTTACCCGTCCTCAAAGAATGCATAGCTTGATGCACCTTCTGTCTTAGGTTGATACAAGATCACCACTTCATTACCCGTCTTTGACTACTGGTCCAGCATACTAAGCCATATAGCAGTGGAGCTGCCCGACTCTATGGCAGACAAGGCCTGATGAACGGCTTGTCGATCTAGTATTCGAGCCTTACGTAAGGCAATTACCCAACAGAGCAAAAACAACATTGCTATTATCAAGAGAAGCAGCATTGCAAAGAATCCGAACCACTGTTTTCCAAAAGTTAGAAAAGATTGGAACATTTTAAACATCTGTCCGGTTGAAAGAGGCTGTGCTTTAGTAGCATTGATAGACAATATTTGAAAAGTTAGAGTATATGGCAGACGTGATGCAGAGTACACTTGTCTGATTAAATAGTAGGAAAAGGAATGGGGGGTAGACATGCACAGGTGTAGGCCTAAAGGTAATATTGACGTTACAGGTATTAATAGTAACATTAGATTCAAATGTTCCTCCCCCATAAGAATAACTGCAGTTTTTTATACTCCCACCATTAATCATGGCCATAGCACTAATTTGAGTACAGGGAGTTTTGCGATTACATAACAGCCATATATCAGATGGAGTAGCTACAGACGACATGAGAGGATTTTGAAAAGAAAAGTCCCTTCATACTACTATTCTCATAGGTAGCAAATTTTGGAGAGAAGGTAAAGCTGCGGTCGGGAGTAGCAGATAGGTGGTGCAGTTGGTTCAACTCTATCTGGAGGATGTAAGTTCTCTAATTTTAGGTCCTTAAACTTTGCCTCTAATTCCTCCCTGGTAAGTTCTTCCTCATCCTCACTTCCTGTTTCTGAGGCCTTAACAGACCGCAAAGATCATTCTTCCTTAACTTCCTCTAGAATAGTGTTTCCCTCCTCTATAGAATCCTTAAATCTGTCTTTTTTAGCAGTCAAACAGCCCTTTTAAAGGAATCCCATTGGCTTTCAGAACCCATTTTACTATTTAAGCCGCTTCTCGGCAGACCCGATTAAGCCACTCTACCGTGGACCTTGGATCGTCACTTCCCTCGAACCTTAGTTGCTCCTTAGCAAACTTTCCTTTAAATCTCGCCACTTTACTGTGGACTTGTGGAGTGTCGCTTTTACTGCGAACCTTAGTTGCCTTTGGCAAACTTTTGTTAATTTTTATTTCCCGGGTTTCGGCACCATTTATCCTCGTCTTGTCGCCCGCAACAAAGACGCGATCCCGGGAATGTGTATGCAGTTCTTCATTTTGCGCGCACGTTTCTTTCCCTCCCTTCCTTCCTCCCCTTTTCCTCCCTCTCCCGTTTCCTCCCTCTCCCTCTTCCCTTTCCCCCCTCAGTCCCTCAGTCCCTCAGAGAGTGTGAGTGTGAGAGTGTGAGAGTGAGTGAGTGTGAGTGTGTGAGTGTGTGTGTGAGTGAGAGTGTGAGAGTGTGAGTGTGTGAGTGTGTGAGTGTGTGTGTGTGTGTGTGTGTGTCAGTCGGTCTGTCTCTCTCTCTCTTATACCCTCAGTTGGCCAATCACAGAGCTTTCATGTGAAGCAAGCATGGCAAGCATAGACAAATGCTTAAAGCACGAGCTGGACACACGTGTGGCCAGTTTACAACCAACCAATAGGAATAACTTTCGCAAAGATACACTTGTTTGCTCTGTGGCAACAGCAAGCCTGGCATACCGCCAGGCACCATCTTAAGAGACCATCGGGAGTGTCCGGACCACCCCAACATCTATCAGCACTGTGCTTCTTTAAAATACAACTTTTTTTTTCAGACTTGGGCTATATAAGTCATTGTATTATACCAATCAGTTAATTTCATTTTACAAGTGAAAAATTAGAAACTCAGACATGTTAAGAAAATTGTCCGAGATTTCAAGTTTGTGGTAAAACAAACACAAGATGGCTTGTGTAGGAAGTAAAAATGCATGTGCTTTGATGACATGTAAAAGAAATTTCAAAAAAGTCACAAGAGTGCAATTACAAAGTGAAAAGTATTAACATTTTAAATTCTGACAGTCCCAAATAGATCTTCCTGTCAGTCAAGATAAGTTAAATAAGGTGGCAATGAGCACCCCAAATCATCTCCCTGTTTTAAAATAACAAAGCCAGCTTTCTCTCCCTCCCTCCTTCCCTCCCTCTCTTCCTTCTTTCCTTCCTCCCCCCTCTTTCTTTCTTTCTCTTTCTTTCTTCTTTCTTTCTTTCTTTCTTTCTTTCTTTCTTTCTTTCTTTCTTTCTTTTCTCTCTCTCTCTCTCTCTCTCTCTCTCTCTCTCTCTCCCTTTTTTTCCTTCTTTCTTTCCTTTTAGACACAGATTTATTTAGGAAAGCAGAAACACATTAAAGGGAGAATGTGGGAAATTGCAAGATTGAGAGACAGCCACAAAGGCTTATTTTTTGATATGCTTCATGTCCATCATGGATTCTGGGGACTCTGTTCTACATTGTCCTCTGATATCCAGGATGGTAATTCACCCAAAATCTAGAGCCATTAAGGTCATCACGATACAGGGATCGTAAAAGAGAATGCGTTGAATCACACACTTGTTCTTAAACCTTCTGCCCAGATATGTTACCTTCATATTTGATTGCTCAAAGCAAGTCACAGGGGGGCAGACTGGTGCACTCATTCAATGTGCCCAGAAGAGCAAGCATCCCAGTGATTACTGTCTTCTGCAGAGACCACAACAATTTACCCGTACCCTAAAATTATGCCAAATCTGCAGAGACAGGTAGGCTAGAGGTGGTGCTCTCAGAAACCCTCCTACGGCTCCACTGCAGCATTCACTTCTTTGATGTTGATTTCGTTTCTGCAGACTAAGGGCAGGAAACTAGACTGTTCTGGTTGCTGAGGCCCCAGGTGCTGCCAAGGCAGACGTGTGATGCTGGCCCCAAGAGACCTGCCAACTATCGTCATGAACTTTGCTAAAAGTCTGATGCTAAGAGTCTTTGCTTCAGTCATTCTGCATCCAGCTGTTTGAATTGATATTAAAACTCTGATCTGTTTTATATTTTTTTTTCTTTTTAAGGGCAATTTGTTGTTTTTGCTGATATTTAAAGAAAGGAGTAGAAATGTTATCCAGAAATCTAACATGTAACCCTCTTATACACATGTCCCTGGATCTGAACATTTGCCCACATGGGGATTTCCTCCTCTCTAGAGATGCTGCAGGAGTAGGATTTGGGCCTAGAGTTCAGTAACGGGTCTAGGAAAAAGGGATCCATTCACCTGAAGGAGGTTTCGATGGCAGTGACAGAGTAAGGGCAGGCTGCATTGATTGTGTCCGTGCGGGGACTTGAGGCCAAGCAGTGCATGTGATTTCGATTAATATTTTTTGTCCCCAGTGGCGTATTGAGGTCCAGCAGTTCTGGCTTCCTTGTCACAGAACAAGGCAGGCAGCAATGGTATATTCTGCCCTTCATTTGCAGAGCTTGTAAAATTCAGGAAACAAGAATCGACAGAAACATCCAATATTACCTCGGGACAGCATGTAAATTATATTCTGGTTCCTCTTCATCTCCAGAGATTTCTGCTGGAGGGATTAGGTGATTCAGCAGAGCTGGCTGGGGGCAGAGAGTTGCAGGGACAGTGCAGCCAATGGTGGTTACTGGCCTGGAAATTAGCCGAAGTCGCCGCCTCTCCAGATGGTTCATGGTGTGCGGGCACAGGGTGACAGGAGAAGCCCCTCTTTGAATGGGGAGCACTTATTGGGTTATTTGTTTTTATTTTTGGCTTAAAATCAGCATGACCTATAAACTTTCAAAAAGACATCAAAGCAGGAAAAATGCAATATTGCTACACAGAGTTAGGTGAACTGTGGGTGAAATCCAGCTTGCAGATACAGTGCTTTTGGGGTTAAAAAGTGTTTCTTTTAAGCCGTGGTTGTCAAAATAAATAAATAAATGAATGAAACAAAAAAATAACCCATTAGAGATTTCACATAAAAATCAACACTCCTTTTTGCTACTAAAAGTATTACTTTTTTTTTGGTCAATATTGAGTCTCAGTCCCACTTGACAGCCTTCTCATAGAGCCTAGTGGCCACTTGCCCCCCAGATGAGGCACACCTAGGCCCTCAAATATTTGCCTCAGTCTCCACTCCTCCCTATTGCTTCAGACCTTGCCATCTCCACTCATTTGTGGTACCACTTAGTCCTGCAGGCATTTGAATATTTGTCCTCTATCATAAGCACTGGTATAAATTTAAGATAATTTGGGGAAAAAAAACTTCATGAGGTTAATTAATTGCAGTCATTTGGCACAGAGCCCAAAGTTGACCACAAAACCTCATTAATAAGAGTCCCACTAATTGAGCCTTGACTTTACTGGTAGTGAACTAGGGTCAAGGCTTAGAAGTCATTTCCTAGCTCTTCTAGTTACTTAGAGCCTAGGTCATTCTATTAGTTCAGAAATGGGTGGGATAGCTGCATTATTCTTGCTTCACAATTAAAGAAACTAAGACTCAAAGAGGTTGAGGCCACTCAGCAAGGAAATGAGAATTGTTTGTGGATATCATGGTCCAGGGTTCTCTTTCTATCATAATCAGTCCAAACCAGTGCTGTTCTTTATCTAATATTTTTCTTTAGGTTGAAATAAACACATAGGAATTGATTTGTATTCCATTGTAATAGAAACTTTCATAATTGGTGGTGAATTGTTAACTTTGAATGCATTGAACGTATTGGTATACACAATCCTCTAATCTTTTATCTTTTTTTCTTCTTCTTCCCTATCCCAAGGGGGCGGGGGAGAGAATGAGAGAGAGAGAGAGAGAGAGAGAGAGAGAGAGAGAGAAAGAGAGAGTGCTAGTAGCTGGCAAAGCCCTAGGGTAAACATGGCTTAGCATAGATGGAGGTAAGTTATTTCCCACATGTTTTGAGTCTTTGAAGGGAGTCTTTCCCTACAGGTCTTCAGATATGTCCTCCTATCCTGCTAGCAAAGACAGATAAAGTGGAAGGTCATTACATATCATGCCTAGCTGCCAACTTTTCCTTTTATGAGGACATTATAGGTATGAAGGCAAGACCAGGTGGGTCTGGAGGGAGTTTCATTCCCTAAAAGCTGAGCTCATATTCCTTGATCTTCACCTACTATCTCAGGGTTGGGGGCGGGTATGAGGGGAGAGGATGAGAGAAAGGTGAAGCTTTGGAAGCATAAATTTGCAACATTTGCATATCTGCTATGACAAGCAATCCAACTATGACAAGTTGGATTGAGTGTTGTAGTCAAGGTAGAGAAGGGAGTTATCGGGTAGACTGTGGAACGGGATTCACAAAGAGGGACCCAGACTTCCTGGTAACAAGTCAGAGAATAGGGAAGCTGGAAGGAAGTAATAGGATATATGTATTCTATAAAGTAGAATTGGATTAGAACAAACCACCAACAGCAGGAGCAAATGCTGGAAGAGGGACCTTCTCAAACTTGAGACGGTTCAGTCAAACAAGGAGATTTCATTGGTTCACATTCATGGAAAGTCCAGTATACATGGCGCTGGGGAAGCTGCAAGTGAAAACTCAAGCAGAGCCACTAAGATTGCATATTGGTTCTGCTTTCTTTCATGCTCTCTGTTCTCCTGGTGTCCTTCAGCAAGCAATCTCACAGAAAACGGGCTTCCTCTTCTAATGCCTCCAAAAATCTGAGGGCTGAAGCCCACTGGCTCTCATTGCCTATTGGGTCATGTGTATTCCAATAATTAATAATTCCAACAATTATCACAATAAACTAAATTCATTGGGTGCCATTCCCCCTCTTCCTTCTCTGTATTTAATTGTATCCTGGCAAGAATACTACACTTTAGTGAGTCTTTGCAATGGCGTCCTACGGCTATGGCTACTGGGCTCAGATGGAATAAAATTTTTCTCTAACTGACAATGTTGGAAATGTTTCTTTCCCATGACTTTCCAAAAACTACATTTGAGGCAGGTCTATGCAGCACCTTGAGGGAGTACAACAGGAAAGATTCCTTATCCCCCACCAATAATCTTTGGATAGGTCTGTGGAACCTCTTTCTTTGCTGTGTGACTTTAGATAGGTTCCTTAATCATTCTGAGGTTTGGTTTCCTTGTTTATGAAACCATGAGAGAATTTATGAGAATAACCATGTTTATGAGAATAACCATGATGCCTAACTTGTAGGGCTGCAGCAATGATTAGAACAATGCCCAGTGCTTGTTAAGTGATAATCATGTTTATTATGCCATTAAAAAACATGGGGCCAGGCATGGTGGCACATGTCTGTAAACCTAGTGGCCAGGAGGCTGAGGTAGGAGGATCGCAGGTTCAAAGCCATCCTCAGCAAGTTAGCAAGGCTCTAAGCAACTCAGTGAGAACCTGTCTCAAAATAAAAAATAAAAAGGGTTGGGGATGTTGCTCAATGTTTAAGCATCCTTGGGTTCAATCCCTGGTACCAAATATATGTGTATTCGAGCCTAGGCATTCCTTTCTTGTTTCTTGTACTCTTTTTTAGGATATGCCCCCTCCAGTTGGGCTCCAGTGTCCCAGGGACGTCTTGGATTAAGCATGTTCTCACACTCTAACACCTTCACTCCCTCTAGTCCATGGACATAGCTGTCTCGGGTGCTGAAAGAAGCAACCCAGTGCAGCTCTCTGGAGTGTAGTCCACAAATGTGAGCCAAGCATTTGCCTTCTTTGAGCCATTTTGCTAGGAGCTGGGTTTTATTGTGAGCCCAGCTGAGTGACCCTGCTGTGATAAGTCAGCAGAAAATTACAATATGCCTGCCAGGATCTTAGCCACAAAGTCTTGCCTCTCAGTTTGGACTCTGAGAAAGCTAAGAGAACTGTACCTAACTCTCCCCAAACATCAAGTCTCTGGCTCTGGGGTTCATGGTCTCCAGGACAGGAGACCAGTAATGTTATTCATCCCTGTGCTTGGGGCTGAGGTTAAGGTTAAACTCTCCTACTTTTAGTGGTGCTCAGACTCCTTAGACAGCCCCAGAAATCCCAGGAGGAGCCCTGAGAAAATGTGAAATTTCTCTGCTTCTTATTTCCCCATCTCTACCTCCTGGAGCTAGCCTGGCCTTCTCATTTTTCTTTTGCAATTTTGCACCATCATCCCATCCTCTGCCTTCTGAGATGCACCCTACAGTGTCTGTTCTCTGCAATGAATGATGAGTCCTCAGGATGACAAAGGATCCCTCTGTTTGCTCTCCTAGCTTCCCTGCCACCTCCCCCCCCAACCCCTGGGGCCCCAGCTCCAAAGACCACATTCCAGGTGGTGCCTCCAGAAGCGATTCCCTAAGGATCCCTCCCTGGGAGCTCTTCCTTTTTGATCTCTTACTGTATGGAGCTCAGCTGTGGGACAGGCACCATGGAGGGAGCTGAAAGCAGGAGGGAGGTCCTGCCATCCAAGCACTGCCAGGCTCACCAGGTACCAGCAGAGAGTGAGAAGATTCACCAGTGAATTTGCATTGAATTTGAATACGTATTTGCATCTATTTTGCCAAGTCTGTGAAGTTGAATCTCCAGGCAGTTTTCAAACTCCACATTTCAGGGCTGTCACCCTTAAGATCGCAATTTCCTTTTTCTCTTTGCCTCCTCACACACGCTGATGTTGACTCTGAGATTACCATCATGAAAACTAAGCAGGAGAGGAAGGAAGACTGCCATGAAGGCATGGAAGGGAGGAGAAAGAGGGTCATAGTTGTTATGACACAGATTGGGGTTCAGCTTGGGAAAACCACTCCATTCCGTTGAGACCAGGGCATGGAGTTCAACTTAAAGTACTATCAATGCAGAGCCTAGTGGAACCATTTCACATGAGTATTTAGTGTGTGCTGGGCCCTGTCCTGGGGAAAGAAGCACAAACAGCCTTCAGGCTGCTGATGGTCTGGTGGGAGGGACAGACTTCTGCCTGGATGAAGCTGGCTGGGTCTGTACTGGACCCAGCAGAGTACAAAGGTGGAAGGGAGTGATTAGTCTCTCCTGGCTGGGAGATGGAGAGTGTAAAACGTCTTCCTAGAGGAGTTGACGCTGGATGTGTGCCTTAAAAGAGGGGAGGGTATCCTCCATATGTGCAGTCAAGGGAAGAAATTAGGCAAAAGCCTCTGTGGAGTACCATTTGTATGGGGTGGAATGTGTAAGAGTGGGATTAAGGAGAAAGCAATGACAGACAAGGCTACAGAGCAGACCAGATCCTGAAAAGCCTAGGAGAGGCCCTCTGAAGAGTTGTGGATTTAAGTAAGAGATGAGGAGCCCTTGAAAGGGGTAAGTAGGTGTTATGGGTTAGATGTGGTGTCCCCCAGAAGCTCATCTGTGTGACAATGCAAGAAGGTTTGGAGGAGAAATGATTGGTTTGTAGTCTTAACCTAATCAGTGAATTAATTCCTGAGGGATTAAGTGGTAACTGGAGGCAGGTGGGATGTGGCTGGAGGAAGTGGTTCTTTGGGGAAGTGGCTATGGGATATATATTTGTATTTGATCTGTTTCCTGATCATCATGTGAGCTGCTTCCCTCCACCATACTCTTGCTATGATGTTCTGCTTTACCCAAAGGAATGGAGCCTGCAGTCTGTGGATTGACACTTCTGAAACCATGAGCCCCCAAATAAACTCTTACTCCTCTACAATTGTTCTGTTTAGGTCTTTTAGTTGCAACAGCAAAAAAGCTGACTAAAACAGAAGTAGGCGTGTGTGGGGGCGGATCTGTGTTTCGGCTGCTTTGTTGTCTGACTCTATGGGAAGTCACCTCCTATTCACTGACCAGAGTTGAATTTCTCCAGGGAAGAAGCTGTGTGCTTTATGTGAGAATCCTCTACAAAACTCTTGCATGCAGGTGACCCTCAGCAAAGGCACAGAATATTACCTTTAGCACAGTACATGTCAAGATATTAGCAGAGATGTGAACTGCAGATGCAAAGAGCTGGCCAAACCAGAGCCAGCATTTGTGCTGCTCAGAGCTGGGGAATAGACTTTCTGCAGGAGGAGGGAGCATGGAGCGGGGTTTCGTGAGCCAGGACATTCTAACAAAGAAAGAGGGGAAGAAAGAGGGGGTGGAGATGCTTGATGTACAAATCAACCCCAAAGCCCAGAGGACTGCAGGAACTGGAGGCCAGAAGTCACAGTGGTGCCAACATAGCAGTTCTGAGTCATAGCAGCCAAGATAGCGTGGGCCTGGGGCCCCTCAGCCACACAGGACTCTGGAGCAGGGAACAAGAGTTAATGGGGCATTCCTTACTTCACCCACTTCAAAGTGACTCACAGAGCTGAGGCTTGAGTTTCCTGCCTCCTCCCCCAACTCCCTCTCTAGTCATAAGTAAGTCAAGAGAGGAGAAATCGGAGAATTGAGTGCCCTCAGTGTCCATGGGGGCCACCGGGGGAGGCAGAATAAAGCAGAGAGGCTTGACGGCTCTTTAACAACGCATTCTATGTACAAATATTACCCACCCTCCCTGGTGGAAGTGCACTGTTTTTCATTATGTTCATCTATCACTGTAAATTGCCTGCCATTATTGCTTAAAATTTGTTTTTGTAGTTCAGGGATGTTGGGCTTTATTTAAAAGGATGGAAGAAAATAAGCAATAAGCAGAATTATTAGTGGACCTCACTTTACAAAAAGTTAAAACAAAAACAAATACGAAAACTTGAACTGACCTAATAGATGAAAGAGGCCTAGCCAAGAAAAGAGGGTCTTGTCTTAGAAAGTACAATCGTCCCAAGAGGTGCCTTGTGAACAACACATTCTCCCCAGTGTTTGAGTAATGGAGCTTGAAGATAAAGAGGAAGATGGGAATTCAGTTTAAAGCAGGATTTCCCTAAGTTCTAATTCCGTGGTGGAATAGGTTAGGAACACAGGACTTTTGTCCTGCCCCTGTACCCCTGTACACCCTTAGGGATGCCCCATGACTTTAGCACATGTGCAGTCTACAGGGCTCCCTCCTCAGAAAGGGTTCTGTCCATTCTGGGGTTGTTTATTCTGGCCTCCTAAACCTTTCAACTGCCCCTTCAGACAAGGAGTCCATCTTTAGTCCCTGGATTAGCATTTGACACCTCTAAAGAAATCTGGGGGAGCCCAGCAGTTTGGTGGGGTGGTGTGATGCCCCATTCTAGGACCTGTTCAAACTATCCACTAGTAGAGAACCTTCTTGGGGGTAGCAACTTTTTACATTTATGTTGTCATGCTCTGCTCTTGCTATCTTGTAATTCTCAATTTTTGAACAAGGGTACTGCGTTTTCATTTGGCACCAGATCCCACAAATTATAAATCTGATTTGGAGCACACTGAAGGATCTGAGAAGTCAAAGCCCACTGAATTTTCCTCAGCACACCATTTCCCCAAGTTTCCTGAATTTTGTCCTAGTTTGTGCTGCTCTAACAAGGTAACAGAGACCCAGCGGCTTAAGTAGCTAACATTTATTTCTCATGATTTTGGAGGCTAGAAAGTCCAAGATCAAGACATCTGGTAAGGCTTCCATCATAATAGAAATCATCAAGAATAGAAATAATAAATGCTGGAGCGCATGTAGAGAAAAAGGAATATTTTACACTGTTGGTGGGATTGCAAATTCGTACAACCACTGTGGAAATAAGTATGGAGGTTCCTCAAAAGACTAGGTGTGGAGCCACCTTATGACCCAGCTGTGCCACTCCTCTGTATTTATCCTAAAGAATTAAAGTCATCATACTACAGGGATACACACATACCCATGTTCATAGCAGCACAATTCACAAAAGCCAAAGTATGGAACCGGCCTAGGTATCTATCAATGGATGAATGGATAAAGAAAATATGGTATATATACACAATGAAATTTTATTCAGCCATAAAGAAAAATGAAATTATGTCATTTGCAGAAAATGGATGGAACTAGAGACCATGATGCTAAGTGAAATAAGTCAAACTCAGAAGGTCAAGGGTCATATGTTTTCTTGGGAGCTAGAGAGGAAAAAGGAAAAAAAAGGTGGGAGTGGATCTCTTGAAAATCAAAGGGAGATCAGTAGAGGAAAGGGATCAGGGGGTAGGAAATGGGGAGGGAGGGGGATGTGCTGGCCAAATGATATTGTTATGTTGCTATATTCTGTGCATGTTCAAATACATAACAACATATCCCATCATTATGTACAACTATAATATACCAAAAAAAATAGGAAAAAAATGAAGATATCTGATGAGGTCTCACTGGTTTGCAGAGGACTATCTTCTTTGTGTGTACTTAAAAGGCAGAGGGCAGAGAGAAGCAGCAACCTCTCTGGTGTCTCTTTTTGTGACATCACTAATCTCACTATGAGGTCCCCACCCTCATGATCTCAATACCTCTCAAAGTCCTTACCTTCTAACCACATCACAAAGCGGTTAGGATTTCAACATATTTGTTTTGGAGGACACAAACATTCAGTACAAAGGAAATTTGAGTCATTATTTTGAAGGAATATCTATTTAATCACCTTTGAATTTTTTTTTTTTCACCTAGAAGACACTTTATAAAAGGCCTCCTTAAGTAAGAAGTATGCTATCGAAATGAAAGCAACTGGCATGAGTGAATACAGGAAGATTTGAAGTTTCTAAAGTCATCCTTCATTTCTTTGAGGAACACATGCTGCAGAAGTCAGGAGGGGGTTGCTGATTCAGGCAAAGTCAGGAAAGCTGACCTTGGACTCAGACCCAAGGCTGCCTTTCTATCACTGGCACACATGGAGTCAGGCTGCTCCAAAACAAGGTCACTTTATTTAAATAAAGAGGAAAAAAAACTAGAATGGTTGTTTGATGTCATCTAGGCAAATGGTTGATTTGCTTCTAAAAATCTGTTATTTGTTTTACTCTTAAATCCTTTTTAGGGTTAAGTATTTTTGACTTCCTAGACCTTCAGTCATTCCCTAAGACAAGACAATTCCACTCCCATGACTAAAATGTAGCACAACTAAAGAGTTCTGGGGGAGCCCAGCAGGCTGGTGGCATGGTGGGATGTGTCCTTCTGAACCTGTTCAAACTACCACCCACCCACCAGACTGCAGGTAACAACTTTTTATTCACCAATTCTGATTCTATAGCCACAAACTTGGCAAGAACTGGGCATACCTGCCATCCGTAGGCATTTTGTGAGTGCCCAGCCTGAAGACAGAGACATATAGGACAAAGACCACCAGCAATATTTTATTGCATGGCAAAAATGTACATTTTAAAGGCAGCAACCCAGGCTCACCCACATTCCAGAGGAAACCTTCGTGCTCATCTCATCTCATTCAATACCTTCTTGCTTCCTCATCTGCCTCCCACAAATCACATCATCACCATCATTTATAAAATGCAGTTTACACTCCACAATGGGACATTCACACCCACTGGTCGTTCAAGATCTGCCTTATTTTTCCAGTCCCATTTTCCATGGTTCATCATGGCAGCCTATGATCTGACCAAAATGAATTCTTACCTTTCCTTTGCTGCTGTGTGCCTTCCCTCTGTGGCTCATGCTGGGCCTCCATTTGAAGAGTCTCTCTTCACTCCCCTCTCTGCTTGTCCACAGAGCCTTCTGCAGGGCAGACACCTCCTGGTCCTTGAAGCCTTTCCTGATTCCTTAGTTCATAATCTAGTCTGTTACACTCCTCTGGCAGTGTGGGCTTCCCAAAAAGCAGATGCTGAAATAAAGACCTGGGGGCAAGTGGGTTATTTTGGAGGTGATCCCAGGGACCAGAAATGGGGTGAAGACAGTGGGATGGGGAAGGCAAAAAAGTCAATAAAGGATGTGCTAGGGAGCACGTTTCCACTGCAGGCACCTAGGGTCCAATTTTCTGAGCCATCTGAGGAAAAATCATGTGGAATGTGCCTCTGAATCATCCCACCAGGAGACCAAAAGGGTGACACACTGTTCCTAGTGGCTGAAGCTATTTCTTGACATGGATTCCCCTTTATTTTCTGGGAGACCCTGTGCACAGATGAGCGGCCCTTTGTAGATTTGAAGAAGCTGTACTTCACACTTGATATAGAGTGCTGTTGGGCATTGTGCTAGAATCCAGTGACTGAAGGAATACGTGGTGCTTTGTGGCAATGGTTATCAGCTTTCTTTGTGAAGGATATTTTTCTTCTATGGATTCTGGGGAATGGAAACCTGGCTTGACTTTCCCCTAGACTCCCCATAGCCCCATGATGCAGGTCCTCAGTGGACACCACCTCACTGGATGAATCACATCAGTGGTGCTTTTTGTCTCACGTGCTCAACTTTCCCAAGATGCCTCACTGCATATTTGCTAGCTGCCTCATCCCTTCCTCTAACAGCTTCCCAGGTCCAAGGCAGGGACCACCACCAGCTTTTCTCCTGGCATGTCCCTGGACATCATTGCTACTCCAATTTTTCTTCCCTTTGATTTTTTTCCCCCCGAAAGGATTGAGTCCAGCTTGTAATATTTGTAAAAACATGAAAGAGTCATTTGTCAGCAATACAGGTTAAAAATCAATTAGGAGAAGGCAGAGATACATGTAGTAAACTCTTGAGCTGAATCATGAGCTCCAATCAGCACAATCCTATGATGGTCTTGGCCTCCTGAGGCCAAGGGGAAGGGAGAAATAGGTGAAGTGACTACTCTTGAAAATAGGAGAGAGCAAACAACTCCTTTAGAGTTACCAGTTTGATTTTCGCTACCAGTAAGCAGGAAGTATTCAGAGCCTGGGGACAAAGGGAAGAGATAAGGTAGTTGGGTCCTTGGATTGCAGCTTTGCAAAAGACAGTCATGGTTTCTAAGGGACTGTTTATTGAGGACATTCACCAAATTAAAACACTGAATTATAACTGGTTAGAATTATTTCTGTTGGAACCCAAGTTAATACAGGCTAGCCTCCTTGCATTTCTGGTCATTTAGCTCAGGGCAGCAATAAATAAATAAATAATAAAATAAAATTCCCACAGAAGTTGAGCTGGGGAAAAAAGAGAATGAAACAGTTCTACTACAAAAGGGAGCAGAGGGAATTGTGGCAAACTAAAGAGCTTCATTGGCAGCCCCCACCCAGCCATGGCTGACTGCTGTCGTGTGAGATGCAGGTTCAGCATAGTTAGTTGACTTTTCCAAAGAAGTTGGAAATCTGAATTTGTGTAACATCTCCCAGTTTTTAAACATGGAAGTCAACTCACAGCCACATCAATGTTTATAGCAGCTCAGCTCACAATAGCTAAACTATGGAGCCAACCGAGGTGCCCTTCAACAAATGAATGGATAAAGAAAATGTGGTATATATACACAATGGAATATTACTCGGCCTTAAAGAAGAATGAAATTATGGCATTTACAACTAATGGATGGAACTGTAGAATATCATGCTAAGTGAAATAAGCCAATCTCCAACAACCAAAGGCTGAATGTTTTCTCTGATATGCAGATGCTAATTTTCTAAAAGGGTGATGCTAGGGAAGAATAGAGTTACTTTAGATTAGGTAGAAGGGAGTGAAGAGAGGGGAGGGAAAGGTATGGGGGCAGGAAGGATAGTAGAATGAATCAGACATTATTACCTTATGTGCATATATGACTATATGACCAGTGTGATTCTACATCATATACAACCAGAAGAATGAGAAATTATACTCCATTAATGTATGATGTATCATAGTGCTTTCTACTGTTATGTATAACTAATTAGAACAGATTTAAAAAATTAAAAAAATGAGATAAAGTATAAAAAAGATAAAAGAAACATTACTGAGTGGGTCAAACCACTTGCTTGTACACCACCAGAGTGTGTTAATTGAACTGCAAGAATGAAGAGATGCAGAAGTCAGATGAGAGGTATCTTAGGTTTTCTGAATTTTTCAATCACATTTGGGTAGTTGCCCATCTCTTATGGGAAATGGGATTGATTTATGAATGGCCCACTTTCCCAACATGGATCTACACCGTTGCCTTGGTCTCTTTGGGTATCATCTGAAGCCCAGTGTGTCAGCGTCATGCTCTTACGGGCTTGTCTCCCCCAGCCTGTGTCATTCTTCTCTTCCCTGGGGAATAATTCAAGCTCATGACAGCAGGGATGCTGCCTACTTCACCTTTGTGAAGGCAATAGATGCTCAGCAAATATTTGCTGACCATAAGGAGGAAGAGACTCTCTCTATCCTCCACAAATCCAAATCCAAGAATTCCTGTGCAGGATACAGGAATTTTTCTGAAGTCAGTGCTCTAAGATGGGTTGAACTGAATTAGTGGAGGAAATTTTATCTGAATAAGCAAAAGAAACTTCTCAGAGATCCCTGAGAAGGAACTCCAGGGTAGGGAAATCTTCCAGAAGCATCATAAAATCCATGGATCTTTGCAAAAAGATCCCATGCAGGTTTCTCTGGTGATAATCCCTCTGCATCCTGCAGTGGAGGTGATGCCTCTACCTAATGGGCTTTGGTGTTATTATAGCCATTTCAGCTATTTAGTCTAATTTCTCTGGCTTCTCATCACGCTGCCTACTCCTAGCACATACACCTGTAGTGGCCGCTGAGCACTGTCTCCTCTGGGCCTCTTGATTAATTCTTTGCAGGTATAAATCGACAATTATTATGCCTCCCATTAGTCATCTCTCCTCTGGGCTGTACAAATTTAGTTCTCCTGATAGCAATGAATCATGGGACAAAGTGTTCATTTGCATTACGTGCCAGCTCTTTCAATCAAACTCTGTTTTTATAACACCTCATTACAAGTCTCCTTAACATCTCTCTGTTCTGAGTGTTAAATTCAAAGCTCTAATGACACGGAGGCTGTCATCTCCACTGTCTCCCTCCTTCCTAACATGTGAAGTCTCAGGCACCTGGTGTGGAAGGTGGGTCTGGACACTCCTGTTCGTCTCATGCTGGCACCTGAGTCAAAGTGGGGAAGCAGATCAAGACTTACTCTAGAGCTGACAAAAATTGATAATAATGAGCCAATTTACATGGAAGAGACTCATTATCAAGCTAGTTACCAATACATTGGGTTGCTGGATTTCTGCCAATAAATTGGATCTCCTGCAGTGAGCGATTTTTCAGCAGCTTGTAGGAAATTTCTCCAGCTTAAAAATACTTTGAGGAAATCATCTTTACAATAAAAAGATAAGAGTGCGTCTACAGTTGTGTATGTGTATGTATGTGGGGTAGGGATTGCATTTGCGGGGTGCTGAAGACATCATATAGAGACATTTTCACTATGTCCTGTTTTTTGGTTTCTTTTAGGGATTAAGACATGGTTGTGACTACTTTCTAGAAGTTTCCCCAGATGACTGCTTAATTTTCAATACAACCAGCCCAGGCAATAAAATTGTAACTTAATGGAGGTAAAATGCTCCTGACTTGCAGTCTGTGATGCAATCAAGATCTAGTCCTTGGAATTCAAAAAGAACACGTGGCAGGATTTAATTATGGAAAACTGGGCAGGGAGCATGAGGCAAAGGAATTAATTTTGAACTGAACAGAAAAAAAATCCTCACTGCTAACCTTTGGCTTTTATTACTTGAAAATTTCTGTCAGAGGGTTATGTGTGTTGGCTGCAGACGGCTGCAGGTGAGATATTCCATTCAACTCTTCACTTTATCTTGTGTGTGTGTGGATAAGATTTCAAGGAGACAGAATCAAACTGCTGTGATCCGGCCCTGGGAACAAGTTCAGACAACAGAGCTGCCTGTTCACCCCATCCCTACATGCCTCACCAAGCATTTTCTCCATAGAGCCATGCCTTTGAAATGTGTCAGAGAGAAATAGGTCTGCATAGACTGGAATAGGGTCACTTCATGTACTGAAGCAAATTCAGGCCATGTGTAAAGTGTCATGGCTCATGTGTTGTCTATAAATAGGCCCTTTAAGTTGACTGTAGCTTTCTTTTGGGAATGAGACTCATGCTGGCATCTAGATTTCTCTCCTGCAATAGAGTTGGGAATAGAGCATATATAACCAGTGTTGATCTGAACTGAAGGGCAAGGGGCTGATTTGCTGATGGTGAATACCGTGGTCTTCCAGTCATGATTGGGACCTCTAGGAATGTCCACATGGGAAGTCAGGGACACACATCAGCTGCTCTCCTGTGAGGACTCAGTAACATTCTGCCTTGTATTACAGGTTTTGTTTGTGTTGACTCTTCATGTAAGCTGTCAGCTCTTAAGGGATGGTGCTCTTTCTGGTATTTGTCTGCAATCCACCTGCACATGACTGTCATGGAGTCAGAGTTGAAAATATACCTGGTGCCTTGAAGCTAAACACATGTGGTATGGAGCCTGGTGGTCCTGGTGTTTACTTCCAGCATCTCCTCTCCCTTTGCAGCACCTGGGGAAAATTATTTAACTTCTCTATTCTTTAGTGCCTTTACCTGTAAACTAAAAACAATCTTGCCTGCTTTCCAGGGTTTGTGAAGATAACAGGAGGTAGTAGGTGGTAGACTGAGACAGGGCTGGCCACTAAGCCAGGACTGGATCAATCTTAGTTATCATTTGGTTAGATTGTCCCTAATCTGCCCCAAGCTCAAGGATAGATGCAGGATTTTCTGCTGAAGCATCTGTCAAAGGAAGCTGTTTGGGCTTCCTCTGTTGCATACTATTCATTCATAAACATTTCCTAGAAAAGATGCATAGGTTGTCATCAGTGGGAAATATAAGTTCTACCAAGAACAAAAGGGTTGTATCAGGTTAAACAACATTCATCATCCTCAATACTCCCAGAGAAGAATAGAAGATAGGAAATTACCTGGGTAATTGTAGCAGAATCAACAACCCATACACTTGAACTTTAGTGGGGTACAGCAGGTCAATGATGCTAATTAAGCAGCAGCTTGGCCTGACTGGTGCGTCTGAAGGGGAGAGTTACTGATTCTTTTCTGGGGCATCTAACTTCTAGGATGACATTGCTATATGGACACGACCAAGGTACAACTGGTATCTTAAGGTGATGCCTGAGCCTGAGTCTGGCTCCAGGGGATTTGCCACCTCAAGCAAACTACCTGAACTTTATTGGGCTCAAGCCCTCATTTGTAAAATGGGAATGATAATTGCTGCCTGGAAGGGTCCCGTCAGACTAACTGCCCCAGGGCTAGAAGGTACTGCCAACAGGCACCCACCCCATCTCTGCCAGGGCTGGTTGCCTGCCCTTGGGCAGTTCTCTGTTTTCTCTGGTCTAGTTTTCTCATCAGTCTCCTGGAGATACTTGGTGGGGTATAAAATTAACAGTGTAAAGCACTCGAATAGTGCTTGGTTCACAGTAAGTGCACAATAAAGGTGCTTCTTTTATTGCTATTGTAACTATTTTATTTAAAATTACCCCCATTCTTGTTGCTGAAGTATTAGAAAAATCAAGCTGGGGGTCACTCACTCTGAGCTCTCTACAGACAGGCACCATCCTTTAGAGTTGGCAACTGGGTGCTGTGACCAGGAATTAAAAGTTGAAGCCCTCACAGGATGGAATCAGAGGGCTTTAGGATATCAGAATAAAATGCAGCTTAAGGCCCTGAAAAACAGGTTGCTGTTCTGCACTCACAGGAGGATGGATTTAGGGTCTAAGCAGGGCCACTGGATTCTCAGGGTCACATATTGGATTAGAGGCAGAGTTAAGGTTGCAACCTGGTTCTCTGAGCTCACAGCTGGATTTTTGTGATGTGCTTGTCCAGATTCCTGCAGCAAGAATTCCTTCTCCTTGGCTAAACAGGGTGTTTGCTGATATCACACTCAGCTCTCCAGGAAAGGGCTAGTGTCTCTCAATCTAAACTTAGAAGCACAATGAGACTCTTCCATTTGCCTTCCAAGATCTGGGTCTCAAGTCTGCACAAGGCTTAACCACTATGACCTCCCTGCAGGATGCAGAATTAGACCCAGCATCAGCAACTTTAACTGTTCTATAGGTGCTTGAAATACAAACCACTGTTCATCAGCCCTCACCTGACTAGCAGTCACACCATGGGAGCAGTTGTACTTCATGTAAATACAGACAGTAGTACCCGGCCAGGGCTGCCAGGTGTATAACTGGTTGCCAGATGTATAGTTTTGTCCCTATCACCCATAGCCTCTCTGTTTGTTATTGGTTGGGAGCCACTCATTGGCATCTGAGCTGAGGTTGGTGTTTGGATTTTAAGAATTTTTTAAACAGCAGCTTGGGGGGTCTTGTTTGTGTTTTTATATTTAGCAGGAATGCTAAAAGGAAAGTTGTGTTAAATCCAGATATATCCTCTAAGTATCTGAACATTAAACAGGCTCTAGGGGATGTGTAGCAGATAAATGCTCTTAATTTTTCCTCTGAAAATGTTATTCCCTCTGCTTCTTCTGATACTTTCTGTTTATTCAGAGCTGAGCAAAGGCCTCCTCACTATATCATTTCTAACTCCAGGTGAGTGTCTGAGCTTCTAGAGTCAGCACTTTTCAACATCTGTTGCCCAAGAGGGGTTGGGCTTGGACTTTGCTTGCTGCAGAGATGAAGGAAATCACAGTTTGACAGGGGAGAGAAATCAAAACTGCTGAGGACTCTTCAGAAGGTGACTTCTCTTTGGAAAAGAGATGCTGAAGGAGGTGGTATACAAGGGGTGGGCATGTTCTTCCCTCTGAGTTGTAGCAATCTTAGTCCCAATGCAGAATCTTCCTCCTGATCTCTTTTGGAACTCCTTTTCCTTCTCAGGACCTGGTCTCTCCGTTTGAACAGGGAGAGTCAGGACACGTGTCATTTCAGTCCAAGGAGGTAGCTTTGTCGACTACCGTCTTCTTGATGTTGGCCATTCCTGTGACCTGTCAGGGAGTCAAAGCGATCAAGTAAGGGGATCCTGGTGGTGGAGTCCTATAAGCCCAGTCTTGTGGGACAGGACACAGAACAGAGAAGAGATGGGAACAAACAGAAGACTGCCACATGCCCTTGGGTGAAAATATCAGGTTACTTAGATGCTTCCCATAGGTCAGTTCCTCTAAACATCTAACTTAGTCGATTTGGGCTGCCATAACAAGAATCTCAGGTTGGGTAATTTATAAAGAGTAGGAATTTATTTCTCATAGTTCCAAAATCTAAGTCAAAGATCAAGATACCAGCAGATCTCATGTCTAGCAAGGGCCAGATTCTCATAGATAGTACTGCCCTAGGTGTCCTCACCTGATGGAAGGGGCCTCTTTTATAATGACACTAATCCCATTCACAAGGTCTCTGCCCTCATGATACCATTACCTCCCTGCAAAATCCCCACTTTTTAATACTTTCATATTGGGAATTAAGTTTCAGTGCATTGATTATGCAGGGACACAAATATTCAGACCATAGTACCATCTAAATATTAAACAGGTTCTGGGCAGAAAAATGTACTTAATTTATCTCTACAGAGGAAAGAGCCATGAGCCCCTCCTCCAGCCTCTTCCTAGTTCTTTAGGCTCTGGAAAGAGAGGTATGTCTCCAGGAACCAGGAACTATGTCATTTACCTAAATTAATGGTTCCATGTCTCTGTCATTCTGAGCCTTTCAGCTGAGGCACACATTTATCAGACTTAAAGGATGAGAAAAAGAGACTAAGAGCTGCTGTGAAAAGTAGTTTGGACACATAAATGTAAGAAAATTGGCACTTTTCTTCCTAAAACTTACTCACACTGAGTCTATAGACAGTGTGTATTTAGTTAATTAACCAGAAAAGTGTTGATGGTGTCACCTCACAGCTGTCTGTGCTGCTGTCACAGGAGGGTAGACACAGCCCAGAGACACAGGCCATTGGCCTGACATCTGTGGCAATGCTCCAGCCCTTGCCTTCTGCAGAGAAGGGTCCCCTCCAACTGTCCTGAGACTGTTTGGGACAAACTGTGCTTTTCTAGTCTCTGAGATTCTCCCAGGGGAGGCGAAGATCTCCCTTTGGAAACTGGAGCAGGTGGCACTTCCCTGTGCAGAGAATGGGGCCTGAGTTCCCTGTGTTTCCTCTAACCACCATCGGATGGTAAGGCCCTGCCTTTGCTGCCCCCCTGGGAGTAATTTCCCTGTGTTTACTGCAGACATCTGTCACTCCCAGGGAGACTATTTAAATACAATATGTCACCTTTAACTGTTTGCTAATTGAGCCAATGCTGTGGGATTTCTTGATGATCAATGCCATGTGCAATTACTTATTAGAGAGAGACACCAGAATAAAGATATTTCTTAGGAAGTTTAGTTCTAGTCACTGTCTCCAGCATCCCAGAATCAGAGTAGTCACCTCAATAGGGAAAATGAATTGGCTGTGAAATGGTGGGGGGAAATAATTTTCACCAAATCAGTAAAAAGCAGGAAGAAGTTGTTGTTAATGGAAAACCATTTTCCTTCATCTAATTCTCACAACGGAGAGGTCCCTGAGTCCCAGCACACTGTCATCTCAGCTGCCTCCCAAGTTCTGTTAAAGTGTTGTTCTTCTAAGTTGAGGCATCACTTCTGTAAGGTCCAAGGGTTTGGCAGGGTGAGTGCAACTCCTGCCTTTAACCCGACCCCAGGCTCCGTCCTCTAGCTCATCACTCTGTCTGAGGACTCACATTCTGCCCGTGGTGACCAGGTGAGGTGGTGATGGAGCCACATATGGGGCAGTACTGGAATGACATCTGCAAGGCCTCAAGGGAGAATCTATTGATCGATGCAGAGGGAAGTGTGTTTGTAGATACATATTGATTCCCTTGAGAGGGGCAGAGCTGTTGGCTCCTGGAGCTCAGCTGTGCCCATACACATAAACCATGGGGACCAGGACCCAGCCTCCTCCACCCACTCTACCAGGTGAGGCACCAAGTGAACTGTAGTTCTGAGCAGGGAGAAATCCTGGAGTAAAATACTCAGGACACTCCTCAAGTTGGTCACTCTGAAAATTGTTTGCTGGGGAATCTTGGTCATTGACAGAGGAAGGGAGAAAGCATTTTTAGAGGGCTCAGGCTTAGAGACCATGCAGGGTCTGCTGGAGAGGGATTTGACAGGGCTGACTCAGGTATGTTTGTGCCAGAAAGTTCCTGGAGATTGCTAAAGCAATGGGGCTACTTGATGACACTATCCTCTGTATCCTGGGATGCTACCAGGAGCCAGAGGACTGGGCATTGGCCTGAGTAAAGCTGGTGACTTTGGATAGCTATTTAATTCATTCTGAAGGGGTCTGAGGACTACTACTCCATCCTTAAACAGCAGGGGAGGTGAGTTACGGTTCTAAGGGCCCAGGCCAGTCTCCCAAGACCCTCTCTGCATTCCACAGCAGTCCCTGCCTCAACCCAGCCTTATCGCTGTTCCAGAAGGGAACAGAAATTCTTCAAATCCAGCTGTCCTTGAACTCAACATATTTCCCTTTCAGGAGACAGTATTTTGATTTTCAGCTTGACCACTAATGTTGAGCTAGGGAATGATAACACCTCCTTTGTGGGTGTTGTATAAATGCAAGAGTCGTGTGCAGCAGGTGTTTGGCCAATACCAGATCCTTCTTACCTGGTCCTTTCAAACCAAGACGTCTTTCTTTAAATTTTACTTTGTAACTTTAACAGACTTAGCATATAACTCAAAATAATTCACTTGAATTAAAACAAAAACAATAGCGACCAAGACGAATGTTACGTAATCATCAGCCTAAGTGGTTGCATTAGCCTGTTATTCTGTCATCTTTTTTTCAATAAACAGATTGTCTTCCTCTCTTTCCTCTCTGTGGACGGATCTGGAGGATTTGCAATGTGCAAAGCAGGTGGATTGATCGATTATTGATCAAGAGTGAATTATGAGCCCTTCAGGTAAAAAGCTTCCCATAAACACAATTTAGTAGCTGCTGCCGCCAGCCTCAGCAGCCCGATGACCATCTCAGGACTCCTGCAGTGAGATAATCAATACTTCATATTAGTATTAGCAGCAGAGATTGCTTTATCTGGTAGCTCATCAGGAATTTTGAGGTGGGCTCCCCACACTTACCTGCTGTGGAAAGAACAGCCATTCACTCAGCTTCAGTTACCACTTCACAGAGGCTAAGGTGTTGGTGGCCCTGGTTTTGTCTGGATTCTATTCTCTGTTGATATGTTACTCTTACTCCCTTTAAATGAAATTTCCTTTAAATGAAAAGAAATGTATTTTTCCTTTATTTTTCCTTTAAAATGAAATTTCTGCTCTTCATTCTGCTTTATTCTTAGTGCTTTGGCACTAATGGGGATCAGGATGGGTACGAAACCATTTTTGGAATGCTGAGGCCATACTAAAATGTGCTTATTTTCACTTCCTTCTTCTTGCAGCATGAATGCTCTAAGCCAGACCTGATTTCTCCTGCATATTGAAACAGCTTCCAATCAGCTCTTTGCAAACAGTCAATGCTTTCTCCCCATCCCCACTTCCCAACACACACAGAGACATTCTGTAAGTCAATGTCAGAGGTACAATCCAGCTCTTCTCTCACTCTACAGTCTTCGAAGGCTCCCTATGCTTATAGACCAAGTCCAAACACCCCAACTAGGCCTCCAGACCCTTCACAAAATACTTTCCCTTTACAGTTAGAGTTGCATCTCACCTGTCCACTTCCTATCTGTGTCCCAGTTGCACTGGAATAGCTCACATCTTCTCTAAGTCTAAGGGTTCCTGTCCTCCATTTCTCCCTCCCAGTTCTGCGTCCTCCGATATGAAAACTCTGTTTCATATCTTTGCAGCTGTAAAAGCCACCCTTCTAACCCCTGTCCACTGCCTGGAACATAGCGGCACAGTACACACAGCTGAATTAAATCAAATCCATTTGGTTTGGGAGTAGGGTTTCCTGCACATATCAACCCAGGTAAAGATGTTCAAACAATAAGTTCTATCATAGGAAAGTTTGTGGCTTGGCAGTTGGGGTGATGGTGGTTTCAGAAAGATTAGACCTGACTGAAATAAAGTTGTCCCATGGCCAAGTGGAAGCTGGTGGAGCTGGTCCAGGATGCCCTCTGACTCTGCTTCTAGAAGCCCCTTCATGCAAGCCCTGAGGCAGCCTCCACTGAGCACCCAGCAGTGGGCTTCTCATCTCCCCTGCTCAGCATTTTCTGTTTCTCCCTTTAATGCCTTTTCTTTGAGAGTCACACTTTCCTCACTCTCACCCATGTGGCTGAGAGGGGCTGGCATCTCTCCTTTGCCTTGACTCCAGTCTAGTTACCAAAATGCCCAATTCCCTGATGCAGTGAGTGATTGAAGGATGGTTGTGTAGTTTAAAGGAGGGCATTGGGAGCCTTGGATTGAATTGTGTGAAGGGGAGTGTCCCTTTCCGTTGATAAGAACCTGCACATCTTTTCCACCAAGGAAGAAGAAACTTTCAGGGAAGAAATTTAACCAGAACAAACTATACAATGTCTGAATCTCTGAATCTCTAAATTTTGGCTATGACTCCTGTGCTTACAGTTTTGTTTGTAGGAAGATCCCACTACACTCACCTTGTCCTTTCTATAAGCCACATAGCTTTGTGTTTATTTCGGATGTAGCAGCTAGTGCCCTGGAGCTCTATTTCTCTTTCTGTAGGTGCCTCACCCTGAGAACCCAGGAAAACAGAGATCCCCAAATCCACTGTCAGTTAAGGGCTGACATAGACCTCCCATCAGGTTGTCTGGCTCCCAGGCCAGTGTCATGCTAAGCCAAGCAGAGGCATTGCCTTCTCAAAGCTTCTCTTGCAAAGAGATGACTCACTAATGTTGGAATTTAAGGCCTCTGCAGATGGTGGGAGACTCCTTCTGTCTTCGGCCACCTGGCCCTGTGCCTCTGTAGGAGAAGATCTCTATTCCCAGGAGGTCATGGGGACCATTTGTTCCAAGCCAGTGCAGTTGTGGTGTTTGCTGTGGTCAGAGCCTTGGCTAAGGGTCTTTGCTGTGGGAGATGAGCCCGTCACATTCCTCTGTCAAGGACTGTTAATTTCCTTTCTTTCCACCTCTTGCAACATCCCTGGGACAATTGTCTTACAATATCCCCCACTGGAGATGGTTTTCATGTAAATGCTGGCCAAATGATTGAGCCCTGCTTTTGGATGCCTCGTTCCCAGCAGTTGGGGGAGGACATTCATTATTAGACCTGCAGGTGCCATGTGGGGAATTTCATTGTCTTTGCTAGTAAATGAGATTCATTAGGGCACACTGCAGGGCAATGGGGAAGAGTGGGCTTGAGTCCGGATGCTGTTGCTGGATGCTCGCTCATTTCTACTGCACCGATTTGATCAAAATGAAAGAGCAGCAGGTCTCTCCAACATTCAGTTTTTGAAGCCCCCAATCAGCAGGATACCTCACTGTTCAAGGTGGGTGAACACCTGCCTATATAAACCCTCAAATGTAGTCTGGGCAGGTAATCAGGGAAAAGGTCTCTACTGGGGAGGGGGGGTCTTTAACTTGGGGTGAGGAAGGAAGGAAACCAGCACAGATTTGTGACTCTCAAGAGCACAACTCTATCTTAATTTTGAATCATTTATAGTAAAAGAAAGTCATCTCATCAGTTTCTATTTTTATTTCTTGTCCTTCAATCCTAACTCTTGTATAAGTTACTGAAGGGGCTAAAGGAGATGCCACATGGATGTGTTCTATAGCCTTTGTGTCTTTGAATCACAGATGAGTTCTGCGGCTTTTGTTTCTTTTGTATCTTTGTATCATCACATCTGAGTGAGGTGTGATGAGTCGGACTCCAGACTGTGACACTGGAGGGGAGAGAATAAAGCTGGCTCTCACCACTGGCAAAATATTCCTTTGAGCAGCCATGTGTGCCGGGTACAGCGTTGTTGGACTAATTTAATCATGTGGCTGGCTGTGTGGTCGGGTTCTCTAGAAGCAGGGCCTGAGACAGGGAGTCTTACGCAGGTGTTTTACTGGGGGAGTTACCTCAGAAAGAAACCTGGAGGAGAGTGAGGGAAGCAGGGCAGGGCAGGTGGAAAGCTGGGCCAACATGAGGTCTGGTCTCTTCTCTGCTCTGCCTGATCTCTCCACAGGGAGCTCAGGAGTGAGCCTGGCACTTAGTTTTCTCCACCTTGAGGCAGGGGGTGTGGGTCTTAATGTTTTTCATCCGTCAGTCTTTAGCTGCAAGTACTGTAGTGGGCTTTGGAGCCAGACTGCCTTAAATTCTCCACTTCCAAGTAGTGCAACTTTAATTTCTCTTTCTCAGTTTCCACATCTGTAAAATGGGACATAATAGAAATGCCTCCCACAGAGTTTCTGTGAGGATTGAAAGAGGAAAGATGTGCAAAGGGCTTAAGGCAGCAGTGTCTGGCACTTGGTCAGGGTGCCCTGATTGGTGCATTTAATGGTCTGGAGCTTCTTAGAACTTCAGGGTGCTCCCTGTCCTCTTCCCATGCCTCCATGGGGCCCTCCACAGGTCTGAACAGAGCAGCTTGCAGAAGACTTGGCCCTGGGCAGAAGTCCTCTCTCCTTGGCTCAGCAACCTCCAGGACAAGGGAGAGGGCACAGAGAGCAGGCTAAGGGAGAGGATGGAGCAGAGGAGCTTAGATTTCAGGTAGTCCCTTCATGCCTCTGCCTGAGGCTCTCCAGAGAGAGAGGCTCCTGCGACAACTGGATTTTTCATGCTCTTCCAAACGAGCCTATAAAAATTCAGCCCATTTGGTTTGCAGACAGAAACTTTGCTTTTAAAGTCTTTGAGTTATTTCCTTCTTTCTCCCCTTTCAGGGCCAAAGTTATTTCAAAGGAATAGGGTGCAGAGAGAGGGTGTGTTTGGGGGGGGTGCATTTGTCAGTGTTATTTCCCTACGGGTTTGTAACCGTGGGGGACTTTACTTAAACCCACACGACATTTGTCACTTTCCTATTGCTTTCTTACCCAGAGGGGCTCTGTCCTCGGTGGCACATTTTCCTTTTTATCTGTCTGAGAGGGATATATGAGCAGAGGAGGGGAGGAAGGGAGACCGCATTTGCATTTTTATGCCTGCCTTTCACACAGGCAGACGTCACCTCGAGTCCTCCGTCAGCGCCAGTCTGCTCACTCAGGGGCAGGAGGGCTGGGGAGTGCAGCAGAGGCACAAAGAAGGGGAGGATGGGAGGGAGAGTGTGCATCTGATACACAGGGCAAGACACCTGCTCCTCTGGGCCCTGTCTGTGTTCTTGACACAACGTCCGTGCTTTCTTTCAAGTATGGAATCAATTCTGATTAGGGCCTAGTAGCTGCTAGGTCGTGAGCTATGCTTGTCCTTATGGAGACCATCCCTGTGTGGGTGACAGGCACAGAGACTGAGGTCAGCATCTCATGGGAGGTGGTAGGGAGAGCAGTGGGAACCTGATGATAGAGCTAGGTCAGGGGCGGGGCCCATAAAGATAACAATGCCTGCTGGATCTTGAATAGAAATTATCTTTGGGAGGAAGTACTTGAAGAGAAAAATGGCATGTGTGCAGGTAATTTCCAGGTGGATAGCATCACTGAGGTATGAGAAAGGTCGGAGTAATCAAGGACCTTCTGGTGTTGGACAGCTAGGGCATCAGGTGCCTTTGAGGGTTGATGGGCAGGGGTGGTAGGGTAGAGGATAGAAACTAGATGAAAAAGGTTTTGTAAGTCATGTTAAGGAGGTTGAACTTTGTCTGATGCAAAGGTCTGACAAGAGAGCTTTCTGATGTACTGTAGAGATGAACAGACCAGGGAGAATGGGAGGGAGAGAGACCCATTGAGGCCAAAAGTGATGGCAGTTATGTAGGAGAGAGGCAGAGAAGATATTGGAAAGGAAAGAAAAGGTGATGCTATGCCTGACTGTTTGGAAGGGAGGAGAGGGAAAAGTGTAGGGTAAGAATTTAGCTTTCTGGTTTAGGTAACAGGGGAAGGAGGTGTCACTACATAAATTAGACCCTTCAGATTAAAAAAACCCAACTCTGTGCATCCCCAATGGGCACAAGCAATCATTTGTTGAATAAATGAATGCATGTACATGAAACGGATGGAACTTCCTACCACAATTAATTTGGAAATTCAGTGCAATTCCAAACAAAAAGTTCCATTGTAAAATTTTAAGGAATTTATCCAAATCATTTCTAGGATTTACTTGAAATATTAAGGCCCCAAAATAATTATAATTTTAAAAGTGAAAAGGGATAGTATCAGATATTGAGATACATTATGAAGTTATAATAAGTGCTAAAAGTTTATTATTATCTCAAAGGTAGGTATATTAGTAGAATATTTGCTTATGTGTTACTTTCACCCCAAAATGCAAAGTTGAGTCTTTGTGATTAAGGTCATCTGGCTGGCAAAGCTTAAAATATTTACTGTTTGGTTCTTTGCAGAAAATGTTTGCCAATCCTTGCTATGGAAAGAGACCCCAGCATTTATGGGAATTGGTGTGTGATGGAGATAATATTACAAGTTTGTGGACAGGAAGGAAGTGCCAATAAATGGTGCTCAGATATTAGTTTTTCTGTAGGAAGGGAGTTAAAATTAGATTCTTACCTCATTCCATAAACAACAACAATAAAAAATCCCAGGTGAATTAAATATCTAAATGCAAAAAGCTGAACTTCATAACCTTGGAAAGGTAAAAGAGGACCAGTGTTAATCATTTCAGGTAGAGAGAGCCTTTGAAGATAAGGCAAAAGAAAGTGTAGTTCATAAAGGAAAAAAATGTTGTGTGACTACTAGTACTAAAACTATTACTACAGCTACAACAACACAACACACACACACACACACACACTCACTCACTGACACATGCACATACACAATCTATATGGGAAAAAGATGCCAAAACCCAAGTTAACTTACAAGATCAGAGTGAAAGAAGATAATTGCCATGCAGATGAGGGAGTAGTGCCCAGAACTTATCAAGAAGTCCTATATGTGGAGTTTTTTGGTGAAGGACAAATCACCCAATCGAAAAGTAGGGGGAAGGTTAAGATCTGGTGTTTCAGAGAAGAGGAAACCATCAGTGGACTAAAACAAATGAAAACCGCATAGTCACGTTACTTGTCAAGGGAAAACAAAGCAAAACAAAACGTGCTCTACTGTTTCACACCATCCAATGGGCAAAAACTCAGAGTCAGACGATTCATCCTCAGTGTGGAAGAGGAGAAGCAGGAAAACTCCTATTTGGCTGTCAAGAGGGTGAAGGCGCACAGCACGTCCAGCAGCACTCCAGCAATATCTGATAAAATTGAAGACGTGCGCCCTCTATGACTCAGATATTGGGTTTTGATTGTGTGCCTTAGCATGTCTCAGGGATGCGCACAAGGGCTCTCCTTGCAGTATTGTTTGATTTAGTAAAAAATAAGAAACCATTTAATGACCCTGAATGGGAGAATGGACTGAGAAACTATGGCCTATTCAAGTCTTGGGCTATTCTGTAGCAGCTGTGTCAACATGAATCCATCTCAAAAAATTAATCCTGAGGGAAGAATCAAGTTGACAAATAAGCTATGATAGCCTTATGTAAATTAAGAGACCCACCTAGCAATGTATTTGTTATGTATCTAGCAGCTCTCTATCTACCCATCCATCTAAAATTAGGACTAGTATCTCTTCTCACCAAAGTGAAATTAAAATATTTATAAAAATAGAAGGATGGTTGCAGGGTCGGGTGACATTTTAATGAAATCTGTAGAGTTCTATTTCTTTCACAAAAAATGCGTGTTAGCAAAGTCGAGGACATATTTTCATTTGTTAATCATGGATGGCAGGCGCATGGTGGTTGTTTTCCTTATCTCAATATGTTTCAGATTTCTAAAGTTAAAAGAAAGGAAGAGAGCCACAAAGAAGGAGAGGCCTCTCGGGGGACCTGAACTCCCACCTCTCAGTCCTGGTGTCCACAGAGCGTAGGAGAGGTCAGAGCTTGGACATCTTCTGTACCTGTGGCCTCCCTTTTTGTCTCTCGAACACACCACATTACATCTAGCCTAAGGAAGTTTACAGAAACATCTGGGGAGACCAGGCTGATGCCAGGAAATATGGAGGAAACCACCACGCAGGAGGGTCTTTAGGAAAGAGGTGTCCAGCCCAGCCCATCCATGAGAAGGGCCATCTGTGAGATTATGCTCCCATGTGTCTCTGTCCTGCTGCCCCAAACTCCCACATATCCTTAAATGTAGGTCAGTGTCACTTCCTCCAGAAACCTTCTCTGACCCACAGTCTGGATGACGACATGTACCCAGCACAGTCCTAGTCATGCCTTTCTGGTACTCTTTCCATTTGTCTTTTTGTGAAAATATTGAGCTTCCATAAAGTTGAGGTTGATGGAAACTGATCATCCCTCAAACCTCACACAATGTTAGACCCATAATACCTACCCCACACTTGCTTTTGGTGATGAGAGTAGAGAGAAAAGTAGGAGGAGCTTGGGTAGGTTGGGGCTCAGGACAGTGGAAGGATCAGCAAGCAGTCTATGGCAGGATCCGTCAGGTCTCCCTCATATCCATGGCTTAGAAAGCTCAACTGATGTCTTTGAGAGACTTTATCAGGTCACTAAACTGGAATGTCCATCTAGCAGGTTCATCTGGGTAACAGCTCAATTAATGTTATTTGGACCAGGTGTTCTCTCTTTCTTTTTTTTTCTCTCTCTCTCCCTCCCCGTCTCTCTTTTTGTACCATCTCATCCACTCTCCTATCTCCCTCCCTTCATCTCCACATTTCCTCTGGGTGGGAGGGAGCCATTCTCAGTTGCTATCTTGGATGGTAGGAAGAGGTAGCTGTCACAGATGCAGATACCTCCTGTCTTTTTAGGTCTAGCAGGACAAAGCAAGGTCCTCTTTCTCTTGGATGCTCCAGAAAGGTGCCAGGATAAGTATTGGGTGGCTTTGATCAGATCCTGTGCTGATCACCATGGGATGGTGGGGACTGATGCTCCCATCCCAAACAAGGCACTAAGAATCAGGAGAGTGTTTCTCTAGGAAAAATTTGGGGTGAATGGATTTTGGTAGACAAAGCCAATGGCTGGCTGGTGCAGGGAGCGAGAGCTGACATATATCTGGAGGAATGGAGGAACAATGGCATGTTGCTCTCAGAGTTCTTGTCATTGGCCTTTCCCCTTCAGAAGTTCTGAGTTGAGGAGTGGGATGATGAGGGAAGATGGGGATACTGGAAAGTTCTCTACTACTGTGCACATCAGAAAGCTGATTCTGAGTCGGCTGCCAGTCATCAGCTTTTCTTCCATGCTGGGATCTACAGGGCAGCATTCCTGGCTCCTGTCCCAGGAGCTATGGGAAAAATGTATTAAGGAGTCATAAACTAAACATTGAATTTTCAGAATTCAGAAGTCGTTCTTGACACTCTTGGAAAGGTGTGGTTGTCCAACTATTAAGTTGTGGGTTTTGCATCACAGACAGGAAGTAGCTGCATTTTACATTTGGTTATAAATCTGAGATATTTGCTGATCTCCATGGACCTCAGCTAGACATTAAGAAAAAGAAACCGGATGGATAAACCAATGTGTCCGTTCAGCTGAGAGAGCTGAGTGGTGTGAGGTTTTACGTGAGGGCTTAATCATTCTTTGAGTTATTGCTCAGGATTAAACTATTAATAGAGTTGGTAAAAATGTATCTTTGACTGCCCACACCACCAGCTTCTGCAAACTTGAGACTGATTTGGGGAATGTACAGGACCCTACATGGCTCAACCCATTGCTTCCAAAGTGGGGTTCAAAGAGATAATGTCTGGGGCAGTAGTAACAGTTACAACAAGAAAAACTTTACTTACACTGTCTGTGTTAATTCTCACAAGAGCTTCTGAGAAAACTATATCATTATTAGTTCATGACCATGGAAAGCAAAGCTTAGTGAGAAACCAAGGTCAGCTCAAGAACATGGAGCTAGGAAATGACAGAGTCAGGATTCAAAGCCACACTGATTCCTCTAATTCTGGAACTCAAGTATCACACTTTTCTCTGGAGACTGAATTGGAGGATGACTGGTTTAAAAGAATGCTATATATTTTTAATAGAAATATTAAACTCTTACTAAATATGTGTTTTCTACAAATAGATCACTTTTTTTGGAAATTAAAATCTGTATTTGACATCCACTGTGGGAAGTCACTAGGGAAATATGGTGGAATGCCTTTTGTTAAGTGAGCAGCATCTTCAAAAACACATTGCTTTGACGAATCAGAGACATTCTTTTTAATCAGAACTTGAACAGTTATTCATTCAGTCCCTACCTGGTGTCAGGCACCATACTAATACATGATGCTAGCAAATATTTTCTAGTGTTCAATGGTCCCATGAGGTAATGTGGCAGTGATTGGCTCCTTGTCACTAGACCTCTTTCTGCCTTTTCCCAGGCATATGGGGCCATATCACATCTCACAGCTTTCCTTGCAGTTAGGCATGACTGTGGGACTAAATGATGCCCAGTGTATTGTGGGTGAAACTGACAGATGTCAGATCCAGGGTTGGCATGTAAAACTCTGTTCATGATCCTTCATCTTTTCCCCTCCTGGAGACCAGGGAAATCATGCGCTGAAGATGGTGGGACTACAGGATGGGCAGAGTCTGGCTCCCTGAATTGCCCACCATTTAGGATCTCTTAGGCTTTGCCTGAGCAGGAGGTAAAGTTTGTTGTGTGAATCAGACAGGAACAATTTGCAACATTAGCGGCTTAGCAGAAGCTTAGCATTATCTTAATTTATAAAGCTAGATATTACCATATCTTTTTTTTTCGTTTTTTTTAATTTATTTTTTATTCACACAGTTCATATAATCTTACATTAACATAGGGTAGTACTGTCTGTCTCAGTCTACTATTTTTCCTGCCCCCATCCCCTCCCATCCCATTTTCCTCCACACCATCCATACTTCCTCCATTCTTTCCTATCCTCCCCATAATCCCCCCATCCCACCCCTCTTAGGTATCAGCATCCACTGATCAAAGAAAACATTTGGCCTTTGGTTTTTTGGGCTTGGCTTATTTCACTTAGCATGATATTCTCCAACTCCACCCATTTACCAGTGAATGCCATAATTTTATTCTTTTTTATGGCTAATATTCCATTGTGTATATATACCACAGTTTCTTTATCCATTCTTACCATATCTCAATGAATAAACAGCACATGTTTTTTCCACTTTTGAACATTTCTGAAATTGTTGGGCTGGGTCTTACAGTCCCCATCTTCAATTGAAGTCTAATTTTAAGAGAATTAATTTGCATTTGTTTCTTCCTTTACTTCGGGCCACTGCCCACTTGAGGTCTTTTTAAATGAAATTATCCGCTTCAAGTCTTTTGGATGACACTAGGTAGTATGAATTGAGACTTCAAACCCCTCTAAGGACCAGTTTGTGGTTCAAACTCTCAGTGGAGAATTTTTTCCCCTCCCTTCCTCTGGTGCCAAGGTTGAGACAAGCTAGTTTCCCTGTCACCTTTTCTAGGAGATGAGTTTATGTCTCATTTACTCATACACGCTCATGGTGTTCTGGCTTTATGTGGGAACTCCTATTAGATACACCTATTGTGTATTTTTTATTGGTATGTAAAACAATATTGCATCTTACAATAGATGGTGTCTTGAATTCAATGACATCTAGCATTGTTATTTTCATTTTATAGATGGAAAATGAAAACATCTGAGGCACAGAGATTAAGGAACCCACTGGTTAAGTATGAGTCTCTGACTTTTGAGTCTGGGCTCTTCACTACCAAGCCACTGCAATGGTGGCCCTGTGATTAAGCTCAGCTATCTAACAGAGGACAGGAGGGGGCATTGGCTCAGGGTTGAAACCAGTTCTGTCATCATTAGGAGTTTGAATTTAGGTGTGATCCTAAATCTCAGGTTCCTCATCCTCCCTGAAGAGAGTAAGAATCTTGCTGCTTTATAAAATTGCAGTGAAGTCTAAATGAGATGACAATGTAAAGCATTTGGCATGGTGCCAGGCACATAGACCATACTCAGGATGGTCAGGTGCTGTTATTTTTATTCGCCACTATACTGTCTGATCTTCCAATGGTAAAACACAGAGTACCATGCAGTACCTGTCATATTCCAGTACTGCTATTTCATTTTGGCCATTGATAAACTATCATCCTCATTCCACAGATGTGAAACTGGGCTCAGAGATGTCAAGAAATTGCCCAGGTTACACAGGTAGCCAGTGACAGAGGCAAGACTAAAATGCAGGCCTGCATGGCTCTACAGACTGAGCTCTTTCCTCCCTTCCTTGCATTCCTAACTCCCCTTACCTCCAGAACACGACATTTTTTTATTAATAAAGGTCCTGGGAATGATTCTTGACCTTTTGGAAGACTTCTCCCTGAATAAGCAGAACTGTTTTTCCTGTAAATGGTAACTCCTCTCTCTGGGCCTGGCTGGCTAACTGAGCTTGCTTGCTCTGGAGAGAGGAGAGTCAGCCTAGCATAGGCTAGGACAGAAACCAATCCAATGCTCACAGTGTGCTTCAGGTGATCATTTGAATGTCCCAATGACTAAAGTCATAAGGGCTTCCTATACCTGATGAGAGCTTCCTAGTCAGGGAAGGCTTCCTGGAGGAAGGGGCATTCTAGCCATGTCTAGAAAAATGGGAGATCCTACATAACAGGTAGAAAGTGAGTGGAGAGCTCTGAGGTTAGGGATTCATTGTGAAAAGAGGGGTGGGGTGGAGGGAAGGATGCGGGCATGGGACTATAGGGGAACACGAGAGATTGTGCCAGAGCACAAAGGGTAGATTCCACCTGTGCCACCCTCTAGGTTCCTGCCTGGGAGTCCAGTGTAGCCCTGGACTCACACCTGTGGCCTTGGTCAGGGATTGGGGTTGTGGCTCCCATTTGCCTTTCCCAAACCTCAATCCTGAGGCATCTTTCTTAGTGCCAGGCTCAATGCCTGGTGCCAGTATGCCCTGGTCTTCCCAGCTCATTGCACCCAGGTGGCCTCAGCATGAGGCTCATTTTGCCCTGCTTGAGGGGAGGGAATGTTGGGGTGTTAGGAGTCTGGAACCCCAGTCAAAGAAAGGAAGGTGTCAGCACATGTCACCAAAAGTCTACTAGGCATGGCTGGCTCCAGGGACTCAAAAAATGGTGTCTGACACAGAATTTTTCTTCTTTTGGCTCTTCTTCCTTCCTTGTTAGCTTCCCATGCAGGTGGGTCCCTCTACTTGGTGAATACTGGCAGCCCCAAAGGGATTCCAGTTAACTTCTTCCCAAGTAGCAGCTGCTAATCTGCACACCTGAATACATGCTCCTGTCTTCTGAGCATTTGTGCCCAAGGGATGAATTGTTCTGTTGGCCTGTTTTGGGACATGGGTAGCCCCCGGAAAAAAGTTGACATAGAGTGGAAGGCATCCAAGCCTCAGGGCTGATGGCAGGGGAGGAGGTTCCCAAATGAAAGTCAGGACAGAGGTGGGAACTAGGATGCTGGCAGGCACAAACATGTCTGAGGGTTGGACCCCCAGATGCCCTGTTTCCAATTCCCTGTGCTCTGAGCCCAGGCTGTTATCTGCCTGACATTCTCTGTTTCTCTGGGCATAGGAAGGGAAAACAGAATGATAGTCTACACTCAGCTCTGAGAACAGTGCTCCTGGTTGCCCTACTGATGGTACATGACCCTGTTGGCTTTGGAGATGTTTCCCCAGGGGACCTGAGTCCTGGGAATGCCCTTGCAGTGTCTCCAGCTCCTGCTGACCCACCACTTGGAAAAATATGAGCTTCTGGGGGAGCCCCACTTCCAGCCAGGAGCCTAGCATTGAGTGTGTGGGTGGGGCAGGCAGCAGCTGGGAATTGCTCTATGACCATGCAGCAGCTGCCTTGCGTTTGCTGGTGCGGAGAGGACCCTGAGAAATCCCCAGGAACTGCTTTGGGCATATTTCTGAGTGAACACGTGATTTATATACTCAAAAATATCCTAAATGCCAAAGGTTGTTGCACTGACAGGGTGTTCACCTTAACATATTTTTCACCCTCTGACCACTATGAGGATTAGGCTAAGTGAAAGATGAAATTTACTTTTGACCTCAATTTCCAAATCCAAATTTTTTTCATTCATGAGCCTGTGATCTGAAGATAGAAAGAATTCTCAGAACAAGAGGAAAGAATTTAGAACCAAACAGGTCCGGTGAGTCCCAGGAGGAATCAGGGACAGTTACCTGACTTGGCAAATGAGTCATAGAAGGGCTGTCAAGACCCTCTAATCATGCCAGAGAGGCTGCCACCCTCCATACTGCTTATTAGTAGTGGGGGGGGGGACAGTGAGACTGCCATGTGACAAGACTCTCTATGGCTGGGATGGTGAACGTGAATACGACTGGGACAGTGTGCTCTGGAGACCGTGAGGAAGATACTACAATCTACTTTATTGTCTTTGAGCGTCTAGCTAACCCAGGAGGTGATATTTTATCTGAGATCTTGATGATGGGAAGGAACCAACCATGCTCAATGACAGAGCAATGAGTGTGATGAATCCCTATGAGGAAAATGGGCCAGTGTGTGTGGAGAAAGGTCCAGAGCCCCTGTGGCTGGAGCAATAGGCTGAGCAGCAGCAGCATCAAAGACCTAGGTCATGTGGGCCAGGAAGGCCATGGCAAGGAGTTAGAACTTGAGGACTGGGAAGCTGGCCCAGGGATTTAAACAGGGACTGGCATGGCCCAGTTTGCATTTAAAAAAAACAAAAAAAACCTAGGTTCTTTTGGGAGATGGATTCAACAAGGCTCCTGTGGGAGAAAGGAGCCCCTATTAGTGTTCCCAGGCCAGGATGTTGGTACTGAGAATAGAAGTGGAGATAAAGCAAGGATTATAGCCAAGATCTATTCTGATACATTTTGGAGGTTGAATTGACCAGAAATGTGGATTGTTTATACTTGGGGCTGAGTAAAAGGGAGTTGTCCACCAGTGTCTCATCTAGATTTCTAGTTCAGACAATGAGGCAATATTGACTCAGAGAGGTCTCTTAAGAACAGATCTCTGCAATGGGGTCTGTGTTTAAGATGTATTAGCACATAGTTGGCATTTGAAGCTATAGCTCTGATATTTAGGGGAAGAGCAGACAGAGAGAGGGAGAGGAGGACGAAGACCTGTCTTGAGAAAACATTTAGAGTGGCACCATAGAAGCTGAGAGCAGGATAGATTTGTAAGGGTGGTGTTTAAAGTTGATTGGGGTTGAAATTGCTCAGAGATTTGGTAAAATGAGAATTAACATTGACTTTTGGAATAAGGATGTTTGTTGGTATAAGTGATGGAGACCAACCTGGATTGCAGCAATTGAAGATTGAATTGGAGGTAAATAATGTGTCATTTCTAGACTAAGCCAGTGAAAATTCCTAGATTACCTTCTTACTTCCCCCTTCTGCTGAGGGAGGATGCTCATTCCAGACGAACAATGAGCTACAAGATAAGCCTCCATAAGCCTGGATCCTGAGTGACTGCATGGAGCACAGCCTCCTCGCTCCTGTCCTGGAACTGACAGGTGCATGGAGCCCCTCCTTCTCCATGTCTGTTTCCCTGTCTTCATCTCCATGACTTTAGTGACTAGATGGAACAGGAACCAGAAGGCAGATAGAATGACTTCTGTGGTTTTTCTCTGTTTTTCTCTGTTTGCCCCCTTCTGGCTCTTTCAGGAGTGAGAGGAGAAAGGGGACAAACAAGATAATTATATACTCTTCTTCTTCTCTTTTTATAGTCCTGTGTTGATGTCCCTATGTTTCTTCCAGGCTGTCCTCATCCATTAGCAGCCAGGCATCTCTCAAATCAAATATCTTGCAAGGCTTCCAAGTAACATATCCCTGCCACAGAGCGAGTGCTGCTGGTTCTCCATCATGGGGATCATCATCCATCAGTCGGCTGAGAAGCTGTTATTAATAATGGGTGGGAAAATATCTACTTGGCTGCTCCGTCATTGTTATTGCCTTTAACTATTACTTAAAGAAGAAACATAGTCAATACACTTAATATATGGTTTTCTCTGAACATTTTGGTAACAATTCATTTTAAGTGGTAGGCAGTATCCAAGGACTGGCTACAGTAAATCTGCAGTTTAATACAGCCAGGTCTCCAATCTGAAGAGCTAAAGAGAAATGCACATATTCCCTTTTTATCTTATTGTCAACATGCAGAAAGGTTGCATTTGGGGAGACCCTCCTCTGTACCATCTACTCTAGTTTGCACCAGTCTGGGATTTATTTGGTCCCATTAGTAAATGGGTGGCTATTTGTCCTTCTGATCCCAGGCATTAGTGGGCTGTTGGCCGCCTGTGTATAAACACTTCTGGTTCCCACTGCTGAATCGGCAAATCTCCTGCATGCACGCTCTTGAGTTCTCAACTTTTGTCAGAGCTGCCTTCATGCCCCAGTTGTTCTTGGAGGCATTCTCCAACTCTTTGGTCAGTCAGCAGTGCTCCTCAAGGTCATTGACTCAGTGGCCTTATTTGTAGCTGGGTCCCAGGTAGAAGACAAGTATGCAGAATGAAATCAGCATGAAGGGACTGCAGGACCAGAATCCAGTGGGTTAACCATCATCCTACTTCTTTGTTAAACGAGAAATTTTCTGAGCAAATCCTTTTTTTTTTTTTTCTTTTAATGCTGAGCACAGAAGCAACTTCAGCCTGGTTCTCACACATTTTACCCTTTGTGGACATCATCAGTGTTTAGAAATTCAAGAAGTGACTTTGTAGTTCAGGAATGTCCTGCCAACTTGTTCTTTTTTAATTCAGCAAATATTTGAGTGAACCCTGTGTGCATGTTTGAGTGGCTCCTTGAGTAAGATTGTGTTATAACAAAATACTTCTGGTACCTCTCTGAGCGATGGTGATGGTGAGGTGGAATGGGAAGACTTTCCATAAGCTCCCTGGTGCAGAGGATTCTTTTGCAGTCAAAGAGGTCAGGGGATCCTGGCATCAACATGAGCTTCTGATGGTGCAGACCAAAAAGTCACATACATATGATTTTGGTCCTTCTTGGTACTTTTACATCATCCCATGAGATAGATAAAGCAGAAATTTTAGGTCTTTGTTTGGTGGAGGAGAAAACTGAGGCCCAGTGTTAAGTCCTTGCCCAAGTCCCCTCCCTAATAAGTTTTGTGGCAGCCTGGGGCTGTAGCATCTTAGCACCTTTTTAACTGCTGCACAGATAAACTGAGAAGAGCAAACCCAGCTTCCAGGCCACCCAGGATGACAGGCCTCAGAGCAGACACTGTTTGGAGCCTCCTGCCTCATTCCCTTGGATTATTCTTCCGAGTTCTGTGGAACCACCCTCCAGCAGCTGGGGGCATTGCTTCAATTGACAGCACTTCCAGCCTTATAAGGGTTCCCCGTGGGCTTCTGGAGGCACTGACGTTGCAAGCAAAAAAAGTCCCTCAAGTATCCAGTGGTCTCCATACATTTCTCCCCAGGTGTGTGACCAACGACTGACTGCTGCAGGGGGAGAAAGCCTAGCTGTTTTGCTCCAAGGAGGCACAAATTGTGAAGAGCAATTTATGCTCCAGAGCTTCCCACAGGATCAGGCTAAGACTGGGACTCCACCCGAACTGGCCTCTTGCTTGGTTTCTTCCCTGTCTCAGTCCTTGTTTCCCCACTATTTTCTCTCTCTCTTGAGAGTTCATAAATCACCCTCTCAGAGTCAGTTTGTGGATAACTTGACCTAAAGGTAAGACTTGTACTTACTCTGGGTCCCACACAGCCTCCCAGGTTGCTGATGGGATTGGTTCTTTAAGGGCATTCCCAGTTGGGCTCTGATATAATTTCCAGTTTATTTAAAAGCTTCTAAAATTCTAGGCTGCTGTAAACTGTGCAAGTCACATATATATTTTCTCTTCATAATCCCAGTTTTCTGTTTAAGAGCACTGAGATTCTCTTTTGAATCTGGCTGAGATTCTTTTTTGAGTTCCCCTGAGCAATAGGGCCTCCTGTAGGAGTCAGGCAAAGGAAGTCACAGCATGAGACAGCCAGTACAATCTTCCCAGAGTCTACCACTCTCCTGATCACCTCCCTAAAAGCAGGAGGCATCTTCAGTGCTTGAGACCAGCTAATGCTGGACAACTTGGAGAAGAGTGAGGGCTGACTTGTTAGCAAGTGTGCTTGATTTTCTCTGTAAGCCCCTCCTGCCACAGTGCACGTCTTAAGACTGCATTGACTGACTCACATGGCCTCCGCTTCCAGTTCGGTTTGGTCAATGGGTAGTGCTGACAGGGTAGAAGAGAGAGATCAGGAGCTTCCTTCTGCTTCCTTCCTGCTAGGCTGAATGAAAACTCAAGCTCCTGGTAGCTTCCTCCCCATGGTACATCTTCTGCCCTTGCAGCCTGAGGTTGAGCAGTAGAGATTTGCACAGTTGCTGGCCTGTGTGCTTTACCATATCTCTTTACCTTTTCCTACCTTATATGAGTAGTCTTTTCTTTAAACTTTCCTCAAGAACTATTTGAACCTCATTTTCCTCCCAGGTCCATGACTGATTCAGAAGGTGACATCTGTGTGTCATTAGTGGGCTAGAGAAAGTCACTTGAGGGAATTTCCATTCCAGATGGCATTCTCTTTCTTTTGTCCACAGTTTCTTCTGTCCCATCAATATTCTCTGCCTATCAATATTTCTTCTTGTCATTCAAGTCAGAATTCTAAAGTCCTTTTTCCTAAAGGTTTTCCATGATCATTCTGGTCTACTGAGCCTTCCTCTTGGCTTCCATGGTCACTTGTTAACCATGTTAGTTGCTGACATTATTACCCCAGGACACTGGTATGACCTAAGGGCAGTGGCAGCACTTGTGCCCTCTGAACTCCCGCCGTCTGGCATGAGTCTGACTTAGCTGGGTGTTTGGTAGTGGTACTTGTGGTGCCAAAGAGATCTGAATCATAACCCAAGGTGTCCTGTTTTCTTCAGGCTTAAAGGGTCATGGTTTTCTTCAACTTCAAACAAGCAGATTCAAGCCCCTATTCCCTATAATGTGAGATATCCGGGGTCATTATTACCTCTCCAAGGATTCTTAGGAACCCACAATCCCAGGGTACTTGGCCCTGCTGAGTTTTTTGCTGTCCATTCTATTTCTTCCGGTGGCCATAGCCTTCTCTCTGCAATAGATCATTCTTTGTTCTCCAAAGTACTGCTAACAAGAGCCTGAGATGTCTCATATTGACAGTTCAGGAATACTAGATGGTTAATATCAGCATATCACAGAATGAGTACCAACTTGAAATGGGTCTTTCATTAGCTGTTGTGGCCCTATAGTTTCCTGTCCATTTCCTCAATAGGAACCATCTACCTGGCTATCTTCTTTCTGAGGTCTGACCCACGCCCACCAGCTGGATGCAATCATCCTTTACTTCCCAAGATCCTCCTCTCCTCTCCTCTCCTCCCTTCTCCTCTCCTCCCTTCTCCTCCCCTCCCCTCCCCTCTCCTCCCCTCCCCTCCCCTCCCTTCCCTCTCCTCTCCTCTCCTCTCCCTTGCCCTCCTTTCCTCCCCTCTCCTCTCCTCTTCTCCTCCCATCCCAAGGTCCTTTCAAATAAAGAAGACAAAAATTGCACTAAATACAGAGCTTAGCTCTCTTTCTCTCTCCTTCCTGCTGTGCCTCAGGCCTATATTTTCACACACACCAAAAGGCCCTCTGAAGTATTTTTCTAAACAAAAAGGCCACCCACCCCTAAGAAGAACTGGCCTCTTCCTAAGAGTGCTTTAGCCATTGCAGTCAATTTTTGTTTTAAAAAATAGCATCTTTTCTTGTTACTCGGTTCTAACTTGGGCTACTAATCTGGGGCCCTGAGGGTCACTTATCTATTCCAAACTGTCCTAGAAGTTGGTCAAATTGTGCAATTTTTTAAAAAATTTTATTTTTTTTTAAATACCCTCTGCCCTCATTTAGTGCTCAGCACACTATGGGGCTCAGAGTCTATTGCAGGTGATTCTTTTGCCCCATGCCACATTCCCCAGGCCCAGCTACCATCAGCACTTGGTTGGCCATGCCAGCACTTCACCAGGATCCCACATCAGGCAGGCATCATGGAGCATTTGCTTTTCTAACTCAGTGTTCTTTGAGTTATGAGTCTGATCAGACATGCTCAGGTATAGTCTGGAAGGGCAGGAGGGTTGACACACTGTGTGGACTCTCTATCAAGAAGGGACAGTGTGAGGGATAAACACCCTATCCCTCAGAGGGCCACTTCTGAGGTGCATCTTACACAGTTCTCCAGAAGTCCCAATAGGTCAGGCCCTCACTTCTCCCAAAGGTGCCCAGTTCCATTATACTCTGATTGATGTTCTTCTGCTCCTCGCTCCTGTTCCCTGGGGCCACATCCCAAATCAACCACCTGCACCCACATTCTCTGAGTTGTGAGTCTGGCTCAGGGACTGCTTTTGAGGGGAACCCAAACTACTATGAGCACTCAGTGGTCATGTGTTCAGCTGTCTTTAGTAATAACTCAAGCTGCTGAGCTGGGCTCTGCCTGCTGCCCATTGGTTTAAAGCCATTGTGCAGAACTCCACTAACCATTTCTTACCTTTCTGTTTCTGTGGGGATAGGCAGTGAGTGTGATGGATCTGTCCATAGATCGCCTCTCTCATCTGGAGCGTGATGTTAAACATCTCAACTCTAGAAGCTTGATTCATCTGAGGAAAGTCTTTTACTAGCTTGAAAAGCCATAAAGTTCTCCTGATGTGACAAGGAGCAAATGACTTCAGTGTCACATTACTGCCCCCAAACTCAAATAGAATCAGGGTCTGAGGTGTCTAATCTTTTCCGACTGAGGTGTTAAGAGATGCATTACTCATTGGTATTGCCCAGTTCTTGCCCTGTTAGGAGGCACATAGGAAAGTCAATGTTTTGACAAGCAAACTAAGGCCCAGAACCAGAATGACTGTAAAACTCTGCCAATGGGTGCCCGAAGAATTCTACAACACTGCATTTGACACTTAATTTTCCCCAGAATGAGATGCCTGTCCCAGTTAGGGGCCTCCTGAACTCATAAATTCTACCAGGAAAGTGGCTCTGTATCTGTACATCTGGATTCTTTTTTAACAGTGAAAGTCCTCTTTGCTCAGTCTTCAGAGATTCTTAGGGCAATCAGATTCTCTGCTGGAACCCTCACATCTGCAAAACTTCCTCTACTTTTTCTTGATTTCATCCCCAGCCCCCTAGGATAACCATGGCTGGGAGGTCTTAGGGCTCTCTAAATCTGACCACTATGCTGAAACAGGACATTATAGTTCATAAGCAAATACTCATTATGGAAATCTGTCATTGTGTTTCAATAGTGTATATGTTAAATCTAATCCTAATGCCAAGCCCTATGAGGTGGGAATTGTTAGCTCTAATTTATAGTTAAAGAAAATGAGACTCGGAGAGGGTGGTTTGTTTGTCTGAAGTCACACAGCTAGTACATGGTAAAGCTTGAAGGCAGGTCCCAGGTCTCTGAGTCCTCATGAGTGTTTTCTCCAGCAGAACATATTTCCTTGGAGGGAATGGTGCTTGTCATGGTGGATAAAAAAGGAAGTTGGGTGATGTGAATTTGAAGGTGTATATTAAGTACTGTCCAAGGATAGAAATTCCATACATCCACCCAAGATGTGAACTTCACTGGGGAACAGGTTCTTACCCATTTGTAACTAACTAAAAATTGTGAAACCGCCAGTCTCTTGGCCTTGCCCTGGGCCATATGGCAACCTTCTAATCCCCATAGGATTTCCTAGCTCTCCCTAGGGCAAGTGGGGTTGTCCTGCCTACTAGACAAAAGTATTCTGGCTTCAGTTAGCCTCTAGGGTTGACTCTGGGAGAGCCAAACAGTTGGCGTCTAGCAGCTGATGGCTGAAGGATTTCACCAGGCATAAGGACCCCTGAGGCGAAGACCAGAATTTGGCCCAATCAGAGTGATCCCAACAGGAATGGACCCCCTTCTTCTTGCCTCTGAGGCCTTGCCTGGGCAGCCAGTTGGCCTCCTGATGTCCCTTCAGAAGCAGTTATCTAGGCAACAACAGGTGTGAATTTCATCCTCTGAAACACACACCTCAGACCAGTCTTTCTTCTGCACAGGGAAGCGGGTGCTCCCTGATGTTGGAACTCAGGGGAAAGACACATTTTGTACCCATGAAGAGCCTCTACTTTTTCTTTGCTCCATGACTGTCATCAGAAACAAGTCCCAGATTGGAGGCCTCATTGAACAAGTCACCAATGTGCTCCTATCAAGAGAGGTTGAGCATATGTCTGGTCACAGACACATTTTTCATATTGCTCCAAATTAAAGCAGTCCAAGCTCCATGTCAGCACTTACAAGGCTGCACACAATTGGACACTAACTTGTCCTCTGGCATGATACCCTCGGGCCACATTGACCTCTGTGTCATTGCCCTGCCTGCCAAGCCATTCAGTTCCTAAGAGGCTCTCATGCTCCTTTCAGGCCTTGCTTGGTTTCTAGCGCTACGCACAGCTACCTCCTTTTCCACACTCTGTTCTACCTTGCAAAGTGGCCTCCCTGCCCTCTGTTCCCTGTCCAAAGTTTCCGTCCCCTCCTGACACCATCATGTGTTGGTACTATTTCCTTCCAGCACAACATAGTCTGAAATTGTCTTATTTGCTTGTTTACTTGTCTATTGTTTTCTTTACCTTATTAGAATGCAAACTGTTGCTTTCAGGGGCGTATCTGCATCCCCTAGAACAGTGCCCTGTCCCATAGAACATTTGTTACATGAATGAATTCCTAAGAAGAAATATGGCTGCAGCTTCCAGAAACTCCATCTGGAATTCACAGTAAGTTGATAATGACTTTAAATGATCACTTCTCTATTGTCTTACAGCTGGTCTCTCCCTCCTGGCTCTGCCCCTCCTTTCCCTGTGATCGGTCTCTTCTTCCTTCTTCCTGTGCCCCCTCTCCTTTCCTTCTCATTTGCCCCTCCCTCTTTCCTCCATCCTTCCTTTCCTGTGTGCTTTCTGGGAAACAGCTAACCTGGAAGGCAGACAGTGGAACGAGTGCTACCTGGTTTCCCCACAACAGCCATCATCATGATTAAGAAAAGTCCTTTCACTCAATCATGGGCAGACCAGTGGCAATGGAGTCCACCTAAGGCCCCCCAGGCTAGGCCTGGGGAACTGGACAGCTCATCTAATGTTCCAAATGAGCCTGTTGCTCCTGAGATTCATCATTACTGTAGCTTGGAGTGTGTCTGTCATGGGTGAGTTTCAGGCCTGCTGCGGAAGATGGACAGTTAAACTCACAGCAGGCATAAAATAAAACCAACAACACCTGGATAGATTAACCCCTTCTTACTCCAATAGGGCAAATGGAACTTATATTTTATTTTTATTTTTTGGTACTAGGTATTTAAACCCAACGACACTTAACCACTGAGCCATATCCCTAACCCTTTTTTATTTTTTCATTTTGAGACAGGGTCTCACTAAGTTGCTTAGAGCCTCACTAAGTTGCTAAGTCTGATCTCAAACTTGCAATCCTCCTGCCTCAGCTTCCCCAATTGCTGGGATTACAGGTATGCACCACCACTCTCAGCTATATTTTTAAACGTTTAATGCTTCTCTGATTCTTAGGAGAGATTTCTATAGAAATTGAGAATACTGCTTCCCAAATCTTGCTGAATGATAATATTCTAAGGAGACCAGCACTTGAAATGAAAAAGTGACTTCTCTTTTGTCCTAATCTTAAATCCCATCACCTTCTCTGAAACTGCTGAGTGCTGGTAATGAGTACTGAGAGGCAATCCGAGGACGGTAATTAGGTATTAAACTTGGACAGGTACTAACCCAGAGGTGTGTGGCCCTTCATTCAGCACCACAAAAGTGGATCTCTCCCAGCAAGCTTATCTGGCCCTTGGCAGGGGGTCTGAGCTGCACTATGGCAAAGTGAGATGTAATTTTAATGATTCCAAGCACATGGTTTCTGCCTCTAGCAGACTAGATTTGTAGACTGGCATTTTTTTTTTCCTTGGGTGGATTCCAGATGTTGTATAACTTGTGCATTTTTAAGCTGCAGAATGGTAGACAGGGACTTGTCTTTTGGTTATGAGCAATGTACAATGTGGGTAGCGGTTAAGCACTGTCAAACGACCTCCTAAAAGATGAATCTGTGTGGAATAAATTATTGGAAAAGGAGGCTGAGGTTTCAGTAATTCTGAAGTAATTAGGAGTTATGGATCAAGGCTCTGGATTTCTGGGTAACCTCACCCCCTCACCCCCCAAACACCACCCCATCCCCAAATCACGCACAGATGAATATTTGCTGGTGTATGTACATGCACACACATACACACACACACCCTCACACCCTCACATGCATACCTGGACTCCTTTTTAATTTTATTATTCTTAGACCAATCAGGTCCATGCAATAGGATCCTTTTGCAAAAACAGTTCTTGTGCCTTTACTTCAGACCTATCAAAAATAAATTAATAAACTCCCTAAATAGTGTTGTCAGTTAAAATTCACCCACTAAAATGTCAATTTTAGGTAAAAACAAATAATTTTTAGTATCAATATGTTATGTACATTATTTATGGCATACTTAAATAAAATATAATTTATCCAAAATTCAAATTTTTATTTGTATTTTCATTTGCTTAATCTGGCAACTCTAGTCCTATGGTCTGGTAAATTGAGGGTGTATTAGTCAGGGTGCTCTAGAGGAACAGAATCAACAGAAGTATGATTATAAAAAGGGGAATTTATTAGGTTGGCTTACATGACAAGAAGGTGGATAGTTCACAATGGCAACCTGTAGGCTGGAGAGCTGGAGGAACCAGTAGCTGCACAGTCCAAGAGGCTGAAACCTCAGAACCAGAGGAATCAACCGTGCTGCCCAGCCTGAGGTGCTATCCCAGTCTCAGACCGAAGGCTTCTGGAAAGTCCCTGGAAAATCACTGACAGAATCCATTCTGGAAGAGTGAAGGAGTCTGATATCCTCAGGTGATCACAGCAGCAACCCAAAACCTGATCAAGAAGAATCAAGCTTGCAAATGCTGCTGCTTCCTTGTTCTTTCTTCCAACTTTTATTCCATCCAAGCCACCATCCTACTGGATGGTGCTGCTCAGGTTTAGGGAGGGTCTCCACTTCAGTTTGCTATCTCACATGC
>JAJEJO010002529.1:94643-135183 GCA_020662805.1 Glaucomys volans
AGGACCCCCTTTTTTGCGGACTACTTCAAAGGGTTTACTTTGGAAAATGCTGGATTTTAAAGTGAGTATAAGTCAGACAGATGTAATAAGAGTTCCTGAGGAGGCACAATTTAGATATGCAAAAGGGAGGAGAGGAGAGATGCAAACTCTCTCAGCAGAAAGCTGAAGGGGAGCCATGTGCAAAGAAAGGCTGGCAAATTGGTTGCATTTCTCTGGTGGTCACTCTCTTCTGAGAAGCAGGGGTGCTCCATACTGGAGTGGTCTTGTCCAGAGCTGGTGTTAGAGGAGTGCTTGTCACCCAGTTGCAGAGTGGGCATCTCTCAACCATACTTCCATATAGGAAGCTGACCTTTGTGGACAAGATGCATCAGGCTCCAGATGTGCAAGATCTTTTGGAATATTTTGGAATCAACCAGCAGGAGCAATTTTTCTTTTCCCCTGTCTTTATTTACCTCTTCCCTCCCTCTCACTCTTTCTCATCTTTCCCTTCTCTCTTTTCTTCTTCATTTTTTGTAATTATTATTATTATTTTTAACTAGGAATTGAACTCAGGGACACTTGACCACTGAGTCACATCAACAGCCCTATTTTGTATTTTATTTAGAGACAGGGTCTCACTGAGTTGCTTAGGGCCTCGCTAAGTTGCTGAGGCTGGCTTTGAACTCACGATCCTCCTGACTCAACCTCCCAAGTCACTTGGATTACAGGCGTGCGCCACCACGCCCGGCTTCATTTTTTGTAATTATTATTATTAATTTATAAAGAACAGACATTTATTTGCCTTCAGTTCTGGAGGCTGGGAGTCCAAAATACAGGCCCTGGCACCTGTTGAGGACCACACTACATCATAACCTGGTAGAGGCACCACAGGGAGAGACAGAGCAAGCAGCTTAACTATTTTTTTAAATAGTAGATTTATTGAGATATGACTCACATGCTATTCACTTTTAAAGGTTCAGTAATTTTTTGTATAATCATAAGGTTGTACTTCTGTTATCACTAATTCCAGAGCATTTAATCACCCACGCAAGAAACCATATCTTTTAGCAATCACTCTCATTTTCTCCTTCCAATAGCCCCAGGTGACTGCTAACCTACTTTCTGTCTCTGGATTTGTCTAGTCTGGATATTTCATGTGATTTGAATCCTACAATATGTGACCTTTTATGTCTGCCTTCTTTCATTTAGTATCATGTTTTCAAGGTTCATCCATGGTGTAGACTGTATGCACTGTATTCTTTTAGGGTTGGATCAAATGTACAGATACCATATTTTGTCTGTTCACTCATCAGGTGATGAGGATTTGAGTTGCTCCTCCTTTGTCTATGATGAATACCCCTGTGAATGTTTGTTTATTGGTTTTTGTGTGCATGTATGCTGTTAATTCTTACTGAGTCACATCAACCCATTTGGAGAAAACCTATGTTTACCTGAAATTAAATCTATGTTAAACTTTTTGTGGGTCTGCCAGGCTGTTTTCCAAGTGATTATGCCATCCTGTGTTCCCATGAGCAATGTCTGGGAGTCCTGATTTCTTCACACATCCATCATACTACCTATTGTCTGTCTTTTTAATTTTAGTTCTCCTTCTGGGTATGAAGTCGAATCTCATTGTGGTTTTAATTTGTACTTCCCTGATGACTAAGGATGTAGATTATCTTTTCATGTGCTTATTATGGTCATTCTCTTTGGAGAAATATCCACTCAAATCTTCTTCCCATTTTTAAATTGGGTTGTCTTTTTAGTGTTGAGTTGTAAGAGTCCCTTAAAGATTCTGGATATCAAACTTTTATTGCATACATGATTTGCAAATATTTCTCCCATTTTGTTAGTTATCTTTTCATTTTCTCGATGATGTCCTTAAAATAATCTTAAAAACTTTTACATTCTTAATTCTTCTAACTTCAGTCTATTTCACTTCATTATTTGGAAATTGGCTTACCCTCCCAAATATTTAGAATTGTTTTCCCCTGAAATCATGTTTAACATTATAATTTTTTATTTCTCAAATTAAAACAAAATACCAGGTGGTTTACTAATTCAAGGAATGAAAATATATCTTTGCAAAATTTGTAGTTTGTGGGAGATCCCAAAATACATCATGGTCTACCTGGGGCACACCTTCCTGGAGATGGTGTGAAATGGAATTTGTTCTATCAAAAGTGTCATAAGTGCCAATACAGTGATTAATTTTATAATAGAAGATCTTTGCTGCTCCATTTCAGAAGATGCAGGGAAAATCTATATTTTTCATTATTTGTTCCTATTCAGGACTAATACATTATTTTCATTGACTGATATGTGGAAATTTGTGTACATACGTATATAAACCAGTTTCCCGTCTTGCAACATGAAGTATATTTTGGGTTGACATATAAGCTTCTGTCATTGGAGGAGAAGATTCTTCCTGCCCTTGGGGCTAAATTGTAAACTTTGACTTACATGGAGATTTAACTACTAAGTGTTTGACCTCTCATTTTTTAAGACGATGGGCTGTGGTTTGTGATCTTTCTTATAGGGTTCAGACAGAAAGAAACTGATCTTTGGAAGATTTAGCTGAATGCTGAGCTTCTTGACTGCATGTTGGGTCTTCCCTGGGAGAAGCAAGGGACAAAGTAGGACTAGCTCAAGCCAGAGTAAGGTTGAAGGAGTTCCCTACAAGGTTTCAGCAGTTCAGGTATATACAGATGTGTGACTACTTTTTATGTTCTACTTTCCTCTTAGGTATACCTTCCTTTGATGTGAGTTAAGATTCTGCTACTAAATAGCCATGTGGCTTTGACCTTCTAGGCAAGGGTAAGGCAAGATCACCTCTCAGCTCTCTTTTTGTCTCAAATATTCTTTAATTTTCATAGCAGGGTGTATGCAGGGACCTCAACCTCCCTGTGTTGAAATGATATTCCCTCAGCAGTTGTCGCAGCTAACAAGTGGTGGTTTAGACAGATTCTAATGGCTGGCTGTAGGTGAATCCCACTTCCCCCATTTTCCCCCTTGCTCAGTTAGTGCCATGAGTGCTGCTTTTGTAGGACAAAAGCTTGTGGCACAAGCTCCAGAAATGAAAGGTTTAGGGAGGGGAGGACTATATTGAGCCATGTTGACTTAATGTCTGGATGCCTTGGGTTTTTTTGGTTTGAGAAATAGAATCTGACTCTGGTTTGCTCAGGTATAAAGCGGACCCATTGGAAAAATGTAGGAGGATGCAAGAATTTGGGAGGAAGAGCAGCCCCAGGGAGCTCCAACAGCAGGGGATGCTCTGAAGAATGGTCCAGGCACCTGCCTCTATGGGATGAGTGGACTCCAAAGAGAGGGATGCTTTTGGAATAACTCTGCTGCTCACAATCAAAATGCAGAGAGGAAGTGTGGCACTCAGCAGTTAGTGTTATTGACCAAAGGTCATTTTCTACTCCTGTGGGTGATTGTGAGTGTATTGTCCTTCTTCTTTGTTGCCCTTTTATATATTTTGTTTAGAGACAGGGTCTTGTTAAGTTGCTTAGGCTCTTGCTTTGAACTTGCGATCCTCCTGGCTCAGCCTCCTGAGCCACTGGGATTACAGACATGCACCACTCCATGCAGCTTGTACTTCTTGACCCTTTGTATTTGATTGGGGCTTTGTGTGTTGTTCTGTCCAATGAATTTACAGCAGAAATAACATGTGACCACCAGGGGCTTTTATGCTGAGCTAAGACCCTGCAGAGTTTTCTGTTGCCTTGACCCTCATGAGAACATGTATTGAAATGCAACCTGCATCAACCTGGACAGAGATTACAATTAGCAGATCCCCCTGCTTACTCAGGATGAATATGTGGTATGAGAAAGAAACTGTTACATTAGGCTACTGAGATTTGGGAGTTGCTTATGGTATCAAACCAAGCCAGACTTACACAGGAGGCCACTCACTGCCTGGTTTGGGTCATATGTTTTCCCTTAGAGGAGAGCACAATGCCTGCAGTCTCACTAAGCTCTATCCAATGGAAGGCATTTAATTATCTCATAAAAAATGGACGTATGCTGCACACAGCAGCACAACCTGCAATCCCAGTGGCTAGGGAGGCTGAGGCAGGAAGATTATTAATTAAAAACCAGGCTCAGCAACTTAGTAAGACCCAAAGCAACTTAGTGAGATCCTGTCTCAAAGTAAAAAAATTATAAAGGAAAAGGGCTGGGGATGTGGCTCAGTATTTAAGTGCTCTGAGTTTAATCCCTAGAACCACACACAATACACACACACACACACACACACACACACACAATGGATATTCTATTACCAAAAGAACAAAGAATGCATCCTTCACAACCAAAAGACAGCAGTTCACTATGGTGGTTCCAGGAGCTATCCAGGAACCAGGCTCATGATCTTGACCTCACAAATATCTGATCTGCATAAACAGATGAGCTTCTCTAATCAGCTCACTTCTAAAACAGGCTCACGACCCCCTACTCCACAACTGTTTCAACACCAAACCAAGACCAGCTTCTGATTTCTGGTTTATCTGAAAAAGCTCAACCTGCCTCTAGGGATGCTGAGAGGGACTCATTTGTCACCCATTGTATTTAATTGAGTTTAAAACCACAAGATCTTTCCTGAAAAAGTTCAAAATTCACAGATTATATTAAATATTAAAATACACTTTATTGCATAGCATTAGCAAGCTGTATTAAAATACTCAATAAATCATGTTTTGTTTGTGCCATGGTTATAACATGAATAATACATTGAGAAAGTTTGTGCATTTAATGGGATGAAAAAAATCTTATGGCATTTCTAGACTTTGCTTCTCTCCACACTGGCAGGTTGGTGCATTTTGTCATCATCTGACACATTTAACCATCATTTGAATCACCATGCTACCTCCAACTAGGCTTCTGGGTAATTAAAACGAACAAGAATAAGTATATATAATAAATTCACAATGCTTGCTAATTATGTGCATATTGTACTATATTAATACTGCTAATAATTCAGAGGACAACTAACATAAAAAAACCATCATCTAATTTGCCATACTCTCTCAGACCCACATTTTATAACATTGCCATAGGGAGGGATATGGATTAAGTCATTTTTCTTGCTTTAATCTGCAAAAGTCATGGGAGAGCAGAAAAGGCAATAGGTCTTCACATTGTTTAGATGTAAAGCATCTCAATATTCTGTGGTGCTGTTCCGTGAATGGGAAAAAACAGATGACCAATAGAGAAGATGGGTTTATTTATCGCACAAGGACAGAAATTTTGTGCTGGTTTAGATTCTGCCAGGTGGGTGGCTTGTTGATGAGATGACTAGATTAGTCAGTATGTTCAAAGTTACTTCTTGTAGCAATGTTTGTAATAGGAAACATCTGGAAACAACCTCCAAGTCCATCAGTAGGGGTCAAATTAAGTAAATTGTGAATAGCCATGCAATGAAATCTTCTTTTGCTGTATCCAAAAGAATGAGGGAATTCTTCAACATATAGATATAGATAGATATAATGACATTCACACACACACACACACACACACACCCACACACATATAGATATATATCAATCATTACAAGCCACATTCCCAGCCCTTTTTGTACAATTTTTAATTTTGAAAAGGGGTCTCACTAAGTTGCTTATGGCCTTGCTACATTGCTGAGGTTGGCTTTGAACTTGTGATCCCCCTGCCTCAGCATCCCAAGCACCATGCCCAGCAACTTGTGTGTTTTAAGTAAATATGGAAAGGTATGCAGCATGCTACCATTTGAGTGAAAGATGAAGGAACAACTGCATTGCTTTTTGATATATATTTAAAAAATTTATTTGATATAAATTTAAAAATCTCTAAGATACAGGAAAAACTAATAACTATGTATTTATTTTCTAGGGAAGCAGGACCTAGATGAGTGGTAGAAAGAATGGGAGAAAGAAAATCCTCTGGATAACTTTGTATAATTTTATAACTTTCACAATTTTAACATATGTATATTTTCATATTTATGGGATTTGTTGTTACATATTCATCCATGTGCACAATATAACAGTTTAATTTGGCCAATATCACTCCCCAGCATTTCTTCCCTCCCTCCCTGCCTCTCACCCTTTGGTCCCTTTTCTCTGCAGATCTCCCTTTGATTCTTTAGGAGATCCACCCCACCTTTGTTATCTTATCCTTTTCTCTTTCTAGTTTCTGCATATGAGAGAAAATACAGAACTTTTAACCTTCTGAGTTTGACTTATTTTGCTTAACATGATATGGTCTCTGGTTCCATTCATTTTCCTGAAAATGCCATAATTTCTTGAGCTTTCAACCAGGTGAACATATTACTTAATCAAATAATTAAATCATTCAATATCAATCCCACCTCCAAATGTTGAAAAAGGTGACCAAGGGATTTTTGGAATAAGTGAAGTCTCTCTCCCAGTTCTGAGGGAAAATGTAGGGTTCTTGGCTACAGTAGAACACAAAGTGACTGGACTGGGGAGGAACACAAGCCATTCTGGAGTGTGGGACATTCACGGGGAACAGGAAGTTGGTGAGTTTCTTGAGAGAGAGAGAGAGAGACAGACAGACAGACCAACAGATAGACACAGGCAGATCTTATCATACCATTTTATGTTAACTATTTTCAAATATTAATCTTAGAAATACTCAAATAAAATGATTATGAATGGAACAAAACCCAACACATTGGCACACTCAAATGGGTATTAAGGAATGGTTAGAAGAAATGGGTCAAGGCAAACAAGAGTGTGCAGGTCCTTCTCAAGGACAACTGCCCTGCTGGCAGTGCCCAGGACATGCCAGATCAAGGGCGTCTGAGTATCACTGTTGTCCAGGGAGAGATGACTGTCTGGATTTCTATGTGGAATATCTGAGTTTATGGAAAATGCTCATGTGCTTTGTTTTGTTACACAAACAAGCTTCACTGTGAATGTGACTTGAATCTGTTTTAAAAAATGTGGAAAAACATATGTGCAAGGACATGAGTGTGTGTGTGTGTGTGTGTGTGTGTGTGTGTGAGGCTGGAGATTGAACCCAAGGCCTACACATATTCAGCAAGTGCTCTACCACTGAACTGCATCCCCAGCCCTTTTAATTTTATTTTGAGACAGGGTCTTGCTAAATTGTCCAGGCTGGCCTTGAACTTATGATCTCCCTTGCCTCAGTTTCCCTAGTAGCTGGAATTAGAAAGGTGTACCACATGTCCAGTGCAAGAACTTTCTTAAAATGTAGAAATTGGAAGGAACTTGCCTGTTCTTTCACAAGGGGCTCTTAATGTAGGATCTAGAATATCCACATTAGGAGATCATGATCATCCTAGAGGTAGACTAGAGTGTATCAAGGGAAACATTAAGTTGAAGAACAATAAGTTTGCTATGACCCCATTCTTTTTTGTAAGAGCAAGAAAAGTATGTTTATGTACTCACAAATTTTAATCATACATATGGCTACATATATCATATATACATTTTATATGCTATATGTATTTTACAGATTCTCTGAATATACTTAATGTGCTTACATCCTCTTAAACAAAATGAGACTTTATCTTAGATGTTTTTAACATGTTTTAACTTTATGGAATACCCCTCCCTTTCTTCCTTGTTTTAGTTCAATCTTTTGTTAATTTAGGGAAAACAGATGTTTTAATCAGTCGGTGATAAATAAAAATATTCTATTAATTATTGTTTTCACCTTCCTCTGGATTCATGTTTCTGTAGGCTGAGGTATACTGATTAGCAGATTTTACTGGTTTAGTTTGTTTTTAGCAAGAGTGTTTGAGTAGTAGGCTTTTTTATGTCTGAAGAGTTTAGTTGCACTATCAGACTGAGGACCCAAATCTTCAAATTTGGGAATTTCTCTTCAATTGAATATTGTTCATCTCAAAACCATCTATTTTTGCCTTCTTATGTGCATTTTGGAAACTCTGCACACAACACACGCCCATGCACGTGCACACACATGTGCACACACACAGATAAATGTACACACACATCTAAATCATATACTAATAATACCACTCTTGCAAGGTCCAAAACCATGCAGACAATGTTTGGAGAATGAAAAATTTTGTAGAAGAAATGTGCATGAATTTCAACTGCATTAAGAAATGTGATTTTCTTTAAAATGGTTCTGAAGGAAAGAAGAAAAGTAAGGGAGAATGTAAATCATGCCTTTTCATTTGGTATTTCAGATGCTTTGACAGTTTGGGGCCTTGCTGACCCTGGAGGGACTGCTCTTCCCAGCACTGGCCATTCCCTGGAGATAGTGAACAATTCACCTGCACAGTGCTCTTTGCACACACGGACTGACCAATCCACAACCCACGTTGCAACCACCTCCTTTATTGTTCTATCAGGGCTCTTGCAGCACTTTTAGCCATTAGTCACTCCAAACTCTGATCACCCCTGAACCAGACACCAGGCAATCAGAGATGCTCCTGTACCCCAGAGTCTGCTGAGATTCTTCAAACTCGTCAATCCTCCTCTTGCTTACCCTGCTGTGCCTGTTCCTTCATATAGAAACCACAATAAAGGCTCTTGTCCCCTTTTCCCCTTGCTCCCTCTGTCTCCTGACTGACATTGGCTCTTCCCTCTGTGGCCCAGCATGGCACAATGTATCCTCTCTTGGGAACTGTGAGTGACAAGCTATCTTTCTAATGGCAATTATCTCCTGATCTGCTGGCCTTGCCATATGCAAATAAGAGTAAAATCTACATTTTAAAAAAAGTGAAGGAAGAAAAAAAGGTGGGAGTAGAAAGGAAAGAAGGGAGGGAGAAAAGAAGGAAGGAAGGACAGAAGAAGAGGAAATGCATGGATGACATAAATTGAACAGATAAGACGGTGAGAAAGTCACTGGAGTATTCCAGTGAGTGGTGGTGGTAAATTGGACTTGGGTGATGACAGGGAAAAGAAGACGTGTGTGAATCTGAAGCATTTTGAAGGTAGTATTTGCTGCTGGAGTGCATATGGAGGTGATGGAAAGAAGATCAAGGATGGCTTCTTGATTTCTGGCTTGCTGGGGCTGGGTCCCGGGTGGTACCATTTCCTGAGGGGGAAAAGATGGGGTTGGACCAAGATTTGGGGCTCCTGGCTTAGTAACCCTTGCCAAGTAACTTCACTGTTTCTTAGTAATCTTGTTGGCACAATGAGGATGATCATAGAAACTACTTCCTGAGGTGTGAGGACTAAATGGGACAATGAAAAGTGCCTGGTATGTGGTGAGAACTCAGCCAACACTGGCCCTGATGAAAATAGCTGCAGCATGACCCAGAGGATGAGGAGTTGAAGGGGATGGCTGGGGAGTTAGGTGGGAGCCAACAGTGGAGTGTCTAAGCCAGGCAAGCAGTGGTGGTCTTATCAAGGGAGAGGCATAGTGGATGTGCATTTAAAAATCCCACTGTGGCTTCCGTATGCAGAATAGGTTGAAGGAGAGAGAATATGGGAAGACCAGCTCAGGGACTATGGCAGATTTCCTGCTGGACTATGGATGGCTTCAGAGAAAGATAGAACTGGTTAGACAGGTAGGAGTTATGGAATATAGTTCACAACCACAGGCATGAAATTAATATTACAATTCTTAATTTTCTTTAAATCAATTGAACCCTGACCCCCAAAGTCCCACTTTTACCATCTTGCTTGTGGGAAAGGAAACCTCAAGTGTTAATTCAGTCCTCCTTGTTTCCTACTTATTTTGCAGAGTTATGCAAAAGTCCTTGGATCTCTCATGGAGCATCAGGGCTCCAGAGTTCATGGTAGTTACCTCCACCATGCATTTTCTTGACCTGTGAGATCCCTTCATACCTAGGAGATATCTGTGTCACTATTTAAGAAAAGAAGGTAGATAGGGCAGGGAGGTCCAGGGTCCTGTCTTTCTCCAAAATTACCTCTGGGGACCAGGATCTCCAACCTCAACCCAGCCTGAGAGAAGCTCCCCTCTCCTCCAGGGAAAGCAAAAGTAATAAGTTAGTGAGGTATGCTACCAAGTGAGGGGAATTTGCTGAAGGAAAACACTCTGTCATCAGATGGTGCAGGTACTACTAGGGAAGAGGGAAGAAGGCACTTATAACATAATGGGAATACAGCAACCAAGACACGGCTCGCATGTGCCATGGAGTGGCAACGTGCTCTTCCTTCTACCCTAGCTACTCCACCTTTTAACAGAGAGCAATAGGGGATTTTGCAAATGCAAGTGGGGAAAGCAATTTGAGCTCATCCAAGCTTGTGTGCCAGCTGTTCAGGGATACTGTGCACCAGCAATGGGAATATTGATTTCCCAAGGGAGCCACATCCTAGCAAGAGTGGAGGCCTTCAGGGACAACCACTTTATCTCACATTTGACAGACAGAACCAGTGAAAGCTAGCACCAATGAAAGCACTATGAGCCAGTCCCCATGGTGAGCATGTTGCATGCTCTACCTTATTGAATCATCTCAACCACCCTAGGAGGTATATGCTCTTATCATCATCCTTGAGATGAAAATGAAAGAGAGGCAGAGATAGATTCAGATCTCTTGACTGAGATCTGATTCCAGAGACTGCTCCTAACTGCTCCCTTCCTGCCTCCCAGAAAACTCAATATGACAACACCCCACTCAACCCACCCATAGGGCCTGGGGTTCTCAGGGTATGGAAGTGTTCTTTGGTCCTTAGGGAGCAGGGAAGGTGCAGGTCTTCAGGCGTCCTGTGGGTCACTCTCTGAGAGATAATAAACTCTCTGACATGTTTCTCTCTTCCTTTCCCCTTTCCTTTTCCCTTCATGTCTCTTCCTCTGACTTTGATCTTTCTTTCCCTCTCCTCTCTCCTCATCTTCACCAAGGTTCTAAGCTGTATAAGAAAACACCATGATGTCTTTGGGCTTTCTTTCATCTCCCAATCCTGGGTCTGAATAAAAGCCTTGTGGTGATTAAAGAAGACCCCCCTCTGCCCCAGATCATCTCCCATCCTCTCCATTGCTCTCCAATAGTAGAAAAGTCTACAAAACACAGGCTCGACTCTGGTCAATGATCTTCATGTTCAAGTTTCTGGCTGATCAGAGTGATATATGCTTCATTTTGGTTGCTAATTTTGCTAAACAAACAGCAACCAAAAAAGCTAAACAAATTTGCCAATGCAGGGGATCCAATCCAGTCAGGCATTGAATTTTAGTAATTTAGTAACAGCATCCCCTCAGCCATGTCTCTGCTGTTCTGAGACCTCTGTTTAGTGCTCAAGTTTTATAAATGGACCATACTTAGGGGACTGAATGGGCAAAGCCACTAGTGTAGCTGTGGATATTGACTGTGGGGTGGACATGGATACATCAGATCTGCTTGGGAGTGTTCTCTGCAGGGAGGCTGTTGTATCATATGTTACCCACCCATTAAGCCATTGCATTACCATGACCGACATGACACTGGAGCCACTTCTTGAGCTGCCAATTTCTCGGATGATTCTTTTATTTGCAGATCACATGTCTCTTTGGAACAAGATGAAAACATTTCGGCCTTGGTAGAGTCAAGAGGGGCTACTTGGATTTCCTGCTCAACTGCATGGGTTTGATTTGTCTCTTCCTTCATCTTGATGGAAGTTGTCTAGCTAGGGTCACTTCTGAGGACTGAGGGCAGAGGATGAATTGCAATGAGTACTGCAGTAGGAGTCCAGAGGCCGCTGTGCAGCTTCTTCAACCTGGCTCTAGGCAAGTGGCATGCATCTTCGATGTATGAATATTGACACTTGCCTGGTTGTACTATGACTCCAGTTAAATAAGGAGCAAGAAACTCAGAGCCTGCAGTAGCCAGACAAGAAGCATAAATATTCATAGAGGAATATGAGTTAGAATACAAATGCTGAACAGCTTATATTGTAAGACTCATAGGCCATACCTGGTAATTGTCTTTTAAGAAGCTGCATGAGCAAATACAATGATCAAATAAACACTCCAAGGCTGGGTAAGGCCAGAGGTCATAAGGCTGTGACCCATGAAAATAACCCTTTATTCTTATTTAGAATTGCTTATCATTCTTACAGGGCCCAAGGCTCTGATGTCACTCACCACTGGAAATACCTGTCTGAAAAATGGTAAGGGGAAATAAATTTGAGAGCAGGGTCGGGTGGTCCTAGCACCCCCACTGGAGCATGTTATGCAGAGGGGTGAATCACCTAACAGACTTATCTGATTGACGTAATACAGCCCTGTTGATGGACAGGAGGACCTCACCAGGAAAGCAGCTGAGCTTCTGGTGAGTCTCCAGCCTGCAGTAGCTTTGCCTGGAGGGCAGCTTTCACTGATGAAGCTATTCATTAATACGGGTTCGTCAGAGTCCCCAGACATCTCCCAACCATTTGTTTGCTTGTCAAGCAGGGTGTTGCTCTCTGCTGGGCTGCAAGAAGCTGACATTAATATTTTTATCAGCCTGACTTTGGGAGGTCAGATGGGATTATTACAGATGACATCTCCCTGATCTTAGCAAATAAAATTGATTAAAATGTGCTGAATCAGAAACTCTGGCTGAACAGTTAAAAGCTATAATACATTATGGTCTGAGATCATGTCCGATTGCCTCAATTGGGGACCATTGTCTCAGATCAGAAGATTCAAGAACTGCATAATTCAAGAGAATAGAGGAAGGTTCTTGGGGAGAGTGTTATAAAGGGTTTGATGGTGGTTTTTTACATTAGGGATTGCCCTCTTACCAAGTTTAGGCTCTATGAATGTGACTGAATGCATTTTCTTGCTTTCGAATCTTTAAAAAGTTGTACTCTTTATGTACACAAATGTGTATAACATATGTGAGATAGTTTATTTTATGTGCCAACTTGACTGGGCCATGGAGTGCCCAGATATTTGGTTAAGCATTATTTCTGTGTGTCTATGGGAGTGTCTCTGGATGAGATTAACATTTGAATCAGTAGACAAAGGTAAGCAGATTGTCTCCTCCGAAGGGGTTGGGCCTCACCTAATGTGTTGCGGTTTTATCAATACATGTACTCTTAGGGACTATCTAATTCAATCTTCATTTTGCATATGGTAAAGCTGTGGCCCAGATAATGGAAGGGACTTGAATGCCAGGTCCAGAGAATGCCAGGTACCTGTATCTTCTTAATGACTGAATTGGGACTGGGGTCAGACCTCCTGAGTCTGGGCCTTGTGTTCTTCTATTTGCACACTCATACATGCAGTTGTGCACATACACACACTTAGGCACGTGCATGCACACACACATGCAACAAACGCATGCACTCATGACCACATTCTGCACTCCTGTACATACACATATACATGAGAACACACATAAATATGTGGTATGCGCACACACATGCCCCTCAAGATCTCCCTGGAATTGTGACAGATAACATCAACATGTCACAAGCATTAGTTGCTGACTGTGTTTACCTCTGCTAAGTGTTTTAAGTGGATGAATACAGTCAGTCTTCACAGTAGATCTACAGACTACTCTTGTCTCTGTTTTATAAGAAAACCGAGGCCCAGAGAGGCTAAGAAACTTGCCCAAAGCTACACAGGTGACAGGAGTCTTAGCTGTTTGACCTCAAAGCCTCTTTCCCACTCTCTAGTAATGGAAGTGGGGTGGGGGGCTCACTGGTGATCTGATGGTGTCAGAGAGAACTTTGACTTTCAGAGCTTCAAAGAGTAACCAGTTAACTGAGAGGTCATCAAATACGACAAGTCAGGTGGGCAAAGTGTCTTTTCTTCTGATGTCTTTCACTGACAAGATGACTAGAGGAAGTTTCTGTGTCACTATGTCCTGTCAGTGACCTTTCTGGCTGGTATGTGCCAAGGGCCACACAGGGGTCAGGTACACCACTCTTGAAAGACTCTGGGACTCTAGAAGTGGTGCCTCTATCACCCTTTGCAGGCTAGCTGCAGAGCTGTAGCTTCAGCTTGGTTGAATGTCTGGTTTCTGCTCTGATGCAATGCTGCTGAAAGCCCCCAGGAGCAAATGTAAGTGAGCATCCTCACAATCTACCCACGTGTAGATTTGGACAGGTCACCAGAGCCAGTAGAATTCTCGCCAGGGTCCTGATGATCTTTGCGTGGCCTAGGCATTCTAAAACCGTATCTCACCCCTGGAAGGAGAGCTGTGGTGCCCAGCAAGAGAAAGGGGTGTCCAGTGACTCAAATTGAACCTATATTTTAAAATTTATGAAGCTCTTACCCATGTGCTGTGCCTCCATTCACGAGCATGATCTGGTAGGAACCTAACTAGACTCCCAGGATCCCACATCATGGGCCCAAACGTTTTCAGGGTCAGCTGCTGGCACAGGCATGAGACAAACAGTGCCCCCCAACACTTCCAGCAGGAGGTGCTGAGTGTTTGCCCCTCTGTGACTGTCCTTTGGTGCTTATTTTAAGAATTGCCATACTATCTAAAGTAAGGACCCAGCCTATGTCCAATAAGCTGGCAGCTAAGGGAGGTGAAGGACAGAAACCTCACCCACCCGTCCCACGGGAGGTCCTGGAGGGAAACAGCTGCGCCACCCACTTGCCTCTGTAATGTTTGCTCATGACAAACTCCTTCTTTTGCTCTGTGCTGGCTTCTGACCAGAGATTAGATAGGGCTGACCAGTGTTGGATAGGGCTGGCTTCTCCCCAGCCCTATCCAACACTGCCACAGACTAAAAGTACAACTGGAGAAGTTCCCTTCTATCCATGGGACCCCCACGTTAGACCCTACCTCCTTCTCTGAATTTGGAGAGGAGGGTGCTCAGCATCTCTATGGAACTGGAATGCTGGCCACCTGATGGTTTTAGAACATATGATCAGGGCCTTGCCTAGTTACTCTTCAGCTCCTGGAAATGTCCTCACTAAGAGCCATCCAGCCCCTCACCCCCAGCTGACCTGTTGCTCCTTAACCCTCAGATGTCATCTTGGTATCATCAAATGTGGGGTTTTGGAAATCGTGGTCCAATGTCCCACCTCATGCCTGTGAGTGGCCTATTCCTCTGCTTTGATCCAGTCCCGTGGTGAGGGCTGCTCTTCCCACCATGTGGGTCTCAGCTTCCTGCCCACTCAGCTACAGAACACTCCTGCCTCTCCCGCATAGCCTCTGTCACATGGCCTTGTTCGTTTTTTCAGGCTCTTGTCTTGTTTATTCTCTTTCTCTCCCATGATTGTGGGCAGAGACTCTTGCTACCACTGCATCCCTGCTCTTACCCCTTCAGACCTAGTGCCAGGACATGCTCTGTGCCAGGACAGGTCCCTGATGGAGGAAGGCAGTGGGCAGCATCTGGCTCCTTGTAGCATCTGGCTTCGTGGTAAGGAGTTCCTCACCTGGCAAAGCAGCTTTCCCAGCCTTCACATAGGCTGGATCCAGTCTGTGACCTTCAGAGAAAGTCCAGAGCTTCCTCCACCGTAGGGACATGTCCTGGGGGCCAAGGAGTCTGGTCCCCAGTGGTGAGGTCTGGGGGGTCCCTGGGACTTTCAGTTTCTTCTCCAGTGCTTTGGGAGAATGCCTGCAGTGTCAGTGTGGCCACAATACTTTCCTCCCCACTCCCCACAGAGCATGGAACCCAGCAGGCTGTCTGGACCAGGAGTCACCCCCAGCAATCTTGGGAGTGAGGTTGCTGAAAAAGGAGAGGGGGTTTCCATCAGGCCTCCCGGCTCTTAACGCTGTGCCCACAGCTCGCACAGAGCTGCTGTAGAGCCACTTTCCATTTCCTTTTATAATGTAACGGTACATTCTGTAAATATTGTCGCTGCTGACAAGACCATCAATTCACGTTTTTAAAGACTATTCAGCATTCTAGCAATGCATAGGAAACAGGAGCGTCTGTCTACCACGTGCCTGCATTTGGGCCCTCGCTGAGATGCTTCCCTCCTGGCAATAGGAAGAAGGGAGGGAGGCAATTACTGTTTTCTAAAAACACAGGGAATACTGCCTGCCAGGGTACCATGGCTCATTGCTCCCTGCCCCACCTGGAAGCTTCATGCTGGGGAGCCCTTTCCTCTGGTTTGGGTCAGAGGGAACCTGACATAATGATGGGGTGGAAATCACCTCCCTGCAGGCAGATCCTGTATGAGAAAGGGCTGCCTCACTCAGCCAGTCGCTCTGGACACACCAGAGTCCCCCTGATTCTTCTCTTGCCCTTACTTTCCATGACCTCCATCAGTCTGTCCCATGGGCCACATTCTGTGCTGCTGTCCATTTCTCTTCACCTCTACAGCTGTCTCCTAGAGTGCCAGCCTCCATCCCTTTCTCCAAGATGGTCACAGCAGTGTCTTGAATGACCACTCTCTATGTTTCCGTACCTGCCAATCTCACAATCATTGGCAGAAATCTCTGTACTACTTGTGTCAGGTCCTGTTCTTCACTTCCTACCCTGTAGCCCAGAGATTTTTGTACATCCCGGACCAGATAATAAAGTCTCTGCTAAATTGAAATTCCTTCAGTGGTTCACAGGCCTGCATATTCCAGCCATTGCCATCCTCTTCCTTCTTGTACACTGGGCTCTGGCCACTCAACTTCTGTGTTTTTGGACTGTGAAAATCTTATTCCTGCCTCAGGGCCTTTGTACATGTTGTTTTTTCTGGTTGCTTCACAATAATTTAAACCTTTCCTCAGACAATTTGCCCTCATCATTCTGGCCAACCTGGGATGTCTCCTCTTCAGGATGCTGTCTCTGAGCACCCAGCCACTCTAGGTGTTCTTCATAACTCCTATTACCATCTGAGATATTCTGGGTTGTTATTTGGCTAGAGCTTCTTGGTGCCTTGGTGTATGTCTACTGATAAGTATCATTCTACACAAGAAGAATATTTGGTATATGATGTGGACATGTAGCTCCTGTGACCTCATAATGCAGAGAAGGATGCAGATCAGGGTCACCTGTGGATTCCAGAACTGTAGGCGGCTCTGTGGACCTCCCTTGCTATGGATGAAACCTCAGTGTACTGACACTGAGCACAGCACTGGGTACATTTTTACACTAAAATAGGACACTGAGTTGTTTCCTAGGAACTTACTGGGATGGATTTTCTGGAGGATGAGTCCTGGGGCTTCTGCTGCCAAGTGCAGACCATATTCCAAGTTAGCTAGGATGTGAGGCCAGAGGATGAACAGCACGTCTGACAGTGACAAATTCTCTGCCAGGGTGGTTTCGAGGGATGCTGTGAGCTCCTAGTTTAGAATGGAGCAGTTGGTGGGATGTGAATCCATCACACTGGGCAGGATATGGAATGGGTCCCTGAAGAGGTGAGGAGCTTGACTTGAGGAAGACCTTTTGAACAGGATGGCCCATCTTTGAGGATGGAGGTTGAGTTCAGGAAAATTTAAGTAAAGAATCTCAGACTCTTTGTGCATGTGTTTATTCAATACTTTGAGCACTGGCTCTGGACCCTGACTTGAGCTGAATCTGTTCATGGGTCCCAAGAGGAGACATCCCCAAAAGCCCTGATCCAGAAAGTGCACAGTCTGGATGGGATGTTAAGTTGGGTCCTGACTACAAGTGACCTTGCTGTATAAGTGGCCACGTGTTGGAGTCCTACAAAATTTGGACAGAGGGATGGCTTGCAAAGCCCAAGTGCATTGGGCAGGCAAAACACCACGGTGAGAGTCATCCTTTGCACAGAGGCCAAACTGGGAAACAAAACGCAGGAGGGTCAGATGCTCAAAGTTGGGAACAAACTCTTTGCAACACCTGCATCCAGGAGGAAGGAATTCCCTTTAGAGAGGTGGACCCTCAGCAGAGAGGAAGACCATGCTTCAATCTGCTATGGAGGGGTAAGAAGGGAAGGACACAGAAAGAACAGGGATTTTTCATCCTTTGGAATCCCATGGATGGACATATTAAGAAGGACAACGTACAAGCTGTGGTGTGGTCTCCCTGACAGGTGCTGAGACCTTGTTTTCTCCCTTTGGGGCTCTGTGCCTCTTCCAAAATGCAGTGAGACCACTGACAGCAGGACCACCCTGTGGGTTAGTGTGAATTGATGACCATCATGTGTCCCCCACAGAACAAAGCACATCCATCCCTGGCTTATGTGATTGATCAGATCAGATTGTGTGATTGATTACACATTGTGTATAATGTCGATAGCATTTACTGTGCACGATCTATGACATCACATGTGCGACCTCACTCCCAGGAGCTGAAGGGAGCTAGCTCTAATATACAGAAGGCAACACTGATGTTTGGCAACCTGAGCAGGATTTCTCCGTCTGGGAGAAGCAGAGCCCTGGTTGAGGCCAGGTGGCCTGGCTGCAGGGACTGTGCACAGGCCCACACAGCAGCCTGCAGAGGGAAAGAGCTGGGCCTCATGGGTGACATCAGAGGGCTGCTTTAATGACAGTTGAGAGTGATTCATAATATCTATAGCTTCATCATTTAATTAGTCCTTGAAAACAATCTATTCTCTTAACTAGTTTAAATCTGTCATACCTTGTAGACATACAAGGACAAATAAAGAGCTCTTTATAGACAGAGAAAAAGCCAAATACTAGCCTAACCTTATCCATGTCATCTCACAATACAGTTTTAGGATGATGGTAATTAAAAACTGCTCATTCACTGGTGAGAAAGAAAACCACCATTGCATTTCCCTGATGGTGCTAATCTCAGCCCCCTCTCTACTCCCCAAAGCGCCTCCTGTTTGTCCTAATCACTCAGCACTTGATGGTAAACCCACTGGCATCTATTCTGCCCCAACTCTCAAGGTTCTCTATGTTTGCTAGTTGAGTAGACCTCTTTTTCATGTCTGCAGGATGAATGTGCATATTTATTTTTCCTATGGTCCAGGGGTTAAGGTGGGAACATGGAACATTTTTTCACCTGCGTGATGTGTTTCTCTACTGTTTTATGGTGAGTTTCTGTGCTAGACTGACTGGGGACCTTTGGTACCAATTATATTTCACCCACTCACCATGATGCTAGCCCAGCCCTGTCACCTATTGTGCAAAATGAATGAATGAATGATACTTCTAAGATTTTGGCTCCACTGAGTTCTCTATTCTTAAGATTGATTCTATTTTAAGACCAAAATCTAGCAAAAGAAAAAAACCCCATATCACTGGTTTAAATTAGCTTATTTTGGAGAACAGAATTGACGGTTATAATAATGCATGTAGACACAGCCAGTGTTAAAAGAATGATTAATTAATACAGGCGGCGGCACACAGGCAGAAATTCCCCGGCTCGGGAGTCTAAATGTGCAGTCGCTGCATCCCTGAGGAATTCCTTTGTGGAAAGCTAGCAGGGAGCTGACCTTATGCCGTGTATCAGTGAGCTAATGAGTGATCGCATCACCATGCCTGCAGAAGAAGAGCAGTGTCTTGGGTATGCAGCATGCCTCTACCAAAAGATCCTCCCTCGAGAGAAGAACTTCCAGGGGAATACGAATAGTGTATTTACCGAAACAAAGGCATGAAAGGAGGGCATTGGGAGGTTAGGTTGTAGAACATCTAGGTAGTTAAGCAGTACCATGGAACAAATTGGAGATTTAGAGAGGTTGTCTTGGGCACAGTCATTGACTACAGTAGTGTCTTGGGCCAGTTATTTCCTCTGTTTTCTCATCTGCAAAATGGGCATAATGAGTGACCATGAGGATTGGTGAGTCCTTCCAGACTACACCTGGTCCAGGAACCTAAATGCTACTTTCAGGCAGCGGACAAAGTCTGACTTTCACAACTAGAACTCTTCAAAGGGTATTTGCTGGAATTGATTCCATAGCTTCCAGGCCTGGGGTTGGTGTTCAAGGTGACACCTGCCCATCCTTCACCCCGGAGGGATTTGGAATGATGCTGTGGTTGCTGCTCTTATCACGAGCAAGCAGGAAGTAGCAAAGTGTGGAGTTGGCTAGGTTCCAGATAGTGTCAAAGGAAAGGGAAAGTCATCATTTGGTGGCAAGAGCAACCTTGACATGAGTGACAGAGGAGTGTATTAGAAACTGTTTCTAACAGTTAAAAACTGGTATTTATACTGGTTACCTCCCATAGAGAACTAATCCTAGCCCCAACTGGGTGCAATGCTTCCCATTTACATGAGAGTATACACCTCAGCCAGGAAGGTAGCTGCTCCACTGCGTGGAGGAGGGAGATCTAGGGCAGAAAGTGAACCATTGGCTCTTCTTGTATTTACCCAGGGAGTTTCTCCCTTTCTTCTAATTCTGAAATTAAAATCACTTTCCTGGGTGACCATGGGACTTAGACATCCTCCAGGGCACAGGGCAGTGGATTGGAGCTTTGTGACTGTCCAGCTGTCAGGAGCAGCCTTTCCTGAGCAGGCCCTCTGACATCTTCTCAGCACTCTGACCTTGCCAGAGTGTCTACATGCCTAGGTTCTTCTAGCTTTTGATGGCTCTGAGGGTGAAGGGGTCATATTATTCCTCCTCTGTAGTTGAGCAATTTGAGTCCAAGGCGTAAATTGTCCAAGGGAGGATGTTTTTTGAATCATGCCTACCCATCTTGTGATTCAACTTCTTATGTTTCTCACTCTGTGACCCTGGGAGAGTTTTTAAGGTCTCCATACTCCTGTGTCCTGATCAGTAAGCTCAGGCAAAGAAACAAAATGCAGTAAGTGGATGAATGACTGCCTACCACAGTGTCTAGCACTATGAAATTAGAAGAATGAATATTTTCCATTCTTTTTGTCTTTAGATTAGAACACACACACACACACACACACACACACAATCTTTGAGAACTTTGCAATTAAAAAGCAAGGGAGACTGGGCACAATGGTGCTCACTTGTAATTCCAGCAGGTTGGGAGGCTAAGACAGGAGGATCACAAGTTCAAAGCCAGCTTAGCAACTTAGCAAGGCCCTAAGTTAACATATTTTTTAAAAAAGGTACTGGGGATGTGGCTCAGTGGTAAAGTGCACCTATGTTCAATCCTGGGTACCAAAAACAAAAACAAAAACAAAAAAAAACCCAAAAAACAAAACAACAACAACAACAAAAACAGAAAGGGGAAATCATTTTGCACCTCTGAGCCTCAATTCCTAATGTGGAAACTGAGAAGTCTGATTGAAACAACAACAACAATAATAACAGTGGCATCCTCTCAATATGAGTTGTGATATATAAATGAGGTAATGTACGTGGAAGTACTTAGTGACACCCCGTAAGTGTTAGCTAATGTGGTTATTTCTGTATTCAGTGTGGATTATATCAGGTGTTCTGATCCCTTTCTTTATCTCTGTCTCCGTTAGACACACATCTAGGTGCACAGGTACAAGTGCCTCGACACATAGCCAGGGCTCAAACTTTTGTTTTTCACTTTTTCTCACATAAATTTATTCTTTGACTACCTAGATGAGAGTTCCTCAAGGGTAAAGAATCCCTCAAAGTGTTTTTGCTTGTTGTTTTTTTCCTTATAAATTTGTCTGGATGAATGCCAACACATGCACTTTACAAGTTCTTTGCTTCTCCAAATTTCTTCTACTAAACACACATAACTCTACAATTTCTAGAGCTTGCCACCCCTAAAGTGTTTTTGAAAACATGATAGAGAGTGACATTGCTTGTCAGAAGCAAGTGTAGTCATTGCCTGTTGCTTTTTGATCTCTTTCCACTTCAGCTCTGTGTGAGCAGGAGCTCACAGTCTCTAACCAGGTATGCTAAAACCTGGCATTTATATTGGTTGCTCCCAATCTACTCATAAAATGGAAGATTCAACCTGAGAGTCAAGCTCCTGGTCAGACAGATAGTGTTGCGATGCTTAGTTTGTGAGGGTCTGGAACTATCCAGAGCCCCAACTAATGAAGGCTTTGGTTAGATCACATGCAAATAAGAACAGTCCTTCATGTGGGCTATTGTAGTAAAATCATGGCTACTAAGATGGATGGTATAAGGATATTATATCATTTGATCAATCAGTTAAAAATGCTCAGAATATTTTGTCTGAATAGAGAGTGCATGGAGACTAAAAATAGAAACAGAAACTAAAAAATTAGTAGCAGCTAATACTTGTGGGTAATTACCACTCACAGTTACTTCACAGACATTACTTTAGTCACTATAGTTCAATGAATAGTAGCATTACCCTGAATTTGTGGATGAGGGAATCAGAACCTTAGAAGTCTCAAACCAGTAGGACTTATCCACATTATGCAGCCAGCCACTGATCAGCTGGGATCCAACCCCTGATGTGACTTCAGAGACTAACAGCTATTCATTTTGCAATTGGAAACAAACTGCCAATGTCTGAACCAATTAGGCATTAAAAATATCTAAGTTTTTGAATGAATGAGTCTTCTAGTGGGCAGAAATTTTGTGTCAGTCTGTCTTCCCAATACCCAGAAGGTAGACTCTCAAAAAGATCTCCATGTACAGGCCTCAACTCCCTCTACGAGCAGCTAAGAGGCTTGCTGCTTTCTGGGTCCCTTCTGCTTCTCCAGCACAGAGGAGGCCTGTCTGGGCTGGACATGGGGGCTGGTTCTGCTCCTGTGGTCACTTGGATTGTGTGACAGCCCGCTTGATGCTGAGCGGGGCAAAGGGCACACAGTTGCAAAAGCCAGATGGTTGTTTCTGAATCCAATTCCCTCCTGCTGCCAACCTGCTCTGAAATACAATCCATCACTCACCATGATAGATGTTTTTGAACTTGGGAACTCAGCTTTTGAGAAGTAGAGGAGGGAAATTGAATACCAACCATTCCTGTCCCCAAGAAAGGTTCTATTGTGGCCTGAGGTGGCGACAGCTTGGAAAATGGTGTCACAGCTCAAATTAGTGCTGAGCAGGCATGGGGCACTGATGTCTTCAGGGCTGGCTGCTCTGATGCATGCCTGAGACGACCCAGGACCGATCACCCACATCTCCATCAGCAAACCCACTGCGAACTCTGACTTTGGTTAGCAAATCTGAAGTTCCCAAGGGCCTCCTGGACCAGGAAGTCTGCCAGAAGGATAGTGGTGGAGTGAGTTTGGGGATACAATGGGAAGAGAATCTGGAAATCAGAATGGCCATATAAAAACTGCAAGAGAACTTCTGTGTTCTGGTGGTAACTCTATTCATATTGAAAACCTTTGTATGTAAATTGAATCCTTACAGTGCTGTTTTTTCTTATTATCACAGTTATACAGATTTGATTAGTTATGCTCCTTTTTGTACGAAATAACAGAAACACTCAAGTGAACCCAAGCAACACAGAAAACAAACAAACAAAAAAAACAGAATAGATGGTTTCTAAGAAAGAGAATTCTAGGGTGAGAATGTAGTGGAGCCCTGGAACAGAAAAGTCCAGTGGTCTAGCTCTGTTCTTGAATTTGCTCTCTTGCCTCCCTCTGGTGCAACTAAGCCAAGCTTTCTCGATCCCTTCCTCCTCCTCTAAAGGGAGCTAGCTGGCTTCCTACCTTAGCAGTCTAGTCACCAGCAGAGGATCCAGCTGGTCAAGGTAGAGTCAGGAGTCTGCCATGCCTCTGATGGGCTGTGACCAGGAGGCAGGGTCAAGGATATAATAATGTTGCCTGGGATTTCTTCCTCCTTGTAAATCTTCCTGGGGAAGGGGGTTGACAACTCATTGACTGCACAGATATACCCAAAAGAGTTCACGACAACTTATGCTCTTTGAAAAGACTTACCAAAATGTGAAAATGAAGCATTTGGTTTCCTTCACTGCCTGTGATAGCATTTTAGAGTTTACTCAGCCTTTCTGTAATTTTTCTTCAGTGGGTCAGTGGTGAATCTTTTACTTTCAGCTACTCTGTCAGGTTATTTCCTCCCCACTATCAGATTTTATTGAGCACTTACTATGTCCTAGGCACGATTTTTGGTGACAGTATACTACAGTAATCAAGACAGACAGACAAAGCTTCTACTCTCTGTGAGCTTTCAAACCAAGGAGAGAGAAAATCAACGAGTAATGAAGCCATGAAAATTGCTTCATAAAGTGTTAAGCACTGTCAAAACAAAAAACAAACAAACAAACAAAAAAAACGGCAAAGGAGAATGATGGAGAGAGGGGTTGGGGGTGGAGGGTGACCACAGATGAGAGGTCAGGGGACGTTGTGCTGAGGAACATGCTCTGAACATCAAAAATCATGTGCTCCTGATCTCCAAAATTTATAAAGAACTTACAAAACTGTACACCAAAAATGCAAAGAGCCCAATCAATAAATGGGCTAAGGAACTGGACAGACACTTCACAGAAGAGGATATACAGGCTATTAACAAATATATGAAAAAGTGCTCATCATCTCTAGTAATTAAAGAAATGCAAATTAAAACCACCCTAAGATTTCATCTAACTCCAATTAGAATGGCTATTATCAGGAATATAAGCAATAACAAGCGTTGGCGTGGATGTGGGGAAAAAGGCACACTCATACATTGTTGGTGGAGTTGCAAATTGGTGCAGCCACTTTGGAAAGCAGTATGGAGATTCCTCAAAAAACTTGGAATGGATCCACCATTTGACCCAACTATCCCACTCCTCGGTTATACACAAAGGTCTTAAAATCAGCAAAATATAGGGATGCAGCCACATCTATGTTCATAGCTGCTCAATTCACAATAGCTAGATTGTGGAACCAACCTAGATGCCCTTCAATTGAAGAATGGATAAAGAAACTGTGGTATATATACACAATGGAACATTACTCAGCCATAAAAAAGAATAAAAGTATGGCATTTGCTGGTAAATGGGTGGAGTTGGAGAATATCATGCTAAGTGAAATAAGCCAAGTCCAAAAAACCAAAGGCCGAATGTTTGATCAGTGGATGCTGATACCTAACAGGGGTGGGGGTGGGGTGGGGGAGGTGCCAGGGGTTATGGGGAGGATAGAAAAGAATGGAGGAAATATGGATGGTGTGGAGGAAAATGGGATGGGAGGGGATGGGGGCAGGAAAAATAGTAGACTGAGACAGACAGCATTACCCTATGTAAATGTAAGATTATATGAACTGTGTGAATAAAAATAAATTTAAAAAAAATCATGTGCCCCTGTGTAGGGAAGTGAAGAGTATCACTGGCAGGGAAACAGCATGCAGCCTGAGTCAGATGGGCTGCTGAAGGCATTAAGGGAACAGGGGCACGAGCAGAGCGACAGAAGACAGGGAGAGAGGGGCGGGATGTGCTGAGAGAAGTCTGTAAAAGGCACATATTATACAGATCTTAGTGGGGGAGTGACAATCTGACCAACCTTTTCACAATTTAAATCCTTCCCTTTGCCAGGCTGGGTCTTACCCTGGAAGCCCTAGGGAATTATCATGAAAGGTAACAATGCTAGGGCTCCTCCACCTGTTTTAATTTATTAATTGTATTTTTTCAAATTCAAATTTAACTTTATTGCACGTTTGGATAACTATTGACAAATACACACCCCCTTGTGGCCACTTTCCCCTGGTTGAGATGTCGTATATTTTCATCACCCCACAACGTTCCAACCTACCTTTGCAGTCTATCCCACCCTCCATTCCTGGCTCTGAGTAGCTACTGATATGTTTTGTGTCACTATAGGGTAGTATGCCTGTTCCAGAATTTGGGGTGCATGGATTCCATGACTCTACATTCTTCAGGTCTGGCTGTTTTCACTCAGCATAATGCTTTTGAGACTCTTCCATACTATTGCCAGTATTTCCCATTTTATTGCCAGAGGTTATGGTTTAGATATGAGGTGCCCCTAAAAATTCATGCAGGAGACAATGCAAGAAGGGTTACAGGAGAAATGACTGGGTTATGAGATCCTCAACCCAATCAGTGAATTAATTCTCTGATAGGGATTAAACTGGGTGGTACCTGCAGGTAGGCAGGGTGTGGCTGGCGGAGGTGGGTCATGGGGGCATGCCTTTAGGGTATGCATTTGGTGAGCCAGCTTAGTCTCTCTCTGCTTCCTGATGTGATGTGTTAAGCTGCTTCTCTCCACCACACTCTTCCACCATGATGTCCTGCCTCATCTCAGGCCCTGAGGAAGGGAGTTGGCCGTTACCTCTGAAACGGTGAGCCTCCAAATAAACTTTTCCTCCTCTAATTGTTCTCGTCAGGTCTTTTGGTCATAGCAACAAAAAACCTGACTAAAACACACCAAATAAATTCCATTGTGTGGATATGCCACAATTTTTTACCTATCATTTATTAATGGGGGCTTGTATGGATTCCAGTTTGAGGCTCATAAGAACATTTGTGTGGACATATGTTTTTATTTTTATTGGATAAATACTCAAGAGTGGAATTATTGGGTTATGCAGTATGTTTAACTTCTTAAGAAACTGTCAAACTGTTTTCCATAGTGATTGTACCATTTTGTGCTCTCCCTGGGAGGTGGGAGAGTTCCAGTTGCTCCATGTTCTTGCCAACAGTTTGCATTTTTAATCTTAGCTGTTCTGATATGTACAAAGTAATTATTTTGTGAATAATATGGATCTTTGAAATATCTTTGCCTGGCTATGAAACCAGGCTGGTTTCATAAGGCCGAGCAAGAATGCTTCTAAGACAGTCCCTCCTTCTATTTTCTAGACGTGTGCATGTAAGGTATAGATTTGGCATTTGTTCTTTACATACTTGATACAATGAACAGGTGAAGATATGACCTCACCTCTGCCCCGTGAACCCGCTAGCTGGTTCCTCCCCACAGTCATTCACATGCCAGGGGGCTGACCAGGGGTCATCTGGGACCCTCACCTAGCTTCTCAAGGGGGGACCTTGTCTTAAGTTGCTCCACCCCTCCACAAGTTCAGGAGGGAATAGAGCTGATCGCAGGGTCTGTTTTCAGGGTTGGTGGCTGGTTTTTGTTGATTTGTCATTTTCGTTTCTCAGGAAGGCAGCTGGGCATTGTGGGTCTCCTCCAAGGAGATGAATTGATTGCGAAGCTAATGAAGCATCAGACCCTCTTGTCTGCAGGGAGCTCTGGGACTTGAGCAATGCTCTGGGTGGGAAGCAGGGCGGGCAGAGCATTTCTGGCTAATCGCCTAAAGAAATATGAAAAGGGACCTGAATTTCTAAACCTCTAGGATTTTTTGTGCTTCATGTTCTTATTCTGATTATTCATTTTCATACAATTTTGGTTTTGTAACAATATCTTTTTCTTAAAGTGGATTTCCAGAATGTCTAAGGTTCATGTCTCACAAACCTGGATCCCCTTGCCCTGACTCTACTTAGTTCATCTGTATAAAATGAGTGGGAGTCTTCAGGATGCTCCCCACCCTGCCTGCCTCACACAGCCTTCTTCCCCCAGTGCTGCTCTTAAACACACAAAGCTCAGTGTGTTGAGTTCTGTGCATGCTAGGTGCCCCTTTAGCCTTAACAGATGTTTGTCCTGAACATCTCCGTGCACTGTGTACAGGAGGAAAGGTGCAGAGCTTGGCCATTCGAGGAGCTGACAGGATGATGACAAGGTGACAGGTCTGGTGTGTGACAGGGAAAGTCCTCTTGGATGGAGACATTCTGGAGAGGGAGAACACAGGGCTCAGAGTGCTCAGAGACGACTACCTGGAGGAGGCAGAGCTGGAGTTGAGGCTGAAGGGGAGCAGGACTTACTCAGGAAGGAGAAGGGAACAGGCATTCATGTGGACAGAGGAAGAGCTCTGAGTAGGTTCTGGCGCAGGAAGGAAGCAGGGGTCCCAAAGACACCAGCCCAACAGATTCGAGGAAGGTGAGGGTGTGCTGGGAGTGGGCTGGGTGAGGAGGTGATAATTCCAGACCTTTTTTCCCCTTCTGACTAAGCTATTTTTCCACATTTTAAAACTTTTTTTCTTTTTAATCTATGCATACATAATGATAAATTCAAACAGCCCAAAAGGGTTGACAGGGGACATTGGCCTCTTTCCCTGCCCTGTCCCCATTGCCCAGCTCCCACCCTAGAGGCAATTGCTGTCTACATCTTTGCAGCTTCCTGGAGCTGAGGTGCACAGATGTGTCTGTACTCCCTTATACACAGGGAACCTTTGCCCTGTGCCCTGAACAATGGATCGAGAGTGTTCCCTATCAGTGTGTGTATGTGGATTCCACTCTTCCTGGCCCTGGGCTGCCTTGGCAGAGGCCCATGGAAGAATGCTTTGCTTTGCTTCAGGATCTGGTGGAGCTGGCAGCTCCATCCTGGCACCATCGTGTGCCAGCTGTAGGACTGGGCAAGCTGTTTGGTCTCTGAGCCTCAGTTTCCTCAGCTATAAAACCAGGAGGATGCTAGCCCTCCTATGGGACTGCTGAAGATTAGCAAAGGGAATGTGGGTAAAACCCAGGCACACAGCCAAGCACAGAGAACACACCATCCATGGCAGTCACTGGTGACAGCTCAGAGAAACTGGAGACCAAGAGGAACAGAGACCCTCTTGCTCTTCTTCCCCACCACACCTGCACTCTTGCAGATGAACCTGCACCCGGCCCTGCACCCTGGTCCCTTCTCTCTGGGGAGTTTTCTGCTGTAGCTGCCCACAAGCTACCTCAGGAGGGAGGGAATGCCAGCTAAATGTTATCCAGACAGAAGGGCCGCCTTTCTGTTTATTTAGACTCTTAGATTAGACTCTGTTTCAGCAAGAGACTGGCCAGGGAGCCAGGAAGGCATCTTGGGCTCTGCCCAAGTGGGTTCCCTTCCCACCCATCAGCTGGCCACACGACCATCAGCTTTGTGCGGAAACAGCACCACGCTGGGATCTCGTGTGGAGATGAAAATTAAGGGATAAATATACAGGTTTAATAATATTCTGTCATTTTGACAATCTCTGCTGCTTGCCTGTGATATTTTAATCCACTTTGCATGCTTTCGACATTAGAACTTCTGACGAAGTTTCACTGCAAAGATAATATCTTTGTATAATGGCCTTGTACTGTGTCTGTGATTCCAAACACAGATTTATTTGCTTTTATCACTTTGGACTAAAGAGAAAGAAAATGAACCATTAGAAAAAAGGCTTCTATTACCACCCCCCACACCCCTCCCATGCTTGCTTTAATTCTCCTGTGGAAGCAGAGGCTCCTTTCTCTTTTATCTTGCCGCTCTGCACTCGCAGGCACAGCTCCATTATCTGTTCCAGCGCTGCCTTTGAGGTTAATATTTCAATTCAGTCCTTCCGCTAGCCGTGGAGATGAATTAAATTAGTGCCAGCAGGAGGAGTGAATTAAATAAACTGTAAAATAATGCGAACTTTCCCCCTTTTCCCTCTACCATTCTTGTACCCCAGTTAAATTTTTAAATGGAGTCTATGGGGATTCACAAATAGTTGCCTTTAACTACTGATAAACAGAAGCTCAGACTGTTCGGATTGTTTTCAAACCATGTTCCTTTGTTCAGTCATCATTTGGTACCCGCCATGTGGCAGGCATGGCTCTAGACGTGGGATAGAACATAGAGTGGGGCACAGTCCCTGGTCCCCACTAAGGTAGAGTGGGTGACAACCACTCCGTCTGCCTTGGGGCCGGCTGATGAAGTCCCATGGAGAGAAGAGGAAACCTCACTAAAAAGGTCTTCCAGGGCCTCTGCAAAGAGTTTGGATTTCATCCCTATTAAATAGGAAGCCACTGGCAGATTTTAAGCAGGGCACAACAAATGAGTTCTGGAGCCCTACAGAGGAAAAGGAGCAGCTGAGAGTGACAGGGCTGAAAATGGGGGCATGCTGAGGACCAGGAAAGCAGAGAGGAATGGGCAGATTTGGGATGTATACAGAAGCAAAATGCCACAGACCGTGTGGTCCAATCTCCTTTTCTTCTCTTCTTTCATGCCTCTCTCTCACAAGAGAGAAACGGATTCCATTTTTTACTTGATCTGGGTCTGCTTACATGGATGACCACCCCTCCACCTCAACACACATGTACAGAATGGCATGTTGTACCACAGAGCTACCTCTCCAGCCCTTATTTATTTATTTATTTATTTATTCAAGACAGGGTCTTGCTAAACTGCCCAATCTGGCCTTGAACGTCAATCCTCCTGCCTCAGCCTCCCTACAGACCTGGGATTACAGATATGTGCCACCACATGTAGTCACATTCTATTTTAAAATACAAAAGGAATCCAAATATGTCTCTGGAATACTAGGGAAGCTTTCCTTGCTTCAGAACACAAGAAAGAGAAAGTGGAAGAGAGATTTAAAAAGTGAATGTGGAAGAGGCATAAAGATCTGTGGCTATTTTTCAAATGCCTATTTTTGCAGTAACTGAAGGATAGTAAATATCCAGGTAATTTCAACAGCAGCCTATCTTATATATGCTAATTTCTTTTGGCGTCTATTAAGAGGCAAGTCTCCCCACTCTGAGAATGTGAGTTTTAAGGGAGCCCTTTCTCTTCCCCCATGAAAACCACCCACCCTGAAGACCAGATGCCTTGTCTTGTGGTCCTCCAGTCTATCCCAAGGCAGGGAAATACGAAAAGTGGAGAGAGAAAGAAACAGCTTCTTCACCTTTTGATCACTTGTCCTTTGGACTTCCTAGGTCCTTTGTCTGAACTTCTTCAGTTTTTGGCCCAGAGACAGGGTTAGAGAGGGGTGAGCTTGTCACACGTCTCCAACCTCATGCCTGGGCTACTTAGTTAACACTGGTTTCTCCTTCATTGTCACTGCGCCTCAAACTGCAGCTTCCTTTCCTGTAAAGTGGGTCAATGACTCTAGCCGTGTACCTCCCAGGTCTGCTGTGATCCTCGTCTGACATGGAAGAAACACTGTTCTTGCTGCACACCTCAGTTCTAAGGAGGAGCTAGCTGAGTGAATGGCACTTCAAGCTGAGGGGTACATGTTAATCCCTAGCAGACTTACACCAGAGATTACAAACTCAGCTGACCACAGCAACCAAGCTGACTATGAGGGCTCGCCAAGGCAGAGTCAGGGCAGGTCCCTCTTGAAAGCACCCAGAAAAACCACTCTGGATGTAGGAACTCATGCAAGAGATTTTTATTAAGCAAATAGGCAAAGTGTCTGCCTGCAGGGTGAGAAAGAAAAAGAGTGAATGAGAGTGAGAGTGAGAGTAAGTGAGAGAGAGAAAGAGAGAGTGAGCAAGAGTGAGAGTGAGAGAGAGTGAAAGTATGAGAGTGAGTGAGAAAGAAAGAGAGTGAGTGAGTGAGAGTGAGAGAGAGAAATGGCGGGGGAGCTATACTTAAGTAGTGAAATTTTGCAGGCTAATAACAATCTGGCCCAATGACTGACTAGGAAATTTGCGGGCTAACAATCTGGGTTGTAAAATGGTGTGAGGGAGGCAGAATAATGGCAGCAGCAAAATAGCAGATCTGATGCCAATATTCCTCCCTTTTTGTTTTTTGTTTTTTGGTTTTTTTTTTGGAACCAGGGATTGAACTCAGGGACACTCGGCCACTGAGCCACATCCCCAGCCCTATTTTGTATTTTATTTAGAGACAGGGTCTCACTGAGTTGCTTAGGGCCTCGCTAAGTTGCTGAGGCTGGCTTTGAACTCGCGATTCTCCTGACTCAGCCTCCCAAGTCGCTTGGATTACAGGCGTGTGCCACCGCACCTGGCTCCTTTTTGTTTTTATAGATAGATACCAGGGGTGGGATGGTGGTCTTTCTTCTATAGTTTCTTCCTGCTGGTTAGGGGCGAAGAGTCTCATTTCTGTAAAACAAAACAAAACAAAACAAAAAAACAACAAGGGATTAGGGAGGACTTTAGGGGGAGTAGAATTTTGGAGCTGGTGGTGTCAATAGTGAATCATGGACCTCGACTTTGAGTGTCAGGGGCTGGTAGTCTGAAGGAGAAGTGGTTGATTGACTGATTGGTAGGTGAACTTGTGTGTCTGCCAGCTCCAGAACTTATGTATCTGATCTTGTAGGAATTTCTGTAGGCAATTTAGCAGGCATGGTCCTGTTTAGGAAGAGCTGTAGACTTTAAAAAGACAAAAAAATTTCTGACTCTGGCAGTTTCTCTTGATGGTTATCAGGCACTCCTGCCTAAGAATCTCTTATAGCCTCCAGTCTTACTTATTCCTGGGGTTAACACAAGCGTACATCTTAAGTTACATTTAATTTTTGTTTCTTTTTTAAATGCCCAGGAATGACTATGTTTTGGTTTTAACTGTTTTGCTAGGTGTTCAAGATCAAGCTGGTCAAATTGACCTTGTTCTTTTCTGCTGTTAAGTGTCAGCTGAGTTCCCACAGGGGTCACTCGTGGAGAACTTGAGAGCAGCTTCTTAGCTACTTCAGTGTCATCTGCTAGGTAGGGTCTCCTTGATGAGGTGACTTCCCTGAGAAGCATCAAGGATGTCTCTCTTTTCCACCAACCCTCCTCTTTGCAGCAGGTGTATGATTGGCTTTTCATTCTCTAGTGGTCGCATTAATCTCCCTGATCAGGAGGGCATGTGGCCCAGGGTTGCAAAGCTCCTTAGAGAAGTTCTCCTGTTCCTTGGATTCAGGCTGACTCAGAGGGCAAGAACCAAATTTTAATCTCAGTCTCTGAGTTTGATCTTAAACATCCAGCAAGCCATTCTCACCAGTCATAAAGTAAGAGTACTGGGCTTTAACTTTAATGTTTATGACTTTATAGTTATTACCCTCTTTTATTTAACTGGAGTCTGTATTATCTTATCTTTCATATAGATATCAGACAAGTATATTGAATAGTATCTACCATCTCTTTTCTGTGGAAGAAAAGTCCTAGAAACAATTGATATTAGACATTTTATAGACATCAACATTTTATTAATTTGAGCACCTAGAGACTGTGAGGTAAGTAATTTTAAAGACATTTTACTTTCATTTGTTTACCCAATTTAAATTGAACATTTTTAAATCATGTGAATTAAAGGTATCTGAATCCATTTTTTAATTTTAATTCATGAGCACTATATTTGGATGCACATATATAGACAGCATGATATCAGACAACAGGATATACAGAAAGCACGAAAGCAAAAGCCTTGTTGCTTTTTATAAGTGAATCTCCATTGCAATGTAACAGATGTTCAAAAATAACTCTAAAGTTGAATAAAAATAAAACCGATCAAAAAACCATTAACCAGGGTATGTAGGATCAAAATTGTGAGCTCGAAAAATCTAGTATTTAAGGAAGACAAAACAAAACAAGAGTACTAGAAGAAAAAATGACAATGGCCATTAATTATTTTAGTAAAATAGCATGAGAGCATGAGAAAGAAAAAGGCAGAAAGAGGGAGGGAGATGAAGAGAGAGAGAGACAGAGAAAGTCTTAAAACCATTTTTCTGTGTTGCAGTCCAGGAGAAGTTTAAAATGGACACTTTTTTTCTTCAGTCTCAGTTTGGTCCCTTGCTGAGCTTGCTGCAGTCTACATTATGTAGGCTTCAGCAAGGCTAGGCAGGGGGAATTGCCTATCTCCCACTACTTTTGAGGAATGGGTCTGCTATATCATGTTCCTTACTGAGACATGCCACTGGCTGTTGGGTCAGTTAGGGTTACTCCCTCCATATCAGCTACCTCCTGCATGGGGGTTAGAACGTGTGTACAGGACTGGCAGGCTGGGCTGGGGAGTGGAGGTAGAAAGAGAACCGGGCAAAGGAGATGGAGGAGCAGGGGCTAGAGGGGTCTCTGCTGCAGGAGCCCTGTATGGGGGTGGTTTGTTAGCCAAGTTGAAGTTGGAGGAGGAGGAGGGATTAGGATGGGGAGAAGAAGCCAAAAGAAGGTGTTTGCGTTTGCAGGAAGAGCAAAGATCAGTGCGCAAGAAAGAGGAAGCTTGAAGATAAGGAATCCCTTTCCATCTGCCCACTCGCTCATAGAAGTTGTATGCCATTAAGTGGCCATTTTTGATTGATTACTGTGACCAAATATCATTACACAAGCAAATAAGTTTTGGTGGCTCAGGTGAAGGGGTTTAAGATTGTAGACACCCAGGGGTGAATCTGCCAGAATGGAGGACCTGGATCCCATGGTGGAGACTGATACAGCCAAGTCAGTGTCCAAGGCATCCCCAGGTCACAGACTAGTTGGTTGGAGATGAGAAGGCAGGAGAGTGATGGGGATCATCACCTGACCATCAGTGTGTGCCGTCAAAAGTCAAGAGAGTTGAGGACCTGATGTCAGAATTTTCAAGAGGATTCTCAACCCTGAGAGAGAATCTCCACTATAAAGATCGGAGACCCACCCATCAGATAAGGTCAACTAAGGGGGCCAGCCGTAACTGTAAAAGTCATGGCTGGGGGAACCCCCACTACTCAACCGCCTTGAAGGTACTGGATGATCAACGGTCACATCTCAGGTCAGCAGAGGAGTGTTTAAGTCGACCTAGGGGAAAACTCACCAACCTGAAGCTGGTATCTGGATGTGGAGGAGAGCGTCTGAACAAATGGAAGGTGAGACCAGCATCTCAGGGTCTGGGGCAACAGATGGGATTCCACTCGCCTATGTGGTTGTAGACAAGCCCATCTGAGTCACAGCATGAATGGAAGCATCCAGAAAAACCACTCTGGACATGGGAACTCACGTAGGAGATTTTATTAAAAAGATAGGCAGTGTCTGCCCGCAGGGTGAGAGAGAGAGATATAGAGAGAGGGAGAGAGAGAATAAGAGTGAGAGTAAGAGAGAGAGAGAGAGAGAGAAAGACAGTGAGTGAGAGAGTAAGAGTGAGAGAGAGAGAGAGAGAGAGAGGGAGAGAAATGGCGGGGGAGCTATACTTAAGTAGTGGAATTTTGCAGGCTAATAACAATCTGGCCCAATGACTGACTAGGAAGTTTGCAGGCTAACAATCTGGGTTGTAAAATGGTGTGGGGGAGGCAGAAAAATGGCAGCAGCAAAATAGCAGATCTGATGCCAATACTTCTGGCCAAAAGTCCAATTTTCCCAAGGAAACTAGGAGCTTGAATATCTATGTGAGCTCTGCTGACATTTAATATTGACAATGAATTCAAACTTACACACTGATATAGACCAAACACAGTCCATATGAAGAAGGTGAATTTGACCTCTGGGCCTTCATTGTGTGATAACTGCTTAAAGTCACATTTCCTTGTTCTTCAGGACAGAGGCATAGATTATTTGGTGGAAATTTGTTCTGGCTGACTGAAAAACCCACCCCTTCCTCCTCCTGGGTGATTCATGAGTGGAGGCATTAAAAATACTCACAGAAAGTTGGAGGAAATGGCCTTGTCAATGTTTATTCACATTTTCCTGGACACTGTCATTGCTTAAGAAATGAAACTGGGCACAGTGGCACACGCCTGTAATCCCAGCAGCTCAGGAGGCTGAGACAGGAGGATCGCGAGTTCAAAGCCAGCCTCAGCAATGGCGAGGTGCTAAGCAACTCAGCAAGACTCTGTCTCTAGATAAAATACAAAATAGGGCTATGTTATGGTTTGGATATGAAGTGTCCCCCAAAGCTCATGTGTGAGACAATGTGAGAAGGTTCAGAGGAGAAGTGATTGGGTTGTAGGAGTCTTAACCCAATCAGTGATTTAATCCCCTAATAGGGATTAACTGAGTGGTAACTGAAGTGGTAGGATGTGGCTGGAGGAGGTGGGAACTGGGTGTGGCTTTGGATATATATTTGTATCTGGAGAGTGGAGACTCTCTCTCTGCTTCTTGATGATGTGAGCTGCTTCCCTCTGTCACACTCTTCCACCATGATGTTCTGCCTCACCTTGAGCCCCGAGGAATGGAGCTGACCTACTGTATACTAAGACCTCTGAAACTGAGCCCGAGACCTCAAATAAACCTTTTCTCCTTTACAATTGTGCTGGCTGGGTCCTTTAGTCACAGCAGTGAAAAAAACAGACTGGGGATGTGACTCAGTGGTTGAGTGCCCCTGAATTCAATCGCTAGTACAAAAAATAAAATAAAATAAAATAAAATAAAATAAAGAAAAAAAAAAGAAATGAGCATGTGACCCACTCTACATGAGCCAATTATATATGATGAGGCCTTTTCAGGGAGCCCTGATAGGGGAAATTCACTCTGAATGAGCTTTAGTGGGAGGTGAGAGCTTTGTGCAGCTTTTAGAGGACAACTTCTCTGAGAATTGAAGCTGCATGAGAGAGGAACCTAGAGAGAAAAAGCTAAGTTCTGATGACATTGGTCCAGCCTCTGGATCCACCTATGCCTGAAGTTCAACCCTCAGACATATTAGTGATTAAGTCCCCTTTTGGCTTTAGTTAGTTTGTTTGAACTTTCTATCTCCTGGAATTAAAAATAATCTGGAAGATATGGAATGTTTTGGTTTAGATATTAGGTTTGGTTTAGATATTAGCTCATGTGTGAAATAATGCAAGAAATTTAGAAGTGAAGAATGGAGGATCCTTCACTTCCTTATATGGAGGATGTGGCCCCAGTGAGGCAGAAGAGATACTAGTAACAGTGACACTAAGCTCCTTTGTTGTTCTTCTGTGGTACAGTGTATTGAACCTGGGGGGTGTTCTACCTCTAAAATACTAAAAGAAAAATTGAAAAATAAAATAAAGTTTAGAGGTGAAATGATTGGGTTATAAGATACTTAACCTAATCAGTGAATTAATCCCCTATTAGGTATTAACTAGGTGGTAACTGTAGGCAGGTAGGGTGTGATTGGAGGAGGTGGGTAATTGGGGGTTTATATTGCCTTTGGGGTTTATATTTTGATAATGGTGAGGGGAGTCTCTCTCTCTCTCTCTCTCTCTCTCATCTATCTCTGTCTGTCTCTGATTTCTGGTGTCATGTCCTGAGCTGCTTTCCTCCACCATGATGTTCTGCCTTATCCCAGGCCCAAAGAATGGAGTTGGTCATCTGTGGACTAAGACCTCTGAAACTGTGTGCCTCAAAGTAAACTTTTCTCCTGTGATTGTTCTTATCAGATCTTTTGATCACAGCTGTGAAAAATCTAGACTAGGATGAAGGTAGATTCAGAGGGGCCACAGGTATCATTTTTTAGATGGGGTTTTGCTCCGTTGCCCAGGTTGGCCTTGAACTCCTGACCCTCCTACTTCAGCCTCCTGAATTACTGGAATTACAGGTGTTTGCAACTGCACCCAGCTCTGGCACAAAGTGCAGACAGCAAGGTCCCTTCTACCACTGGTGGAAATAGCAGCCAGCACTGAAGGACGACCTGGAGGAACAGTGAGCAGGGAATTCACACACTGTCTCTCTCTGCTGCCAGCTCGTGTGTGACTTCCAAACAAATCACCTTCTCCCTCCTCCGGACCTTAGTCTCTGAGTCTGCTATAGTAACCATGACATCAGGTTGCACTTATGGACTGCTTATTACATGCCAGGCACTATGCAATGCATTCACACACATTTTATTGAATCCTCCTGGAAACCACTATGTTTTGTCCACTTCCCCAACATGCCCCATAACAAAGGCACAGAGTCAGGACTGACCCTGAAATGTGCATCTCTCAGGGTCAGGGTCCCCTTGGAAGGCTAGTGAGAGCAGGGTGACACGGTTGGTATGAAGAAAGAGCTCTAGTGTCAGCTCTAAACCACAGAGCCATTGACTAAAACTGTGCTCTGAAAGTGTCACACTGGTGGGATTTTGTGGGGTTTTTTTTTGGGGGGGGGGTGGATGTTTTAGAGCTGTCACTAGATTGAGAAGTAAAAAGGTGTGGAGGGGGGCGATCACACCATTAAATATTAATGTGTTTTCTTTGTTTTAATTAGATTCTTTCCCCTATAGGCAGGTAGAAGGACAGAGCCTTCAGAGGCCTCTTTTTTGTATTTAAAAACCTCTCACGCAATCAGTACAATAATTAAGAAGCACTATTTTTTCCTAGCAAAGGGAACTAATTATTTCAGCCTTGTGCTGATTGATCCATTTTTATGAGCAGTTTTAAATTCTTGAAACTGCATTTTGTGAATCATTTCAAATAAGGCCAGGGTGAACTGCACTTATCAATTGTGGACAGACCCAGCAATGGCCAGGGGCACAGGCTGTTGCAGGGATGTTCCCCAGATGGAGATTCCAGAGGTCAGATTCCAAAGTTGTGACTTTGCCCATGGCCCTTTTCACATCAACCAAGAGGAGTCCCTGGTAAGCGCATGGAAGAGGTTCCAGAAATTTAATAAGCTTTGGCCCCAAGCCTCACTGTCTCTTTCCTTGGTCTGTGTCCTCAACGTGCTCTAACTGGGAAGAGGCAGGCCCCTCATTCCAACCCATCTTCACCTGCGCAGAATCTATCAGTCCCTCAGTACCCAGCTAAGTGACCTCTTCAGCCATGAAGCAGTCCTTAATACCCATATGCTCTTTCTCCTCTAGGATCTTGAAGCACTTCAAGTTTGTGTAGGACCATGCCTGGATGTCCCTCCTGCCTGCTGGACTGAAGAAGTCCTGGTACTTGTAGAGACACTGATCTGGGATCCACTCCTACTTGATGCTTGGTGAGGGCCACATTGAGAAGGAAGGAGAACAGAGGGGAGCATAAGAGAGAGGAAAGGAAGAAAAAATAAAGCCCTTTACCGATTAGTACTTTTTAAAATAGAGATATAGCTTGGCATGGTGTACACACCTGTAATCCCAGCAACTCAGAAGGCTGAGGCAGGATGATCACAAGTGCAAGGCCAGTCTCAGCAACTTAGTGAGACTCCATCTCAAAAGAAAAAATAAAAAGGGCTGGGGACATGGGTCAGTGGTAAAGCACTCCTGGGTTTAATCCCCAGTACTAGAGAGAGAGAGAGAGAGAGAGAAAAGACAAAAGACAAATTTTATTTAGGGTAATCTGTCCCCTCCTTTCCAAGGAAGGTGGGTCTAGGTGGCAGAGCAGGTGTTGTTTGCTGAGTGGAGTGAAAGGTATAAAGATGTGAAAGAAGGTGAAGTAACTTCAGATGTTCCCCATACTTGAAAGAGTTGTGGGGTCAGGGGATGAGGGAACTGGGGAGAAGAACCAGATCTTAAGTGGAGAGAGGATGAAGACATGGGTGGGAGAGAAGAGATAGGGACCAAAGCTGGAAACTGGAGAGGAGCTTAAAGACTTGACCAATTTTAGAATTAACTCTATAAAATTGTTTCCACTATGCAAATGCTCTCTACTATCTTTCCACAAAATGTTCAGTGAATTCTCAATAGCCTTTAACACGTGGTGAAGGTTTTGAGTCTGAGGAGATAGGGAAGGCTGCTCAGGTGGTTGAATGTTACTTAGAGGTGGTCCAAGCCAGATGTCTCATGGAGCCTGGCTACTCCCAGGAGTCTGCATCACTTCTCCCTTGGCTCATTCTTCAGCTTCTTGGGGTCACTGTGGTCTCCAGGCAAGTTGACTTAAGGTCTCTACTCCTGAATCTTAGTTATGTAACTCCTGGACATTTACTTAACCTCAGGGATCTCAGTTTTCTCATCTGCAAAGTAGGGCTTAAAATAATTCTTTACTTTGAAGGTCAACATGAGACTTAAGTACTGATGCATAGAACTGTTTAAAATAGGGCATGCCACAAAATAAAATGTTGGATATTTTTCTCTCATTTCCCCTCCTTTCTAACCTGAACACACTGGAAATCTGTATGGAAACCTTTAAAATATTCCTACAAGTGCTGCCAGATAAAACACAGAACTCCCTGTTAAATTTGAATTTCAGATAGCAACAAATAATTTGAAATTAAAATTTAAATGAACAGCCTGCCTTTTTAGCTGCTAAATTTGGCAACCCAATTCCTGCCCTTTGACTCTGAGATTTCACTTCTGGAAATAAATTCTAAGATAATCATTTATGCAGCGAAATTTTATGCAAGAAAATTTTCCTTAGAGTGTTTTAAAAATATATGCTTGAAATTAGGAACACACAATATTCTCAGTGTTTGAGAAATGATTAAATTAGGGTATATCTACTTGATTGAATATTATAGTCACAAAAATGATCTTTCTCAGGAATATATGATAACATGGGGAATGCTTATAAGATAATACTAATAAGGAAAACAAATTGGAAAATAAGATCACATAAATAGAAGATTAAAACTCTAAAATTCCTTAAATACAACAACAACAAAAATCTGACGGGGAAATGTTGAATGGTTGTATCTGGATGGTGAAAACATGACTTTCTTTTTTCTTACTTTTCATGCGTGTCGAAAATTTTCTGTAACAAGCAAGAGCTCCTTGGGCTGGGTGCAGTGGTGCATGCCTGTAATCCCAGCAACTTGGGAGGCTGTGGCAGGAGGATTGCAAATTTAAGGTCAGCCTGGGCCACATAGCAAGACCCTGTCTCTAAATAAATAAATAAATGCATAAATAATAAAACAGGACTGGGATGTAGCTCAGTGATAAAGTTTTCCGGGGTTCAACTCCCAGTATCAAAGCGAACAAACAAAACCAACCAACCAAAGAACAAAACACCCAAACCAAAAGAGCTCCTTTAGTTATAAAAGCTGCTTCTAAATAATTACAACTTGCAGGAATGAAAAGTGTGGGTGGGCGCCAGGACCCTTGGGTTATGCTGGCATACACTGGTGGTGTGGTCCCAGGAGAGTCACTTCACTTGATGGGACCTCAGTTTCCTCATCTATAAAATGAGAAAATTGGACACACTAGTCTGTATAGCCCTCTACTGTTTGTGCTCCTCTGATTATTCTGCCTGTTATTATTATTTTCTGCCTTTTATCTATTTATCTTCTTTCTTCCCTTTCTTAACTTCTTTCTTCCTTCCTTTCTCTTTTTTTCCTTAGTCCTTCCCATGATTTGACTTGAGTTGGTGTCAGAATTCTTAATGTGCGAACACTAAATTGCTGCAAAATTCCACCCAGTCTATGAAACAAAGTGAAGAACCATAGCTTCAGGAATGACATGATCAGGGTGCTCTATTTCCCTTAGTTATCTCTTTGGTCCCTTTTCTGTGTGTTGACTTTTTC